>VBSM01001927.1:16243355-16382500 GCA_008086735.1 Cheirogaleus medius
CAACAGAGTGAGACTCTGTCTCAAAAAATAAATAAATAAATAAAAATAAAAAAGAGGAATACAAACTTAAACAATGAGATACCATTTCATACTTATCAAATTGACAAAACTTAAAATAGCTGGTCACACCAAACATTAGAGTAATGGGAAATTTCATATACTAGAGGTGGGAATAAAAATTCATACGGTTATTTTGGAGAGAAATTGTATAATGTCCATGTGACCTAGCAATGTCACTTCTAAGTATATGAAAGAGATTGTCCCCAAGATGAGTACAAGTGGGTTCACCCCAGTATAGTTTGAAAAATGGGTAAATTGTGGTAATGTAATTTAATGGAGTATTTTACTGAGTTAAAATAATAATCTAAATGTATCAAGAATAGATAAATCTTGATAACATAATGTGAGGTCACAGCTAGAATGTGCCATCTGGAAAGTGGGCCTTCTCCAGAAACTTAATCTGCTGATGCCTTGATCTTGGACTGCCCAGCCTCCAGAACTATGAGAAATAAATTTCTGCTATTTTTCTTTTAAATAAAGTTGCAATTCTCTGTACTAATTTCATTCCTACTTTCAGTATATGAAACTTTTTATTACTCCAATGTTTGGGATTATCAGGCATTTTAATATTTATCAATGTGATGAGTATAAAATGGGATCTCATTGTTTGAATTGTATTTTACTTTATTCTGGTAAGACCGAGCATTATCTCATATGGTCACCTCTGGTGAAGACAGAGGGATGAGATTAGGGTTTGTATTAGTTTTCCATCTCTGAATAACAAATTACTACATACTTAATAAATTATAATGGTACCTATTTATTATCTGTCAGTTTCCATATGTGGGGCATCTGGGCATGGGAGTCTAGGCATGGCTTAGCTGGATTCTCTGATCCAGGATCTGTCAAACTGAAATCAAAGTGTTGACCAGACTGTTCTCTTTTGAAGGCTTGACTGGGGAAGAATTTGCTTCCAAACTCCCTCATGTTGTTGGCAGAATTCATTTCCCCCTAGATGTAGAATTCATGGCAGCTTGCTTTTTCAAAACCAGCAATAAAGAGTTTCTCTGTAGTTGTAAGTCTCTGATCTTCTCTTTTAAAAGGCTCCCTGGTTAGATGAGGCTGAACCAGGATAATCCCCCATTTGGTAAACTTAAACTCCAATTGTTAAAGACTTTAATGATATCTAAAAAAATCTCTTAACCTTTGCCATATAATATATCCTAGTCAAAGGAGTGACAGCTCATCCTCTTTGCCACAGTCTATTGATCAGAAGCAAGTCACAGGTTCTGTGACTAAAGGGGAGAGAACTACACGAGGGTGTGGGTAGTTGGGTGTAGCCGTAGGGCATGTCCACTACAGGGCTACAGCCTTGACTGTGTCTAAAATATTTTTTCTGTCCAAACAAAAAAACCAGAATTCAAATATTTACATTTGTTCAACTTTGATGCTACATAAACAGATAATTCTTATATTATTTCTGGACTTTATAATTAAAATAATTCAAAATCTCATCAATACATTTTTAAAAAAAATTAATAGGCTGACCAACCAAGGACAGTTTAAGTTTAAGAGACCAGTAGACACAGAAGAGGAGGAGAAAGCAGGATGGGGCCAGTCTGGAAGACACGATCACTTTGTCTGCATACTTGATTCTAAGAGCCCCAGAGAAGCATCCTGGTTATTTTTTGGCCTATTCTAAAAACCAGTGGACCCATGGATACCATGTCTGTCCTTCATGCTCTATTAACAAAATGCATCTGTGCTGTTTTCATTTGATGAAACACGAGATGAGCTCCCCTGGCTCCCGACTGCTGATATTAGTAACTGGACAGCCTTGGCTTATTCCCACAGTTGCCATCTAAGAGCCACTGCAAATCCAAGAAAACTAGTGCTCAGAATCATTAAACACATTTTTGGTCCACATTCCTTCAAAAAGAAAATTTACCCTACCTCCAGTAACTTCTTGACTAGGTGACAGAAATTGATGGTATCTGGCAAACATCTAGTCAAACATAGCTGAAATCTACGGCCGACATGCTGAAAATGCACTTCCTTTCCTAGGAGTTTAGCAAAGCATAACAAGTTTTAACAAGATCTGAACAGACTGGAGGTTTGAATTATATAAACATATTTTGGTGCCAAGTGAAAACATTGCAGAGTAGTTAAAGTAACTCAAAGAGGAGAGAGTTTGAGTATATGTTCTGCAGGAAAGGAGAAACCAGTCCCTTTCCAAAAGGATAGGGGATGGTGATATATTGATACCTGAGTTAACATTTTCAAACTCTCTCTTCCATGACCCCCTTCTTATTTGAAATTGATTTGCCATTTTATTTGCACTTAATTTAAATTTTGGTTTGTTTATTTGACATCTTTCAGTAAAATCCAATAAAAGCAAACAGAAAAATTGGAATGCCCTTCTGTAAAGTACTTATGTCAACCTTCCCCCAGCCTATCCCTATGAAGATTCACGGAATCAAAGTCCTCCATGTCTAGCCATGAATGGGGCCCAATGAAAATCACACTTCAGGCCTCTCTACTGATTTCTGTGTGATATAGGCTTAATTTGAACAAGGACTGTCTTGATTATAAAAAGAAGTTACAACAGAGTACCCTGATGGCAGGGAAAAGACTATATAAAGGAAGTTTCAGTCTGATCTGCTCAAGGTTAGTGCCAATTAAAGGGTTTGTACATTGATTCTATATCTATGAACCTCAGTGGTTTGCCCCATATGACAGAGATACTTTCTCATGTTCCCAACTTTGCTGAATTATTACCCTAACACCACTGCATAAGTTATCTATTACTCTGTAACAAATTACCTTAAAACTTAGCAGTATAAAACCACAGATTTTTCTTATTCCACATAGTTTCTAAGGGTCAGGAATCCAGGAGAAGTTTAGCTGGGTGGCTCTGGCTCAAAGTCTCTCAGGAGGCCGTTTGGGGCCGCATCTCATCTGAAGGCTTGACTGGGGCTACAGGATCTGCCTTGAAGATGGCACACTCATGTGGCTGCTGGAAGGAAGCATTAGTTCCTCGCTGATAGTCGGCAGAAGGTCTCAATTCCCTGCTACATGAGGCACTATATAGATTGGTTAAATTTTTTTTTTTAATTCCCATAATACAACCAGGTATCTACTGGCTATTTGAGTGTCTTCATGACATGGTAGCTGGCTTCCCACAGAGAGAGGCATCTGAGGGAGAAAGCAAGGCAGAAGCACAATGTATTTTATAACTGAGCCTCTGAAGTGCCATAGCATCACTCCTTCAGGATTCTACTGGCCACACAGACCAATTCTGATATCATCTGGAAGGGGATTACACAGAGTGTGACAAACAGGAGGCTGAAATCTTTGGAAGCCACCTTGGAGGCAGGCTACCACCACTACCCCAGATAATGACTATTCATACTTGCTTCAATATTTCTCTCTGCCTGTTTCCCTGTTGAAAGTGACCTCTTTTCCCTAGTACATTAGTTTTTTATTTTCCTTTGCAATAAAAAAATTCTGAAAATGTATAAATATTAGTGTTGGACTTTCTGTGTTACTTCTCCAGAAGTGTGTTCACTTTAAAAGAGAGATTTCTTTTGGGGGGTGATAGAAATATTCTGGAATTAGACAGTGATGATGGTTACATAACACTGTGAATATACTAAAACCATTGAACTGTGCACTTTGAAATACTTCAAATAGGTGAATTTTGTCTCAATAAAAAATGATTTATAAAAGACAGGGCATGAATAGTATTGTTATCAAGTTTGCTGGTCTTAAAAGAATCATGGTTGCTTTTAGCTCTTTATATTCTATTTGTTCTCTCAGCTCAAAACTGTGAGTATGATTAATCCAGACACTATCAAATCCTGGGAAAATTGATTTATGGAGATAAAACTCCTGATAGGTTGAGGTCTGCTAGAAGTTGGAGTAAGTGCTGGGGCAGTGTGAGGGCATGGTTTTCAGAGCTCCATTGGCATACACTCTTGTAATTTGACTCACATGATCCTTCCATCAGAGACATAATGGTAGCATATTTTATTCTGGCCTAGCAAATGGTGACAAGTGTTATCAATAGATTTGTGTATTGTTTGAGCAGTTCCCCCAAGATCACCTTTGTCGGGACATGTTTTGCATGATTTGTGATTTCACTTGGAAATTACTTTGCATTATGTTGTCAGTTATCTGGAGAGCTTCCAATTTTTTTTTCTTGTATTTAATAGCATTTGTGGCTATGAGACTCGAGTCTGCCAAAGTTCCTTGAACAGTTTTATTGTTGCCATCCAAGCACCATCCTTATCAGTAATCAGGAAAACAAAGTGAACATCAACAAGCACTAATTGTCTACTGTGTGCCAGGGATCATGTCACTGCATCATTAAATGTGAAGCAACCATCCTGAATTTTTAGTCTTGCCATTCAGCCTCAGATTGGTTACATGACTTTCCCAGAGTTCATGCAACCAGTTAAAAATATATCACCAAAAACAAGGTGCTCAAACACAAGGAATATATCCACTTGGAAGTAATGCAACATATCACAATCAAATTGCACTGAAATTAATGAAATTGAATTCATCTGACTAGATATGTACAAAGATTGTGTGTCAGCTGGAACTCTCCGAGAAGTCATTGTAGGATAAGCTGACATGACAAAATTACTTAGAGGAAGAGAGAAATAAATACTTAAAAATGCCCTAAACCACATTTTCAAATCATTTAGCCTAGTAAGAGAAGCTCTGAGAAACAGTGACTATGCTAGTTTGGAATACAGCTAACAGGAAAATATTAATTATAGGGAATCACCTTACAGGAAGATGGAAACTTCATAGTAAATAGTTTTTTAAAAAAGATTTTGCCTAAAATTTAATCTTGAAAAATAACCAGAGGATAGTAAATAAAAGCTTATTTTACTTTCTATTTAATAAAATTTTGGTTTTCATTGCATCTATGGGTTAATTCTTTGAAATGAACAAATAATAAATGAAATCTTTATTAGACTTGTTTGGGACATTGTTTTTCTGACAAAAATGTAGGAGGGCCTGATTATTCACCTTGCATTTTATGTGATTCATTTGCACAGTGTGATTGTAAAGATGATTATTTTGCTTAAAAATTTTAGGATTTCACCAGTTTTCTGTGGACCATTCTTAATCCTCTGATGCTGAAATCACATCACACCATCACTGGCTTTCTCAGTTGTGAACTTATCTTACTCTGACAGGTCCTCGTTATCAGTGCATTTGTGGATGATTTGAGTAGTCTCCCAAGATCTCTTTTTATCAAAGCAACTTTTGCACGATTGGTGATTTCGTTTTGCAATAGATTTTCATTATGTTACATTGGGTTGACAGTTATTTGTGACATCAGAAAAAGGAATTAGAGACAATTAACCTGAGTGGACAGACAGTTCATTTGTGAGCACTTTTGCTCAGTTGACTTTTGCTTCCCTATACAACCTTGTAACACAAATAATACATACTCTGCCATCAAGGCCATCCTCTTGATAAAAATTGGTGTGGCTTCTCACATCACCATGGGCCTTGACTATGGAATCCACCTCTATTTTAGGGAACTAGTCCTCATATCTTCCCAGTTGCTGTGATCTTTGCGGGGAGGTGGCCTTGTGTCCAAGGTCATGACAATCAGAGATTTTTCCCAGAAAGATTTCTTTTAGAAAAGAGCATGAAAGAGGGTCCTTTTCCTTTTTGAGTTATTGGGCAATAAACAAGTGAGCCTGGGTGCTGTCCCCACTGTGTCTGCTGCAGCTTGGAGAAAGCAGAGGAGAAGTGGAAGAGAAACAAACCAAAACAGACAGAAGCAGAGACAGCAAGTAGAGAGAAAACTGGATGACATTTGAGTTCTCTGTCCTAATCATGCTTGAGGCCATCTTTACCCCACCCAATAAGTTTGCCTTTTTCACCCCAGCCCCACCCCAAACTAGTGTGAGTGGAATTTTATGTCCCTTATAATCCAAAATTAATTATGGGTCAAAGTGTTAAGGTCTATTGGTGGCACTGCAGTCAACAGAATAAGCAACAGAATAGGTGAGACTACCAACTTCACTGTAGTATGTACCTAGTGCAGTCTAGTACCACCAGTCACAGTATCACTAAAATAAAAATAGCCACCAGAAGTGGTAGAGTGGGAAGAGGACTTGCCTGGGAGTTGGGAATTTAGGTTTCTAGATTCCATTAACTTTTCTACTACTAACTCACTTATGCCCTTAAGCAGGTCACTTTATCCCTCTAGGGTTCACTTTCTGCATATGTAAAATTAAGCCAATGTTCTCATCTTGCCTCATTAATGACCAATGTACCTAAAAAGGTCATAAGCACTATTCCAGTATATGCCACAAAGACCCCACACTGAGTCAATCATCTGAACTGATTGGAACTGCAGATATTATCTATTCCAACCACCTCACTGTAGTGCTCAGGCCATCAGAGATATTAAAACAATCCTTCCTATTTGCCAAATTTTCCAGTACCTGCCCCTTATCACTTTATGATTCGGAAAAAGAAGGTGGTGAGGAAAGAAACACAGTAAATGGGGTTGAGGAAGTATGTGACTTTCAGACAGGTTCTGATCACCTCTTCTCCGCCTCTCTCCCCTTTCTTCTTTTCCTCTCTCTTACCGAGTGCAATGGTATGAATGTGTCCCCCAAAAGTCATGTGTTGGAAATTTAATCCCCAATGCAACAGTGCTGGGAGGTGGAGCCTTTTGGGAGGTGCTTATGTCATAAGGGGTCCACCTTCATGATAGGTTAATGCCATTATAAAAGTGCTTGATGGAGGGAGTTTGGTCCCTTTTTGCACTTGTGTCCCTTTTTCCATGCGAGGACACAGCACTCCTCCCCTCCAGAGGACACAGCATCAAGGTGCCATCTTGGGAGGAGAGATCGGACCTTCATCAGACAAAGAACCCGCCAGCTCCTTGACGTTGGACTTCCCAGCTTCTAGAACTGTGAGAAAATAAATCTCTATTCTTTATAAATTACCCAGTCTCTGGTATTTTGTTATAGCAGCCCAAACAGACTAAGACACCAAGTCCTGAGCAGAGTTGCGGGTATGAGATCAAAGCATGACCCCATTTACACGTGTTGCTCAAAAGTTTAGGTTCAGCACATCCGATCTGCTCAGTTCTCTTGAGGCCTGGTTAGTATAATATTTCCAGTTTTTTTGAGGCCTCATAGATGCCTCTTGCAGGCTCTATTTCTCAGGTTTCCTGTGGTGCTGATTAAAATAAGGGAAACATTGACTCTCAAGATTAGAAGGATCTATTATGGGATAGATAAAACTACTTTTGTTATTTCTGTTCTGTATTCATATCTTTCATTGGCTGAAATCATAAAATATCTTAGATATAAGCATAAATTAAGCAGCAATAATGAAACTTTCATCAATCATTGAATGTTCATGCCTTGGAAAGAGTCAGGGAAATGTTTTCATTGGTATTTAGATTTTTGGCTAATTAAATTAAATTAAATTAATTTAAAATTAAATTAAAAACATTTAATAAACAGCAAAGTAATATAAATTAATATATATTGATATATACATTTAAAATTTCAATAACTTATTTCCCTATAGTCTCTACAAAAACTAAAAAAATTTATAAACCTACTTACCAAGTGATTCAATGGTGGTATAAACTCATTAAATCATTCTAATAATTTCCAAACTATTTGTTGATTTTTTAAAAATTGTTTATATGATCTTTTGTTTGATATGGCTGTCATGAGCCCTGTCTGAGCTCTTATTTAACATAGGTTCCCCTGACATCAAACCTTCTTTACAACGTTTTTGTTAAGCTGAAAGACAAGGTGATCTGTGATCCTGAGACGTACCGAGGGTAACTGTCTCTCATCTCAGCTCTGACAGCTCCCCACTGCTCTCTGGCCATTCACTCCTTTCTCACCAGTTCCTGACTCAAACCCCTCATCATCCGGAGAGGACTGCCTGGGACTGGTTGCCCATCAGGAGTCTGTCCTGGGTGATGTGAGCCCCAGGGTGAGAGAAAGAGAGAAGTTAAGACATGAGAGCAGTTTCTCAAATCTGTCTTGTCACAGAGATGAGATAGAGATCTTTTACATGGGGTGGGGGATAAAGTAGGGGGAATTCTATGTTGCTTTTAGTATCAGATAACACCTTGAGCAACCAGACTTCTGAGCATCAACGACTAGTCACTACTTCTTCAGGGGAATTCATTCTTTCTACAAACAAACTCATATATTCTCCTCATGACCCTGGAATTATCCCTCTTGCTTGACAAAGAAGTAAGGTATCTGCAGTTAATAACTGCTATGAGAACAAGGGGTGCTGGGCAGGCAGCAGGCAATTAACATGAGTAAATGACCAAGGGCCAAGTCCAATTTTACAGCCATCAAAAATGCCAGGACACTAAAATTTCAAAGAATCCAGCTACAAAGATGAACATCTGAAAGCAGACAGGGATGCTGGAGACTTAGGGAGATAAAACTGGGGTAAAAGATGTCAACTGAAGAATGATGAGGTTCATAAATTTGGAAAGGAGAGTATTATTTCTCACCATGGGTTGCAGTTTGCATGGTGGCCATTCTGACAGGCTGGAAAGCATAGCCTCAGGACAGAAACCAGAAGCAGGTACTTCAAGGGAGGGGCAACAGGAACAGGAATGTATGCTCAGCAGAGTGGCCAAATATACATATTTAACAAGCTATAGGGAGAGTCATGGATATTTATGAAATATTTATGAAAAGAGATACATGTGCATGCACAATTGAGCCTCATACTACTTCATAAGATCCATGTACAGAAAAGGGTGATGTTAGCATGATCTGAGGGTGGAATTTTGGGCCCTCTGTTGTCAAAAAGTGAAGCCGAAGACATGAAAACCCTCACTGTGCATTCTCTGTAAATTGGTCAGAACTATTCCACAGTCAGCAGCCTCTTATTAGGAAGGAATATTAGTTGTAGTTCTGAAATGGCAAAAAGGGAGGAGCAGCATTAAAAAGTTGATTGAAATCAGTGGTGAAGCAAGTCTTTCCTAAAGGCTGGTAACCCTTAGGCAAGAAATCATACTGGTGGTTAGCGAGGAAGGGAGTATAATGAGGAGTGTCTGACCTCCCATCCTGTCATGGCCAGAATTTCAGTTTTAAGGTTTTTCTTGCTCTCCTTGGCTCAGTTGGTTGGAGGACTTACGATTTTATTTTTATTCCTCAAAAACAAGCCTAATTTGCCACACACTGTCCAAATACTTCCCATTATCCATTGTATGTATATATAAGAAAGAGACAAAGGGTTAAGGAAATGCTGGATTGTATCTGATGTTTTGCTCACACAAGGCTGTAATCCAGCATCTGTTCAGGATGCTGGATCATAAGATGCTATATCTGGACCTGATAAGACTTAATATCCACAGACACTACAATTGAAGCTAGACATATAAACTGAAAGAGACATTGAGTTGTTTTCCTTTGAGAAAGCAATCATTGTAATTCACATAGGTGTGATTAAAGGAATTACAATGTAATTTCTACAGATACAATATGTTTTGCATTTAATTTGCATTATTAATATTTTTCTCTATGTCTTTCTTAAGACTCAGTAATCAACAAAACAATAAACCCTGATCTGTTTAGTGATTGCTAATTCTCATGGTGTAAATAATACCACTACAACCAAAGTCATGCTATCAACATGATGTTCCTGACTGCATAGTTGAGAAAATATGCATAATGGCACACCATTATATAATATTTCTACCATACAAGTATAATAAATACAAATAACTTCAAGAACACAGATGATAGTAAAATGAGTAAAATAATTAGGAAATAGTGAGCTTTGCGTATTTATCACTATCATTTAAAACTCATTTATTTTATTGTATGTTTCTATAACTTAATTTTTAATAATGGCTATATTTAACAACTGGGTTGCAAAAACAGTGGGCAATCATAAGCCAGCACAAGGTTACTTGAATATACCACTGTTTATGACCCAGAAATTACACTTTTAGATATATACCCACAGAAATATGTACATGTGCTCTCAAAAGACAGGCACAACAATTTTTATTGCAGCATTTTCCATTATAGTCAAATATTAGAAACAATCTAAAGCCCCATCAGTGGTAGAATGGAAAAATAAATTGTTGCATTTTTCATAGCACAGAGTATGAGTCAGCAATAAAAGCGAACAAATTACTGCTTCAGCAGACTCAACAAACAGAATACTGAGCCAGGTACAAAAGAGAATGTACTGTCCCACTCCATTTATGTAAGCTTGAAAAAGAGGCAAAATCAATCTATGGTGATAGAAATCAGAATACCAGTTAGTTATCCTAGTTAGTGACTAGGAGGTGCCATACAGAAGGTTCTGAGGTGCTGGCAAAATCCTATTTCTTATTCTAGCTGTGGTTCCATGAGTGGGTTACTGCATAAAGTTTTGTAGAGCTGTACCCTTAATGTTGGTGTGTATGTTATACTTCATATGAAGGTTTACATTTAAAAAAATCACATAGGGAGTTATTTTTCTGGCATCACACGTCCCCCAACAGAGAATGTGATGTGTGATATCCCCTCCTTTAAAGGAAATGAGCTGATTTTAAGAAACTTGTTGGGAAAAGTGAAGATGAGAGGCGGATTATTTTAGAATCTTTGAATGAAAGGGAAAACATATCCTGGCCCTTACCTGGGAACATCTTTCCCAGAGGCTGAAAAATGCTTCCTTATAATGACTTATTCTACTCTAAGACAAAATGTATGACAAGAAAGATAGTGTTAAAGTTTAGGAAAGGTGATAGAAACCATCAAAGAAGGGTCAGGGGACATCTATTGATGTTCCAGGGATGCCAGAGAGCATAGGAGAACTATGTGGGATTATCCCATCACAAACGAGGGCAGCCTGCTTCAACAAATGCACTAAAACGTGATCATCTCCACACGTAGTATAATCTGATTTCAGGTTTGAGATCTTTCAGGACGGTGATTCTGACCTCCCAGGCTTTGTCTTATTTTAATGTACTGTATCACAAAAGCATTCTGTCCTGTCTGAGGTTTTTCTTGAACGTATAAAATTATTCCCCAGTGCTTTGGCTTTGTTTACTTACCATGCTGAGAACAAAGTCACACTCCCCAGTCATTAAAATGATACAGGACATTCTGAAATGTTAAAGAAATCAGTCAGCCAACTACATTTTAAACAGTGGAATATTGTACAGGAAATTCTAGAAGGTCATAGTTAAAAG
Source organism: Cheirogaleus medius (assembly GCA_008086735.1). Classification (NCBI taxonomy): domain Eukaryota; kingdom Metazoa; phylum Chordata; class Mammalia; order Primates; family Cheirogaleidae; genus Cheirogaleus; species Cheirogaleus medius. The sequence goes on from VBSM01001927.1 coordinate 16,254,577, forward strand.
GCATTTAAGCCAAGTAATGGGTTGAAGTAGAAATAGAACAAAGTATTTGGAAGACTGCCTTGTTTTTCCATTGTTCATTAAAAGGGACATGTCATCGGTATTCACTCTTCACTCCATCATTTTCTCAACATTTTAACTATCAAGAATCCCTTTTGAAGATCTCAATCTCTCTTTATCCCCATGCTTTATAATATTTTATATATCAAAAATTGCACATTATAAATAACTCATTTTTATTTATTCAAAAAGATATATGATTGCCAAAAAGAATATCAGCCAAGCATTAGATAACATGTATTATCAAACTAATATCATAAATTCCATCCAAAGGAAAAGGATGAACATTTTAGTTACTCTGCACTAAAAAAAAACTAAGTGAAAATATGATTTGGGGAACTTCTGCAAACAAGGTTGCAAATTCTGATTGCTACCACCAGCGCTTCTAGAGACCAAGATACTAGTTTGTGAATCATAGCTCTACTTTTTCCTTATTATCTACTATTTTCCTATTTCCTTACTAACTACTATTAGAACTTAACAGTAGTAGTTTATATACAATTGAGAATGAGTAATTTTGGATAAACTAATTAATATGTAGTCTTGAAAAAGTCTTCTGCTAGCATTTTTCAGTCTTCTACCCTAAGTTGAAACTCAGAGAATTATAATTAAAGCAATATGGACTTTTCCCCATTACTCAATGCTTCATATTCAATTTGTGAATTACCTGCAGTGACAAGGATTCTCTTCATCATCTGACATCACTTAGTAGAGAGTGCAAGGGCAGCAATACAAACAATATTTTGTCCTTGTCTAGGAGAGAGATGAATGGGATAGAGGTTGAAATGATTGTCTAAAGTAAGGTATGAGATGATGTGCCAAATTTCAATTACCCACATTAGCCATGTTTCTCTTTGAAGACAATAACAACACTTCTATCATCACTGAAAGCCTGCAAAGTACTTTTCTCTGTCTTTGTCACAACCTTTAGGGGGAACTCAAGGAGTGCATTGTTATCCTCATTTATGTACATGGGCATATAGCTTAGGGATTTGCCAAGTACTCACTCAGGCCTTCTGATGCCTAAGTCCACCATGACATCATGCTGCCCCACAGATAATTAAGGATTTTTTGATGTTGCTATGGGTTGAATTGTGCCCCCTCCAAAAAATATGTTGAAGTCCTAACCACAGTAGGAAAAGGAAAACACCATGTGAAGACAGAGGCAGAGACTGGAGTAATACAGCCAAGGAATGCCAAGAATCCATGTCCACCATCTGAAGGTAGGAAAAGGCAAGGAAGGATTCTACACAGAATTTCAGAGACAGCATGGCCTGATGACACTTGACTTTGGATTTCTAGCCCCCAGCACTGGGAAAGAATAAATATCTGTTGTTTTAAGCCACCCGGTTTGTGGTGTTTATTACAGAAGTCCTAGAAGATGAATACAAGTATAAATACTTAAATTTTAGTGGAAGACAAGAAGCATGGAGTCAATGATTTCCCTATAATGAAAATCTGGCTCACATAAATGTGCCTGGACATTTCAACAAGTACTGACATAAGCATAGAAAAGGGTCCCTTGAGCAAAACCACATCTCCACTGTGGTTATAGCTTTCCGTAGCCCACCATCAAAGAACCCCCTCGTGGGACATAAAAGCACGGTGTGACTCCAGCTCCCTTGAAGTCACACCCTTTCCTCCACAGGTGATCTAACATTTTGTGCATAATACTCCTAGCTTTTGTTGGAGATGGGAGAGATGGGCCAGTGTCAACCCATATATGAGAGTATTAGTGAAATTAATGCGTACTGAGCAACAAACTCCAGAAAGGGAGCAATTTAAAAAAATAAGATCAGGAAGAAAAATCACCTTCTTACATTAATGCAACAAATATAAAACACATAGTTTCCCCTAAGAGATGATCTACAAATATTTTCTGCTGAGACCAGGAAAGTGCTTCCAAATTGTGCTTCATGGAAAACTAACCTGTGAACTACTCCTTGAAAAGGAGGTTTGGTGATCCAGTAAGTTTAAGAAACATAGCATTCCCTTTGGCTGGGATATCCACATTCCCATATTGCCTACTCTGAGAAATGTTGTAGTTAAAACCATAAACAAAGATGTATTAGCTAATATTTTAGTTCCTCAAGTTACTCCTTTTTCTTATAACAATCATTAACACCTTTGTATTTTGAGAAACAATGAGTAATACTATTCCTAAATCTCATCAAGTACCATAAAGTTTACCTTATGTAAAAGAAACTATGAAGTATTTACTGTACCATGTGTAAAGTTGGCTGACACAAAAGTGTTAGGCGGAACCCAGAGGCTGGTGGGAGGTTCCATGGGAACTTTCCCTTTAAACTGGCCCCACCCCTTCTGAGGGCCCGCCCAAACTCCACCCCTTTGAGATCCCGCCCAAATCCAACTATAAAAGCCCTAGACTCCCGCCATTTGTGCAGCCTGTGGCGTTAGCCCCTCTGTGAGGAGATGTTAAAATAAACTTTCTTTCCCTTCATCTTGACCTACTGCGTTCCTCCCTCCACGTTTCTAACAAAAAGTAGCAGCTCATTGCAAGAGGCACCCATGAAAAGACTCACTACGGATGAAGTGTGAGGCTTATGCAATTTGGAAAGCTCTTTAAGGAAAAGACTACGAGACGACCATATGAACACAATATTAAAGTTTCTCCTCGGGCCTTGGAATAACCCCCGGCTGGTAAGGATTCCTGAAGCTTACGCTTCATTAGCTTTGTGGAAAATCCACCTTTGCTTAAAATATGATTGGCTGCATGAAATGAAATAGAAACTCAAATTAATTCAGTGGTGTAAACAAGATAGAAATACATTTCTCTTACACGGAAGAATCCAGAGACAGGCGCTCCAGAGCCGATATTGTGACTTCGTTGCACGAGGTTCCTCCTGTCTTGTCTCTGTCATCCTAGGATTTGGTGTTTGACAGCGAGGCCCTGGTGTGGGCAGCGGGCTTGAGGAAGGGCTGGAAGAATGGGCGTGTGCCTAACACGGGGGGCAAAGCGCGCGGGAACTTCTTATATCCCATTGGCCAGGGTTTAGTCACGTGGCCGCAGCAGCCGGGAACTTGAGAAAGGAAGTTCAAGGTTCCGAGCCTCAGCTAAGTGTCAAGGGTTTTCTTATTGTAGAAGAGGAAAATCAGCATTCAAGCTAGCGTTTTCTCCAATCGCTCTCACTCTCTCCCCCCGCCCCAACTTTTAAATGTATGAACTCAGAGCTTTATTATCCAGAATTAGTATCTTGTACGCAGAGACACTGATTTCCCTAAAACCATCAGAATAGGCATAGACTGTATGTGCGTTTAGAAAATTAAAGGCTTTTTAGAAGAAAGTAAAATAGAAAAAAAAATTCGTGGACCGCAGGGGTTCCCACATTCTTTGTAAGCAAACAATGCTTTTCGTTTCTTTGTGAGGCCCCAAAAGACATGACTGAGCTTGAGCGGAGGGCGACGCCAAGTGAGATGAGAACGGCAGGGAAGGCGGACAGTTGCCAACTGCTGGCTCTTCCCACTCACCCCTTGGAATCCAGGCCCACTTGGGGGCTGCGGGGGAGGAGGACTGACCCCACTTGCCTTAAAGCACCTTAAGGATTTTACTCACCTTATCCCCACCCCAGTGTGGGGGAAGCAAGAATGTAAACACTTTTTCTGGAGAAAGGTTTTAAAAAGAAAATCTGTACTTCAGTTGTTTGGAAGAGAGAAATGGAGGCTGGTGTGAGAAATGTGAGTGGATCGATTTCTGACTATCTGAGCCATATATTCCTATTAACAGTCTGAGCTTTCTGCTCAAGAGCCTGTCAACACATCACTGAGCAGCGGAAGATTCCCGGCAACCATCCTTGGGCGTTTGGAGGCTCACGCAGGGCCGACTGTGTGCCCCTTCCTCCTGTTGGATTTGGAGTTGCTCTTTAAGAAGTACAATCCTGGGACAAAGGGACCCTGTTTGTCTCCTCCATGTTCTGAAAGAATCTTTGCTTTTGAAGATGCTGCAGAGTTAATAGGACGCAAACTTGCTATACTCACAGGGATTTTTTTAAAGCTTATTTTTTTAAATTGTGTTTTAAGAGACATGGTTGAAACAAATACACTCTTACAAAAGAATGTATACATGCCTCCACGGGGGTGTTCATACGCCATTCCTAACCCTCATGGGGCATAAACCTGCTCTGGTGAGGCAGAAAGGCACCAAATATGGCCTCTAAAGAAAAATTATTACCCTCAATTATGAATGATATTTTACCAAAATCTTATTAGTTTGTTGAGTCTAGTAAGCTATTTTGATAAGAAGTGTTCTACAGTAGAAAAAAACAGATTAAATCCAAAGAAAATAATTCTTAACCAGGTGGAGAACAAATTTTGGCAAGGTCTGAACTTTGGGTAAAAGCTAAGCAAAAGTTAGGATAAATGATTTATAAGTTATCATACTTTATTAAAGTGGAGTGCTTTTTAAAAAACATGCTTGATATATACAAAAATATAAAGTTAGGTTATCTGATATTTTGAATAAATTAATACATGTAATGTTCTACAATACAGATTAATTTATATGGTGCCCTTTTTAAGGTAAGTAGCAATTAATGACTTAGTATAATATGAACTAACATAGAGAGTCAAGTCTATTTTGGCACATTTAAGTCTATTCCATTGATCAGATGTATGTTGTACATCTGATCCCAAAGAGCCTGGTTTCTTCTGCAAAATCGAGATCATATAGAATCCTAAATTCACTTTCCAATTTTTTATCTGTGCTTCTCTATCTGGAAACCTTCAGTTCCCTCTTCCCACTTGCTGTCTCCATCCATGAGGGAAGCTAAACACGTCGATCTTTCTTGTACATTGTGCAAGACACTTGGGTGGGGGTGGAAGAGATACAAAAATTGGCAATTATTGTTGCTGCTTCAGCAAGTACATAATCAATGGGAAGAGATAACTCAGGTCCACAAATAAATATAATTCATATTTTGTGATCTATACAAGCAGTAATAGTAGGTTCCCTTTTTTGGTAGCCTAGGGATGCTTGGCATTATACTATATAATTTAAATGATGTCCATTAACATGACATGATGACTCCCTGTGTGATATCTGAGGAAACTGAGTAACACAAAAAGTTAAGTAACTTGCTCAAGGTCTGAGCTAAAAAGCTGGTGAGCCAGGTTTCAGACTCAGATTGCTAGATTCTTGCCTTTGGGCACATCAATAAGAGCTTGCAGATGTCTCCTTGGAGCAATCACTGATTGTCTAATAGAAGTGGTGTCTGAGCTGGGTCTTGAAGGAGACATAAGCTAATGACAGAGTGAGAAGAGGGACTAAAGTTGTCAAAGACATGGATACAGGAAACTACAGAGATTGTTTAAGGACCTGAAAAGAAGTCTGATTTGGTGGCAGCATGGTGACAGTAGAGGAAGATAAAAGGGAGAGGGTGAAGCCAGGTGGAGGTGAGATGCCAGCAACTCCAGTGATGACAATTCACATATTCCTAGGGTTATGGAAAGGCCAGGGAAAATCACAGCTCTGTGGCCTGGTTTCCTCTGCAAAATTGAAATCATATAGAATCCTAAATTCACTTTCCAATTTTTTATCTATGCTTCTCTATCTGGAAACTTTCAGTTCTCTCTTCCCACTTGCTATCTCCATCCATGAGGGAAGCTAACACTTCGATCCTTCTGCCCACCCCTGGTCCTCCACTAACTCCTCTCCAAAGTAGAACAAGTGGTTTCCTAGTTACTAAGGACATGAGAGTGTCATTGGGCTGTGTTTTACCTGTGGTGGGAATTTGTGTGTGGTTTCGGACAAGCCTATCTGAGTTGCTCTGCTGTTGTTTCCTCTATCAGAGTGGAAGCTTCTGTGCCTCTGGCTGAGGACCTTGGGGGGACCTGCTGACTTCCTGTAAGATCTTCTTATATCCTTTTTGATGTGTTTTAGAGAATAAGTGGACTCCCTGAATCTTAGAGTCAAGGACAGGGACTCAGTCTTCCTTACTTAAACCTTATTCTCCAAATTTGCCTTGCTAGAGAGATTTGCATTGCAATTATTGCCCAGCTCTTAATAAAGTGCCATCCTATTTTCCCATTGGCAAGTGTTCTTTGTGTGTATAGATGTTTTGGTTAGAAACTTCTAGGCCAGGGAAGAGGGGAAATGAAAGGAAGAGGAGAGGGGAGGGGAGAAACAGGAGGAGGAAGGAGCCAGAAGGGAAGAGGAGAGAGGGCAGGGCAGGATGCCCCATTCCCTGGTGCAGGAAAGGCAGATGCTTGGGTGGTTGATGTCTGTGGGTGTTAGAGGGGAACACTGGAAAAACTTCCTGGCTTCATATCTTTTTAATTCCATCTCCAAAAGAAGAAAAAAATTCCAAAATTCAATTTAATACTACAGACAATTCGCAGGCACTTACTACATGCAAGAAACTGTTCTAGACATTGGGAATACATGAGGCATGGAAAAGGGATCAAATAGGTTCCCTCTGTTTAATTTCCAAGGAACTAAAGTACAAGATAGTTTGTCATTGAAGTTTAGTAGGAGAATTCACTTCTTCCAATTTACTGCAAACTCTCCAAAATATCAAATGACAAATTGACTCATGAGAGCTCTCAGAAGTGAGAACTGGGTGTCTTCCAGGGGGTTATATAAGACAATAGCATTTATAAAAATGAGCTGCTTGTAGTTTTTCTTGATTCTGGAAGCTTCAATTACTCTTCTCACCTCTGATAACTTTTTTTAAAAATCGTTCAGAGATGTCACCCAACAAATGTCTATTTAAGCAAAAGCAGGTCACTTGTGAAGCTGATGACCCAACAGAACTGCTTTTTTCAAATCTGTTTTCTGTTATCATAGATAACAGAAAGCAAATGTTCAAAATAATTATAAACAAAGGAACAACTAAGAAAAGAGATTTCCAGAAGTGAATGCTTCTTGAATTAGTTCTAAGAAAACAACAATTTCAATTGTTAGATTTATCTCCATCCAAAAACATAATCCTTTAAACAGCATGGCTCTGGTAAAGCTTTTGCAAGGTTCATTCTCACTATTTAATTGCATTTTTGCCTCCTTCTGGGCATATTATACTACTATATGGAATATAAACTTCATTCTTTATTACAGAAAATATCTATAAACTTGATAGGCATATTTTTAATAAGTTTTGCTGGTTTTAATGCTTTTCTTATGATAATTATGAGATTGATTTGCTGTTTTCCAAATAACAGTGGTGACTCTAGCCCAATTTATATAATAGTTTCAAAAAGAAACTAATACCTGAGAGTTACAACAGGACAGCCACAAGAGGAATCACATATACACAAGACTATGGGAAATAGAGGTGGGGAAGGCAAAAACAGATTTCACTGCTGAGTTTTGGACAGTGGGCTCTGAGATACAACCCCAACCACCTGTTTCTTCTCCATCCTTGACTCCTCCCAGAAGCCAAAGCTTCTAGGAAATAAAGAAAACAAGCTAAACACTTTAGGTCAACTGCCATGACTTTTATACATGGGATGGGGAAACACAGTAAACACACACAGAAAGGGACTAAATGGATTCCAATGGAAGAACATTGAGTCATTTGAGTTTTGCAAAGCATGCCTTTACTGGTTTATGTTGCAGAAATAATCAGTGACATTTTACCATGTGCTCAAGGAGGAGTGTGGCTTTTTGTACTCATAATCCTCCCCACTGGAGGAGCAAATACAGAGGGAATCTTCTGCAATTTTCCTCGGGTGCAAACTGATGGCACCTAAGACATGGTAGTATTTGGTTTTTATAGGAGAGAAAGAGGACAGTAAAATGGAAAAGAGGCTCATCTTCTACTGTCATCAGAGAACACCTGTGGTTCAGAGAATGTGTCTCCACTTACCAGGGTGAAAATCTCTGATCAGCTCTGATTATGCCTTTAGGTAGAGAAAAGATGGAGAGAATTAGGTTACTATGCATGCTACCTTCCAAGCTCCCACTGCCCAAATGCATATCTATCCAAGGGTAAGGGCCCTGGCACTCTGACTTTTCTTAGCTGGCCCCAGGGGGGGATAGTTAGTGTTAATTCCCACAGGGCCACTCTTTCTTCTCAACAATATTAGACATCAGGTAGTCTTGCCATCTTTAAAAACTGCCCTGGGCCTTCTCTTGCTCCAAGTCCTTACCCACCCCAGCGGACACCTCATCGTTCCTGCTTCCAAGGCACAGCTCACTTTCTCAGCCATGAGTCAGTTTTGCATTGAGCTCACTCTTGTTGTATACTCAGGCCCACGATTGATTGGCCTTCTTCTGTAATCTCTAGTTCTTCAGTGGCTAGGCTTCTATACTGCCCTCCCAGAGACTTTATTTCTTGTCTTGCGTGGCAGTTTCCCTAGCACCTGAGTTTTTCTGTTGTTGACTTCATTTTCTCCTTCCTTGCAGTGACCTACCATCCTGCCCATGCCATATGCCCACCCACTTAGGCTTTTTATGAATATCTGACCCATGTTCTTTTACAAGTTTACTTTTAGTTTGCCAGACACCATGTTCTTTTACCTTGTGTATCACCTGGTTTTCTCTTGAGGACTAACTCTTAGTTTTTAAGAGCTCCCTTTAGCTCATATCTCTAGGTACCAGTTGTTTCTAAAACAGCTGGCCCTTGGCCTTATTTGCTTGTTCTGAAACCTGGCCTCCTCTTGACTCTGTGTGTCTAATTGGGTATTTAGTCTTTTCTTTTTCTACTCTGGCTCATTTCACAGCCATCTAAACTCTGATTCGAGAAGGCTAAATCCAACAACCGAAAAGAACACTTAAAATTGATTAATTGAGGTTTTCTTTACAATTGTGTGGTCAATTGTATTATGCTTTTCTGCTTTCTCTAAAATTAATATTGTTCCTCTTGAATTTATTCGAACATATAAGCATTTGTTTATTTTTGATTTGTGTAAGTCTTGCATTTTCAAGCAGTTAGTATCTTTTGTATACTGACATAGGTAGATCAAACTTGAGACTTTGCTTGAACTAATAAATTTAGTAGCTTACAACTGAGCTCTATGTAGAATCCTGATTCTTTAATTTGCTAATGGTTTATCATAAGAACATAGGATTTGAACTCAGTCATGCCAGGATTAATCCATCTCAATGTTCAGCTACAAATAGTTACCTCAGATAACATGCAGTAAGAACACTCAACTGTTCTTCCTAATAAGCTTTAAAAATAACTGCAGCTCAGTGTGCTACTAGCAATTTATGACCCTCTTAGTCATAAATTTGTCCATACTTTTTATAATTCCACTTGTGTTTCCTAAGAGAATTACTTCTGCTCTAGACAACAATCACTCTCTTTGGTTATAACAAATACAGAGAGAGAACTAGGTACACAGAATGATGAAGCGACAGAAAATTTTATTCTTTATGCTAATAAAATGTAATAAAGGTATGATTTAATCTAGAAAAGCAGACACAGATAAAAATTTTAAGTATTTTTATATGCTTGGTAGCTTTAATGTGATGTAGTAGAAAGAATATAGACTTCAAACTCAGATCTAGGTTTAAATTCAAGCTCCATCCTTTACTATCTTCCTGACTTTTCTGAATCTCAGTTTCATCTGTTAAAAAATATTAATATCTATATTGAAGACCTGTTCTTAAAATTAAAAGTAATAATAAAAGCACTCGATACTTAGTAGGTATTCAATATATGAAAGTTGTAATAATAGTAATATAATGTTGATATCTTGTTTAGAAATGTTCTTTCAATTAAAAAAATGAAGAAGAAGGAAACTAAAGAAATTAGAGTGTTGTTTGGTCTTGGCAAAATATAGGCAGAGAGAGCATTGTCCACATCTGCCCTGTCTGATACAGTAGCCACTAGCCACATGTGGCTATTTATATTTAAAATTTTTAATTAAAAATTCAGTTCCTCACTTGCACTAGCCATAGTTTAAATGCTCAATAGCCACGTTTGGCCAGTGGCTACCATATTGGATAGAGCAGACAGAAAACATTTCTAGCATTGCAGAACCTTCTGTTGGGCAATGCTTCCCTAGACCTTGAGATTCTTTGTAGATTTTACTGCTGCTGTTATAAAGCAACTGTCTAGGGCCAGGCAGCCCTTCCCAGTGCTGGGAACTAGACAATGCCTTTGTCTGGTTCCCTTTCCCTACCAGGTCAATTGGCCTCTGGATCTCTGCTCCTTTACCCCATTTCACAAAGCAGTAAGGCACATTTTCCATTTCTGTGCAATCTACTAGAAATCTATCTTGTTTCAAGGTACCTGTTCACTAAGCCCAGCTCAGATATTAACCTTTGGGAGCATAGTATAAAACCCTTTACAGAAATAAGTGACCTTTCAAATTCAAGGTAATGACTGAAATGCCTCTCATTATAAAATTTTAGGAGGGAAATTTGGGGTACAGAATTACTATGCTCTGAATGTTTGTGTCCTTCCAAAGTTCATATGTTGAAACCTACCCCCCAAGGTGATAGTATTAAGAGGTGGGGCCTTTGGGGGGTGATTAGGTCATGAGGGTTCTGCCCTTATGAATGGTATTGGTGCCCTTATTACAGAAGCCCACCTCTACTGCCATGTGAGGACACATAGAAGGCACCATCCATGAAGAATGGACTCTTATCTGCTGGCACCTTGATCTTGGACTTCCCAGCCTCCAGAACTGTGAGCAGTAAATTTCTGTTGCTTATAACTACTCTATGGTATTTTGTTATATCAGCCTGAATGAACTAAGACAGGGATGTGCCTGGTATTTGGGTGGCCATCTAGTTCCCTTTAGTCCATGGCTAGTTCTATTCTAGCTGTACTAATGGGCTAGATTAAAAACTGAACTATTTCTTAGGGGAATCATATTTTTGGAGAAAAATATGACAGTTAAAGTAGTACACTGTTTGCAAAGTTCTTGTTTATTTATTCAGCATACATCGTGTATTACATAATGGTGGTATGGCCCATATAATAGTACTAAATGAATAAACAATAAAACCTTGAGGATCTGCTGCCTGGTACAGCATTTGATGATGTTTGGCTGGAGTGTCATGGTGTTAATTGACTTAGAGCAGTGGAGGGGTCATACCTCCTTAGATCCAGTCAGGAAATTACTCTTCCTGACTGAAGTTGCTAAGTTTTAAATGCTTCTATTGCTACAATAGGGCAGAGACCAGAAGTTGGAGTCAGAGAGAGAAATGCAAGGTCACATAATACTAAGCAGAGACATTCCCACTGTGTGGCAGGCATTTCACAGAGATGCTTTGAGGAATTAACCCCTATAAATATAGCTGGAGAAGACTGTATCTAAAACCAGCACTTTGAACATGTATAACACAAGAGACTGTTTTCTGCATTTAATACCTGAGAGTGACAACCTTGGTATAAAACAGCCTGAGACTAGAATCACACAGAAGATATGTAAAAAGATCAACAGAACCTGGAGGCTTGTTATGAAAATTGTGACCAGACTAGAACAGAAATGACTCTACTTGTCACATTGAAGGAAGGAAGTTAGCAAGTCAACACTTTTTGGAAAGGAAAAATTATAAATTGGTATCAGAATTCTCACTATATATGAAAGATTGCTCAATTCAATTATTAACTGAATTTTATAATTAAATTCATACAGTTCATGATCTATGGTGTGAATTCATCTTTTTCAATTAGTTCTTTGTTTGTTTTTAATCCTAGCTAAAATTAATCTCCTATTCATAGATAGCTGAATAAATGAATAGAACTATTCACCAATTCTATTCATAGATAGATTATTTGGATTGGTGGGACTCAATTGGTACTTGCACTTGAGATTGTGTGCCCTAAATGGCAATTTGAGTAAAAGGGCACTGCACCAAACATACCTTAACAGGGCTTATTCCTGTTTCACCAGCTAATATAATGCATCAGGTGTTGGAGGGAATACAGAGATGTGACACAACACTTCCAGAAGTTAGCAGCCTAGAGAAGAGGACTTACATAGAAAGACTCACCCACAAAAAAAGCATTCCAGTTTTCTATAAAAATAGGTAGCCACTACTCTAAAGCAAATCTGTTTTGTGGAAAGCTAGTTTGTCAAGTCGCTAATTCACAAAAAGCCATTATGGCAAAAATCAATTAACTGTGATTCACTGTTGCATTACTGAGGGGTTTTTATTTTTTAATTTTAGTTTCTCCTCTGCATCACAGAGTCATCTCACCATGAATTCCTAAGCCCAGCTCAGTTGAATGTGAATCTCAAGTGTGTTTCAAATTTCAGATACCAGAATAGCTCTCTAATGTGCAATGGGAAGGGATGACTTTACTTCATTGCAACATACTCCTTTCTCTAATTTTGAGGATTTATGTCCTATCCCAGTTTTTTTTCTTTTTGTTTCCTTTTTTTTTTTTGCCTTTTTAAAAAATTTGTATAAATTTATGGGGTACAAGTGCAATTTTGTTACATGCATAGATTTTGTAGCGATCAAGTCAGGGCTTTTAGGTTATCTATCACATGAATAATGTACATTGTACCCATTAAGCAATTTTTCATTATCCAACCCCGCCTTCTGCGTCCCCGTTGTCTATCGTTCCACTCTACGCCCATATGGACACATTAATTAGCTCCCACTTATGAGTGAGAATGTGCAATATTTGTCTTTCTGTGTCTAATTTGTTTCACTTAAGATAATGACCTTCACTTACATCCATGTTGGGGCAAAAGACATGATTTCATTCTTGTTTTATAGATGAATAATATTTCGTTGTATATATGTACCTCATTTTCTTTATTCAGTCATCCATTGATGAACGCTTAAGTTGATTCCATACCTTTGCTATTGTGAATAGTGCCATGGTAAATATACAAGTGCAGGTATCTTTTTGATATATTGATTTATTTTCCTTTGAGTAGATACCCAGTAGTAGGCTTACTGGATTGAATGGTAGTTCTATCTTTAGTTCTTTGAGAATTCTCCATTTGCTTCAAAGTAAAACACCAAAAGGCCTGGTGTAAGATGTTTGTCCTTCAGTATTCTTTTGGTCTGTTAGTTAGCTGACCATTCAATAAATTGGCTTTTGGCAAATGGGTCATCCAGTGAAATGCTCATCAGTTAAATGGTCATTTAGGGAATTGAATAGAGTCAACTTCAGTTCTTTCTTACCTTGCAGGTGCTTGGGAGCCACTATCAAGAATAATTTAGACAGTCCGTGACTTGCTCATACCACTACATTGATTTTCCCATACTGTTTAAATTAGCGTTTCCTAATTTTCAGTCTCCTATCAACTTTATAATTTTTATGATGGCCTCATAGTACCTATAATTTATTTAATATTTTTATTAATCTGGCTTACTTTTAAATTTAAATTTTATTTATTTGTTTACTTACTTTAGAAACAGAGTCTCACTCTGTTACCCAGGCTGAATGTGGCAGGCACAATCATAGCTCACTATAACCTCAAACTCCTGGGCTCAAGTGATCCTCCCGTCTTAGCCTTCCACAAAGCTGGGACTACAGGTGTTGCACCAACACCACCAGCTAATTTTTTCATTTTTTGTAGAGATGGGGTATTGCTCTGTTGCCCAGGTTGGTCTTGAACTCCTGGACTCAAGTGATCCTCCCGCCTTGGCTTCCCAGAATGCAGGGATTACAGGCATGAGCCACCATGCCTGGCCAATTCACTATTTTAAAGGAAACCTTCATACTGGTGTACTGAAAAGTAGCAGAATATGCCACTCCAAAATATCTCACTCTGGCATAAGGATTACTTTGAGCTGATAGCACTTATAAAAATAGCAGGTGTAAGAAGGGCTCTCTGACCTCCCCTTTTCCCCCAAAATCAGGAAATAAAACTCTGTTATGGAAGATGTTCTCCCTGTACGAGAAAGAAAGTAACATTTTTATCACTAGAAATGGAGAATCAAAATTGAGACCAATCTGTACAAACAAACCTCGTGAGATGAATCCTTATCTTCCTAGTTACTTTTTCACCAAAACTACCCTAGCCAAAGTCCCCTCGAACTTGCCACATTTTCATAATTTATTTCTCTTTGTCCAATTAAGTATGTAAGTTTCAATTCCAACTTCTTTAGATCTTCATTTACTTATGAGGGCTCCTGTGTCATGTAAAACTTGCAGTAAGTAAGTTTGTATGTGTTTCTCCTGTTAATCTGTCTTAGGTCAATTTAATTCTCAAACCCAGCCAAAAACCCTGAGGGGAGAGATACAATTTTGCCTCTTGTACAGTATTGAGCAAAAATATCTGTGGATTCAGAAGTTTGACATGCCAGTTACATATAGATATATTTTTAAGTACACATGAAAAAAACACTTAACTATTTGGATTAGAGAAAGTTCATCTCTGAACTACTTAAATTCATCTTACATGTGAACACACACTGGAAAAACAGATGTAATAAAGAAATAAAGAACATGATCACGTAACACCCTGCCTCCAAGCAGTGTTTCACTGGACCAGTAGTTCTCAACCACAGCTGCACTCTGGCTCTACCCCAGGCCAAGCAAATAAGTATCTCTGGAGGAGTAGGACCTAGGCACGATATTTTATAAAAGCTTCCAGTTGATTCTAATTGTACCTGGAGTTGAGAAACACTGTGCTAAACCATACCATCCTAGTGAGCTCCGTAGAGGAGGCAGGAACCAAGAGAGGCTTGTTTAATGCTCTGCCTCTTGCCTCTAGAGTAATAGCTGCTCTGAGTCAGTGTTAAGCTCATTAAAACTCTAAGAGGAATGGCAAGAAGGAGCTAGTACCCCCAGCTGGAGAGCAAAATGATCATTTATAATTCTGCATTAATAGGGGATAAACCACTAAGACAAAGACTAAGGGCTATCCTAGAAGACTGTGTGTGCTCTGAATGAAGGGGTTAGGAATTTCCTTGAATTGTATCTTTTGATTTTTTTTTATGTTCCCTCCATGCTACTCTTTACCCTTGTGGTCCAAACAGGATCTCTGAGACCTAATCTATCTCTGTTTCTGATTTTCTCTTTGTCCTTAAGCATAGTGGCTTAACTGTTAGTTGCCATGCTTTCCCCATTAAAAATAAGAAAAAACAAACTTCTGAGCCAGTTAATAGGGGTGTTAGCCTTCTACACTAGAGTTATGCCCTACAAAAATCCTGATGAATAATAATAGCTTGTTTTATAAATGTACCCAATGAATATATATGTTTCTAGGAAAGATTTTAAAAGTACCATTAATTATACTAAATCTTTCTCTCCCTTTCTCCTTCCCACTCAGGCTAAGCATACTTGAACAAACACAATGTGAGCTTTCACTGTGTTGGCAAGGATGTTTATAAACGTAAATGTGTGTGTATGTGTTTACCCAAGTAATTTAAAAATAACCTAAGTGAACTAAGTAAGCATATACCATGCTTAGCAAGAGTATTAGGAAGCAAAGGCCCTTAAATATCTGAATTAGCTCTGGCACTAGATCAGGAAAGAACTGGCTCACATCTCTTGCATAAGACTTATGTAAGAGATTAGATGAACTATTCCAGTTATCTATAGCATTGGGGAAAAGCAAAGTATGCTACATTGTTATTACTTGCTTGGTTCTCTCCATTTCAACAGCTTCTTTGCTTAGAAAAGTAAATCATCTCTGATTCTGCAAAACAAAAGGAAACAAAAAAATCCCTTAAGTTTTCTAGTCTTTGCCACACAAAAATATGCAGAAGTAAACCAAAAGAATAAAGCTATGGTATAAGCAATAAGCAATTTAGAAATTGGGTTGATATTTAAATTTGTTCATATGTGGACAATAGCAAGAGTCATAGTTTTTTGATAAAACTTGAAATTCAAAGGCCACATTCCACACACAGATATTTCCGATTTTCCCACATCTTATAAAATAGTTCCTCAAAATTTAGAATACCATTCATTGTCCTCACCATTATATTCTGAAAAGGATTTTAATCAAATCTGATTTCCATACATATATTGACCAAAATAGATATGAAGATCATATATGACTCAGATAGCCTTGGCTATACTATAAGCTTCTGCTTGGTTCTCATTTAAAACATATATATTTTTTTCTTTGTGGGACTCTATGGCTGCGGTCCCAACTCCTGGGCCGCAGACCGGTACTGGTCAGTGTTTTGTTAGGAACTAGGCCGCACAGCAGGAGGTGAGTGGCAGGCAAGTGAGGGAAACTTCATCTGTATTTACAGCTGCTCAGAGCTCTCACTGATTCTGCATTATGGTGAGTTATATAATTATTTCATTATATATTACAATGTAATAATAATAGAAATAAAGTGCACAATAAATATAATGCACTTGAATCATCCCAAAACCATCTCCCTCTCCTTCCCCCCAACCCTATACCATGGAAAAATTGTCTTCCATAGGGTGAAAAAGGTTGGGGACTGTTGCTGTATGGTATAGAGAAAAGCACTTGAAATTCAAGAGCATCCAGCTTAGGTACAAATACCAGTATCATCACTTTTTGCTGTAGGACCCAAGAAAAATCACTAAATTAACTCTGAGCTTATTTTCTCTATTATAAAATGGCAATATTAATATACACTTCTTAGGGCTGTTGTGACACTTTAGATTTAAATAATCAGCTTGTGTTAAGTGCTTACTATGTATTGGGCACATTCTCAGCACTTTATCTAGGAAAAAAACCAATTCATTTAATCCTTACATGAACCCTATGCAGTAGGTATTATTATTACCCTTCCTTTCTGGATGCAGAAACTCAGGACCAAGTCACCTGGTTTATAAATTGGATAACAGGATTTGAACTGAGGTTGCGGGTAATGTGACTCTAGAAGCTGCAAGTGTATGTGATAACAATATACAGGACTTAGCAAATCAGGGAGCCTATATGAAGTTATGCTGAATTGTCATTGTGCTTACCTCTCCTCTTTGCAGACAGGAAATTTTGCAATATATGCTCCATGAATCTCTAGATGCCCTACTGTTCCATGATGTAGCCATAGATGCCATTTACCCCTTGCTCTGAGCTGTATTTGCAAGCAATTCCTGTAGAGTCCAGGCATTGAGAGTTACTACAGGCCTCACACTGTCCCTGGGCTGGACCTCAGTTAGAAGGCTGATGGTGCTAAGGAGTGAGTCATCCATGCATTGTATTTTGAAAAGTTTGAGGTAGAAGGAATTAAAAGCAGATGTAGTGATCTATTAAAAGCTGGAAACAAGCCTGAAATATCTGTATAGAGAAAACTCAAGCTGAATAGTAGTTATTGGGGAAAAGAAAATCTGCAAAAGTATTTGACTTATGTGAATTAAGCCGTTAAGTCATGGTTGTTTTAAGATGACACTTGATTAGAGTCATATAACTTCTTTAGAAACATTTTATAATGAGATATATTATGCATGTAAAGTGCTAACCGTAATACCATGCAGAGAGCAAATGTCAAGTAATTTATAATTGTTTTATAATTACATTCTATTTTATGGTATATAAATTTCTGAGAACCTATGGTTGGAATGAGATATGTGCCTTTCCCCAGATATTCCAGATTAGAGGGAGGTTTAAGGTAAACTGCACTGATTTCAGTGTGTCACTCAAAATCAAAAACAAAAAGCTGCTCGGGGCACCTGAAATGAAAGTGAGGGTTACTAAGGCATCTGGCCCAGCCTCATGCTAGTCCCAGGACATGGGGTTCCCTGCAACTCACCCTGCCAGTGAGAGCCATGATTTGAGGGCTTCCATTGTTTCATGAATCAACTACTTTGGTAGAACTGACTCTCTTGGTCCTTATAATTAGTTATCAAGGCTATGTAACTCCAATATAGAAATTTGCCTAAGTATAATGAACCATGTACAATTAAAAATATTATTACCAAAACTAGAATAGCTCTGCTTGCAGACTAGCAAAATACACCCTACTCTGTTCCATTGAGAACTAGTTCTGCCACCTTTAGTTTCTTTAGATCTGAATGCCACAAAAGTAATATATAATCATGGATTCACTGCTCAGTTCAATCTGGAGGTCTGGGTGTAAGAAGTATTTTTCTATTTATTTTAGTATTCTCTTTAAAAATATCCAAACATACCCATTGATAATGATTATCCCCTCATAATTGGCCAGGGTAACTAAGAATTTTATCTCATGGTCCATAGCAACACGATTTTAACAAAAGCATCATCCTTTAGTTATAAATAAGCATTTACTATACTACTCTTGATCACGTTGTGTCTCAAAGTTGATTGTCTTCAAGCATTTTTACAAGTACATCAGTAAAACATTCCTGTCCATATGCCACTAAAATGGGAATATTACTTATATATAAATTTTTATACAGGAACTCCTATATTCAGAAAGTCTCATCATTAAATTTTATGAAAAGTTTTAAAGAATTAAATATCTCATGTGTAAACCATACTGAAAAAAATTACAAAGTTATAACTTCGTATTTCAGATTATTAATTTTTACACATCTTGCTGATCTTGATGGCTTCGTTCTATCATCAAGTATTATTCCAAGGCACAATAGGTCCTCAGGGTGAGGTTCCTTTTAATGAAATTGAATTTAAATCTATATTTCAAAATCCTGATACTCTTTTATTTTTGGCATTCTTCTCAGAGTTTTTCAGAGCTTGAGATCATTATCAGTTCAACCACATTATGTAGTCAATGAAGATCTACAGAGAATAGAAACATCAGTTTCGTCTTTTTCTTCTTGTTTTCTTGTGCTTGTGCTATTTTATCTTCAAAAAGGTGTGGGTTTTTTTTTTTTCTGGGACGGGGAGGTAGTGTTTGTTTTCGCAGAAGTCTATTTACACCACTTTTCTGATTTGTGAAGGTTTGTTTGAATCAGGACCAGGTAATTTAATTCACAAACCAATTTAACTGGGCCATACAAAATTATATTCACACACACTGGAAACCCAAGAAGGCATGTTTCAGCATGTGTGTGGTAGAACCTCCATCTTCCCTTAGGTTCTTCTTTGTGTGCAGTAGGGCACAAGAAACAGCTGACATGTAGCCTGAGGGACAGTGTGATGGTTAATATTTTATGTGTCAACTTGATTGGGTTAAGAAATAACCACATAGCTGGTAAAACATTTCTAGTATGTCCAGGAAAGTGTTTCTGGAGGAAAATAGCATGAGTCAGTAGGCTGAGTAAAGAAGATCCACCCTCACCAAACGTGGGTGGGCATCTTCCAATCCATTGAAGCCCTGAATAGAACAAAAAGGAAGAGGAAGGGTGAAGTCTCTCTCTTCTTGACCTGGAACATCATCTTCTCCTGCCCTTGGACATAAGATCTCCTAGTTCTCAGGCCTTTGGATTCCAGGACTTATACCCCCCACTCCACCTGTCAGGCCTTTAGACTCAGACTGGTAGTCACACCATCCCTTTGTTCCCTTTGTTCTTAAGCCTTCAGATTCAGATTGAATTATAGCACCGGCATTTCTGGTTCTCCATCTTGCAGAAAGAAAATTGTGAAACTTCTCAGCCTCCATAATTGCATGAACCAATTCCCATAATAAATATCCTCTTATATATCTCTATATATCCTATTGAGTTATGTTTCTCTAGAGAACCCTGACTAATACAGATGGCAACAGTGTCCACCTGTATATTAAATATTTTTGTATTAATAAAACTTACTTCCCATCTTTTTTTAGATGAAAAATAAATATAAATTGAAGTTCTCCAGTGAATCTTGTCATGCACAGCCAGAGGAGTGTGTAGCACTTTGAACACAACCACCTTAAGGCATGATTTAAAAGTTGGAGAATGCTGAAACTAAAGCTCCTCCAAACCCATTATTTTAAGGATTGTTGTATGTAAAGCAAAGGCCCTTGAAAGTTTTTCACAGAATTGTTTATTCTGCCTCCTCAACAAATTCTCCCTGGAAGTTACAATTTGATGCAATATTGTTTTCAGCTATTGTTCTCCTCCTACACCATTGAGTAGTTTTTCAGCACAAGATTACAGAACTGGCTTATTCCACATGAGAGTCTGTGGCAGGCCCATGATGGTTTGACTGATTCTAGCATACAATAGCAATGCATTTTAGTTTAACACCATCGCTGAAGTAGACCTCCAGGCCCCAGGAAGATTAGGATGTGTAGCCACAAAGATGGTGCAGTCATAGATCAGATCTTGTTTTATATACAAAGACGAATGAACTCATATCATATTTACAAACAATGTGATTAAGGTAGATATGATTAAGATACTTTTAAATATATTTTGCAATTAAGAATAGAAACATTAAAAATCACTCTGTCATGTTTATGCAAAAAATAACTTTATTTACTATAAGATCTTTTTATTGTATGGCTTTAGAAACAGTGGATATTTTCTTTGAAGATGAGATATGAGAGGATTTATGGAGTTGGGGACGGCACTAAAGTTCCACTAGAAATGATGAGTCTTTTCTTGGACCCTTACCACAGTGGATATAGCTCATAGCTAAAGAGATATCAGAATGACTATCCATGAAATCAAGACACAGTCTAACCTCAGCTGTTTCCTCAGACTTTTCTTGAGACAGCTGTGTGTTAAGCGGAACCCAGAGGCTGATGGAAAGTTCCATGGGAACTTTGCCTCTAAGACCCCCTCCGGCCCCTCCCCCTTTGAGGGCCCGACTGTAAAAGCCCTAGCCGCCATTTTGGATTCAGCCCATCTGTACACAGATGTTAAAATAAACCTGTTAACTTTCATCTCAGCCTCATTCGTGCATTCCTCCCTTGGTGTTTCTAACGGTGTGTACTAATAAAGAATAAGGAGGAATTTGGTTATCCCTTAATACTACAGTGCCCAACCACTGGGTACCTGTCCACCTCAACCTCTTAGGGAGCTGCTGCAGAGCTCTGCCCCTCCCCCCGCCGCCATCTATGGAAAAGCTGTCCTTTGAAATTTAGGAAGAGGGTTGGGGGCTTAGAGCAGGAGGTGAGCGGCAGGCAAGCAGGTGAAGCTTCACCTGTATTTACGCCGCTCCCCATGCTCACCTGTCGGTGGAAAAGTCGTCTTCCATGAAACCGGTCCCTGGTGCCAAAAGGGTTGGGGACTGCTGCTTTAATGTATGAATAATGACAATTCTAAGACCTTATGTTGTAAGTGTAGCTGGATGTTTAATTTTTTACTTCAGAGTGTCAATCAACCGGGTTCTCTACTTTGTGCCAAGTATAGCCCAGGGCCTGGGGATATTGAGGGTGGAACCTCCTCCTATGCCACTTTCTTTTATTTCATGAACTCTTCTGAATACATACAGAGCAAACCTTTGTTAAATTCAGCAGCCAGCAGAAAATCTCCTTTAGTATGTATATTTTGTGGTTGAGGCGTGTAGCAAAATAACAAATATGCCAAGGTCTTTTAATAATTGAAGGGGTTGATTACCTACTGGTTAGGCTTGAGTTTCTATTCTCCAGTCAAACATGGACAGGCGTTGGTATTCACAAAGCTTTTGTATTTTTGTATACTTTCAAATATACCAAGAATTTGAAGAAATAAGGCAGAGAATACCTGTACACCCATGTCATAGCTTCAATATCATTAACATTTTACCATCTTTGTGTTATCTTTCTTTGTATTTACACACACACATTTTTTTTCAGCATGCATTGATGATTCTTGCATAATTGTTTATTTCATTGGTCATTGTTAAATGGTGATTTATTTTTTATTCTATCACTTCTTCAACATGTATTAGCTGTCATTATTCTGAAATGAAAAGCTTTCTTTCACTGAGCAAGTGGTGATGACTATAATTCATCTCAAAAAAATGGGGCAAGTGCTTAATTTTTTTATCTAAAAAAATTCGGAGTAAGATGTTGGCATAATAGTAGCCTCTGGTGGTGGTAAGTACTTTTTCTTTCTTTCTCTCTTTTTAAAGTATCATGTGGACTCCTAGATTCTTATTTATTCATTGGGCTACAATCAATTGCAGTCTTTTTTTTTTTTTAAGTTCAAATAGTTCTAAATTTGGTCAGTTGGGGGCCCTTCAAACTGTGTCCTTTTTAAACTTGTTCTTTAATTTTGAAAAAATTTCACACTTATAGAAATGTTGCAAGAATAATACAAGATTTCCTCATTTCCTCACCCAGTCATTAACATGTTACAACATTTGATTTGTCATTCTCTCTCTCTTTCTTTGCTGGTGCCTTTTGAGTAAATTGTAGTCTTGATGTCCCTTTAACCCAAAACACTTCAGCATTTCCCTAAAACAAGGCACTCTCTTATATAATCATAAGACAGTCACCAAATCTGGAATTCAACAATGATATAATACTATTATCACCCCCAATGATTCATTTGCTTCCTCACTCAGAAAGAAATGTAGTGCCCACATCTTGATGGGAAAAAGGCAGCTTGGTATGTTACAATATGCAGGCAATATGTTTCTTATAAAGTGTTAGCAAGTCTAGCAACTTTCTCTAGCACTGAAACATTATTTCCCTGACTATTCTTGGATTAAGATCTTTCTTAGGAAGATAATTGAGAGAAATTAGCTATAAATCCAGTTCATTATTTTTGTTTGGCTCCGGCAAAATGCATTCTTTTTCCATATGAGTATATAAACAACTGCAAACAGTTACAGAGATTTACTTAAGAGTAAGATTTAAAAAAACGACCCCTACTCATATACAGAAGCTTGCTGACTTGAAAACTGCATTTACTGTATTTGTTGATCTTTAGAGCTGAAAACTTAATTAGAACTTACATTTAAGTTTTCAGGTATGGTAAATGGGCTTCAGGTCCTGGTCTGTATATAACATAGCTGACGTGCAAGACACTGGCTGTTGGGTCTTGGAAATCTTCATAGAAGTCTTTAGCTCTCTGAGGTCTGCACAAATCTTATTGTTGGGGCTTGCTTTTCCCCCCTTGACCTTAAAGGTTTTTTTTATTTAGTTTTTGAAAGAGCAATTCTTAAAGAGAAGACCCAATCTGAACTATGAGGTAGTTTATTTACTTATTAACATATTCTTTGAAATTCTTAAACTATAACTGATACATATTGTTACACTATATGTGAAATATGATGGTGATTGCTTCCAAATTAAAATACTCATTCATAAAATAGTTATATGCCATAGATTCAGGGCTGTTCCACTTAAAACCCTTCACATGATTTATATAGTTGGTGTGGAATAAACACTCACATAGCACTTAAGAATTAGGGGTTTGTTGTTTTCGTGACCAAAATATGTTTTGCCTTTGTTAAGTAGTGAGAGATTTGGGGTTTTTTTAGGGACAAAAGTGGGTGTTGTGGTGGTTTATCCCCCCAAAAAGGGCTTTTAGAAAAGCTTGTGGGAGATCCGCATGCATAATAAAACTCAGGTCATACAACCGCCAACTGTCCAAAGTGGTTCCATGGTGACGTCTGAGCCATGAGGGAGGTCTCAATCCGGGCACTATAAAACAAGATGCAGACCATAACCAGGCCCTTCCTTTTGCTCTCCCTTTGCTATGACAATGGGTCCAGTCGTCATCTGTGGCATATGCATTGTGCTCTATAAACCTGTATCTTGCTCTTGCTCTATAATCCCATCTTTCTCTCCTCAATAAACTGGATTTTCCTACTTGCCTTACTTTGGTGCATCTGGCCATTCTTCAGCCATGAGTGCACCAAGAACCGACATTCCAGACTACAACCTGACACCTTCTGATTTTAGTTGTCAAAAAGGAATATATCAGAATCTTAGACTATTCTGTCTTCCATTGTACCTTTCTTTTCTTCATGCCCTTACCCAAAGATCATAAACATAAATGACATCCACCTCAAATCTTGGCATACAAGAGGCATCTGCCTTGCTGGCTTCATTTCACGAGCCTCTCTCTTCAGCAGTATGTATCCAAGTAAGCTTACCCTTCCATGAAAAATTATGTCCCTAAACCCCCAGTCACCTACACTGTCATTGAGGATGGGAGAGACCCAGCTCTCTTTGGGTGGCTTGCAGGCTTCACTGCTTTTAATGTGAGCTTGCAGTTAGCCTTTTCTTTTTCTTCCACAGGTTGTTAAACATTTCATGGCCTTCTCCCAGTCTCAGGCCTGCCAGCTAATTTGTCTCTCCATTGGAGGTGTAAGTAAGATAAGCCAAATTATTTTCCCTTTATAAATAATTTAAAATATATTTCAGTACATACAAAGACATAGCAAACAATACCCTTAATATAGAGTACAAATATTTCTTCAACATATGTTTGCATACATATCAGTAATGTAGTTTATTTGCCCTCCAGGAATGAGGAAACCAGTTTAAATCCCTATTTAACCTGAATTTTTTTTTCTCTGTAAATCCTATTCTTTGTAAGAGATACAAGCCCATTAACATTAACATTCTATATAAACCCTAACCAATTATCTCAAGTCATTGCTAAAGTTAAATGACAGGTCACATCTCATGAAATATATTTGTTTTGAGAGTAGACTCTTGGATTACATGTTGTTTATAAACCTTCTTAGACCACAGAAGAGGGTGATATATAAGCAATATGACCCATGTAACCACAGAGAAGAATCGGTCTTTTCCTCTTTGCCCAAATATGCCCCAGTCATGCTGCCTTACACGTAGCCTAGTTTGCACTTTTCCACTTCCCGGACAAACCAATGATTATTTTTACTTATTTATGACATCCTATCTCCGAAAGAATTTGAGGCAGCTTGCAAAATTGATTAATAGCCATTGGAAAAACAGAGTCATGGGCCAAAGTTGGGTTTTATCGGGAAGACAGTTTCACCACACTAAACATAACAGTTGATTAATGCCAGGAGTGAGCTAAAAATTGCATGGGAAGAGTCATTAATGCTCATTATGTACTTTTTGAGCTCTGCAAATACAAATGCACATTCAAAGCTACATAACATAACAGGTTACATCAACCTAGACCATTTACAATTATGAAAATGTTGACAGCTTAAAAAATAAAGGACATCTATGTAACAAAATATACAAAGCTTGTCTTTGAATAAGTGCTACTCCTTGCCCAAATAGAAATTCAGTCCAGCTACAAACAAAATTTTCCTATGAAGGAAAATATGAGATTTGCTGATTTTCTTTTTCTGC
This sequence comes from Cheirogaleus medius, assembly GCA_008086735.1. Taxonomy (NCBI): domain Eukaryota; kingdom Metazoa; phylum Chordata; class Mammalia; order Primates; family Cheirogaleidae; genus Cheirogaleus; species Cheirogaleus medius. The sequence continues at coordinate 16,279,538 of VBSM01001927.1, forward strand.
CAGCTTAAAGAATGACCGTGCTGGGAAGAATTTTTTTTTGACCATGTATATAAACAGCCCAAGATCTCCTCCCCCAACCCCAAATAAGACCTAGAAGTTTGGGATATGTATTTCCCAACTAGGAATCTTTTATTACAGGGATCTTGAGCTGTTTTGAATTTTTCAAATGAGCATATTTTAAAATATATCCAAAATCTGAACATACTAGTCCAGTCCCAACCATTTCTTACTTGGACTATTGCAGTAGCCTTCCAATTGTTCTCTTTTCTTCTACACTTACAGCACTACTACTATTTTGAGTCTAGAATAAACACCAGACTTCATCCTGCCCTGGAGCACAATAACTCTTGCATCTCCAAATCCCTAGAGCCCAGCCATATAGATATCCCCTCATATCCACTTGGAAGACTGCAGCATCATGACTCTAGCTGGACCCAGCAGTGTGTTCACATGGCCAGCACTGAAGCCCATGCAGCACCCTACACCCTAGGTAACAGGCAGGCCTGCACATTAAGGAGGCTGCCTCCATGACATAGGGAACTGAAGTCTGCACTCCCCAGAGGCTGAGAACAAACTGCAAGAGGTCACCACCACCAACAGCAACATCATTCCCTCCAGATGCAGGGCTGCCACAAACCCGAGTATGCTTCCCAGGAACCCAAGAGCTGACCCACCACTGGTGCCTACTTGTGATATCAGAGAACACCAAGGACCAGTCTGCCCAGGGCCCACTGTTGCACAGTCAGTGCCCTTGCGCACCACTCAGGGGCTTGGGACTGGCCCACCAAGCACCCCAGTACCCAGGAAAGCCTCATCACAACCTCCACAAACAACTATAGCCTAAGTTACTAAGGGACTTGCAGAAAGCCAAAGAAATCATACAGAGACTGCACTATGACAGCGACCAGAACCAAACTGAAAGTATACTTCTCAATTGACAATATAGATACATCTGCAGGAGAAAGTCTTTCCCTATGAAAGCTACTCCACAAAATTGGAAGAAGTGACTATTATACCAGATGCACAGATATCAACATATGTACATGAAAAAGCAAGGAACATGACACTTCCAAAGGAACACAAATAACTTTCCAGTGAAGGCCCCAAAGAAAGAGAAATTTATAAAATGTCTGAGAAGGAATTCAAAATATTATTAATGTAAATTGATATTCATTATTTACTATATTAATCATATTAATAATAAAAATATCCATGATAATTTAGATATTATTAATACTATTAGTGATTAAAAGATCATTATCTTAAGGAAACTCAGTGAGATATAAGAGAATAAAGATAATACAAAAAAATCAGGAAAATAATTCATGATCTAAATGAAAAATTCAACAAAGAGATAGATAAAAAGAACCTAACAGAAATTCTGGAACTAAGAAATACAGCGAATAAAATAAAAAATACAATTGAGAGCTCCAATAATAGACTAGATCAAGCAGAAGAAAAAATTTCTGAACTTGAAGACAGTCAGATTTTTTTTAAAGAAAGGTGGACTAAAAATGAATAAAGAAAGCCCATGTGACATATGGAACACCATCAAGAAAAAAAATATTCAAATTATGAGAGTTCCAGAAGAAGAAGAGATAAAAAAAAAACCTATTGAATGAAACAATATCTGAAAACTTTTCAAGTTTTGGAAGAGTTACAGATATCCAGATACAGGAGGTTCAAAGATTCCCAAATAGATTCAACCAAAAAACGTCATTTCCAAGTCATATTATAGTCAAACTGTCAAAAGTCAAAGACAAAGAAAATTCCAAAGCAACAAAAGTATCATCACATATAATGAATCCCCATCAGACTAACTTCAGAGTTCTCAGCAGAAACCTTACAAGCTGGAGAGAATTGAATGATATATTCAAAGGGCTGAAAGAAGATAACAGCTAGTTAAGAATACTATATTCAACAAAGCTATCTTTCAGACATGAAGGAAAAATAGTCTTTCCCAGACAAGCAAAAACTGAGGGAATTTATCACCACTATTCTGGCCCTACAAGAAATGCTTAAGGGAACCCTACATCCAGAAGCTAAAGGTTATCTACCAACATGAAAACATACGACATATAAAACTCACTGGTAGAACAGATACATAAATGAGAAAGAGATCTCAAATTTCAGAGGCAGGTGAATCTTGCCCATTTTTTCTTCTTTTGTAGGTAGATTTTCTTTTGAGCCTGGATAGGATCTAACTTTTTTATCCTAATAATTCAAAATGTGTGCCAGAATGTATCTCTTTGTATTTCTTTTTGCTTGATTTTTGCCTGGAATTAAATGACTCAATCTCCATATATAGATATTTTGATCAGTATTTTTCTAGCCTTTTTTCCGGAACCTGTGTGATGCTCTCAGTTCTCTGTTCATAGCAGTCTTCCTTTCTTTCATCCTTTCACATCTATACACTTTATTTTCATTATGTAAGACTCATTTGTTTCCATTTCCCTAATCAATTTCTTCCACTCCAGTTGTGCACTGCACACCTCCAATAGTCATTACAGTTATCCTGTTGCATTTTATTGTCCTTTTGATCCTTTCCTGTGTCATTAATAACCCTCTCCTTCTTTTTTCTCTATTACACTGTTCTTTCCTCTTAGACTGTTCATTCCTTATACTTACAACTTTTATTTCCTGGAAGCTTTGTTGTCTTATATTCTTTCAAGGGTGCTTTTCTTCTCATTTCTATGATAAGTCACATTCAGAGGTATGTTTTTAATTTGTTGCCTTATGATATTTCCTTTCATTTTCTCCAAGCACATTTTTACAGGCTCAATTTATTTATCTTGTAGTAAGTAGAGACTCATTCAATATTTGCCAATATATATTCTATATGAATCACTATTACACCCCTCTCTGCAGGGGTGTAATGTAGATTGTAACTAAATTCCCTTCCCAGATATTTAGTTAGGAGAAGTTGATAGCTATTCCAAATCTCTAATACATATTCATCTGCAAAACAGTAAATTATTTTTTCCACTTCCAATTTGATTGTCTGTAACCATGAGAAAAGGAGTTAATAAAACAATTTCCAGCAGTCTGTCCCCCATTCCTACTTTTATAGCTCTTTCCATGTCAGAACCACTTCATCATTGACATAACTCAGATGGCTAAGTGATGGTCAAATGTGTTTCCTCTTTTTCCTGAACACACAGCCAGGCTACATCTCTCAGTTCCCATGCAGGTGGGATTCTAGCTGGAAGAATGTGAGTGAATGTCATAGGCATCACTTCTGGGTCTGAGGAAGCAGAAGCTCCCATATGTAATCTACTCGTTTTCCCACATCTGCTTGCCGGATGTTGATGATCAGGATGGTTTTGGAAATCACCTCATTAAGAGGGCAGCGCCCCTGGCCACCTGGGTTCCTGAGTTCCTAAGAGGACCAGGCCTGCTCCACTTTCTTTACCATCTTCAGACCCAGTTTGCACTGTTGTGTGAGGAAGGGGAAAAACCTCTACTGTGTTAATTGCAATGCTAGGGTTTATTTGTTTCAGCTGTTAACATACGTAAGGCAACATGGACTCTCCTACTCTACCCCTCCTTCTCAGTTATTTTCTGAGAGTTGCTGGATCAGAGTGGGCAGAGAAAGACATGAGGGGTTGGAACTTTTTAGGTAGGATGACAGTGCTTAGGCTGCTTCTCATATCACTACACTGACAGTGGGAAGATAAAGTCCAGGTGTCTAGTTTGTACAGACCCTGCATGTTCTGAGTTATGCAGCAGGCACAGCGATGAAGTATTTTTCTCATCATAGTTTAGCTGGTTTTTGTTTCATGAAATGAAGACTGAGGATGCAAGGAGGCAAAGAATGCCTTGGTATGTTTTAATCAGTACAACTGTATTTCACAGCTGACAATGGGAATTCTGCCCTCATTCTATATGTTTTCTGCCAACTCTTGGTTTTCGGTGAGGCAAGTGTTTTAATTTTTTTAGTATCAAAACAGACACCTCTTGGTGTATGTGGCCCACTTTAGAGATGTGCCCTTTCTCCATGAAACTCCTCTTTGATTCTCAAAGGTCTCAGGCCCAGCAGTCAGGGAAGAATTGGATGATTTGAATAAGATGGAGGGAAGGACAACATCATCCTTTGATGATAAGACAACAGGCAGTAATTTAGGAACATCTTTCTACCAACAAAATATTGTTTGGAGTATTTTTATCATCTGATATTTATATAACAGCAGTAGTAATACATTGCATATGAGTAACGCTGAACTCAATAATAAGTAATGATAGCTTTATCATAAGTTATTTCATTGGTCAAAAAATATCCACTATATATATTCAGGAAAAAATACAAAGGAAAGCAAATTAAAGTATAATTAGAATAGAAAAAATAGTTGAAGAAACAATTTAGATTCATATAAAGAAAAAAAATGAGAACCAGTAGATACACTTTACTTTTATTTCCCCTTAAATATATCCTTGAAAAATATTAAGTGCATTGTGTTTTTAAGTCAAATTATACTTAGATGTAAAAGGAGAAAGTGTTCAAATAGTTTATTTATTCTCTCCTTCTCCACTTCCCTTTTCGACTCATCCTCTATACTCCAGTCAGAGTGAGCTTTTTAAAGTATAAATAAGACTATGTCAACTTCCTGTTTAAAACCTTTCAGTAGCTTTTGTTTTACTTGCAGTAAAATCCAAATACCTTTTACCTAGATGATCTGGAACCTGATTCCTTTCCAACTGCTTTTTATTCCATATTTTCTCCACCCTCCCCAAAATTTCATCACCCCTAACGGCCATCCTTCAGTCGCTCCAACACACTGAATTCTTTCCTATTCTGTGGTGATCTCTTGGTCCTGGAGCCTTTCCCTGTATATTTCAAAGAACTAAACCCATCTCATATTAATGTCACCTCCTGAGTTGGGCCTTCTCTGAGCCCCTCTAAATAAATTAGGTTCCCACTGCTAGATTATCAGTTACCGCACTGGGCCACATTTGCTGGGTAATGTGGTCAGGGAACTAGACTGTTTGTCCCACTAGACTGCAAGTGTCGTGTGGGCAGTGAGTCTCTGTCTCACTCAGTGTCATGGCCACAGCAGGCAGCACAGAGCAGGCCACACAGAGATGCTTAATAATATATATATTTTTAATTGTGGTAAAGTACACATAACCTAAAATTTACCATCTTAACCATTTTTAAGTATACAGCTCAGGGGCATTAAGTGCTTTTATATTGTTGTGCTAGTGTCACCACCATCCATCCACAGAACTCTTTTTATCTTGCAAATGTGCTCCATAATATTTATAGAAAGAAGAAATGAGAGGTCTCTTTTATAAAGTTAAGAATCCTTTGTAATGTAAAATAGTATCTCTCCCAATTTAACCATTAGGGAAGTTTGAACTTTTATATTAATATATTTGATTTTCTTAAGAAAATTCTTATTTAAATAAGAAACTCCTATAAGGTAACCGATGGATCTAGAAATCCCTGTACACATGGCTGGGAAAATAAAATATCCTTGATGAGATCTGAGTGAAAAAGTTGGGAAAAAGTAAATAAGAAAGTATTAATAGATAAACTAGCATAACCTAGAAATAGGTTATACATTTAAAACATCTTTAACCGTTAGATACAGTATGATCTTTTACAAATGAATACTCGTTTAGATGTTGAATTTCCTTTTAACACAGCTCTCAGAGGAGCAGAGGACGTGGCCATTTGATTATATAAACAAGGAATTTGGAAATGTTTTACTCCTAGAAACCACCCAAGAGATGTCTTGTATCTGGGAGGAGTCATTTAGGTTTGATTCCTATGAGATACTTCCAAAGCTACAACATTGTTAATTGACTTGAAAATGTATGTATGTTTACAATGTTCAGGGTATTCTGTTAGGAGTTTTGAGGCTTATGGAATCAGAAGACATATATCCATCCCTCAAAAAACTTTCAATGTAATAAAAAGGAGTCAAAGAAAATTAGAGGCCATATGGCAGATGTATGCAGATAACAATATATTTATATAGTGTACATAAATACTAATTATAATAAGTACTGAAGTGAGAGAGACAAAAGTAGTGTGGTTTTACCATGAATGAGCAGATTTAGTGGAAGACTGTCTCCAAAACACAGTGATTTAATGTCAACATAAACACTTTTCTGAACTAACTCAATTAGCATGAATGTAATTCAAATCTACCTAATTTAGAAGTGAATCTTTCAGACCTAACATTAAGCTCTGTAAATGCCATTATAAATCATTATGTCCAATGTACCTCTTAACAATGGATTCATACAAGAGAACTTTATGGAGGTCTCCAGGTATTCAGCCAGGTCAGGTTATTTTTTGTACTTCAAAATCTTCTTTTTAAATATAATTGCTTAAATCAAAACGTAAGTAATACATGGGAATTAAAGACAGGCTAGAATCAATGCTAAAGAAACAGTAAAAGGAAATGAACTGATTACATGTCTACAGCAGGTGTGTTCTCAAGGTGAGTCGTTTCTTATTGCTAGATACCATCAGAAGGAAGTGCTGTTGTGAAGTGCTGAGCTCTGCAGTACTTTTGTGTTCCCATCAGTTAGCATAACATCATTTGGCTACCGCTCTGGGTATTGATGTTATGTAACATAAACACGCTTACGTAACAGAAGGAGAGATAAACACACAACCAATGCTGAACACTGCTGGCTGCGGATCAACGGCCTTCAGAGCATGCATGTTTTTGCCTTTGCTTTCTATACAACACAAAATGCTGCTTCAGTAAGTTTGTACAATAAACTGCAAGCTATTTGGAAGGTGGCATCAAAACACACAGTGTAAATATGTATTTATTTCATGTTCTTTAATTGCATTTCCACTTTCTACTACATGGATCCATCTGTATTATAAGTAGGCCTTAATGGTATATGCTTGTGGGACACCTGATTGAATTTTTTGTTTTCTCTCTCTAAAACAAAACTGTCTACACTTGTATTAAAGACATGACCTATTTCCTTATTAGCATTTTGCTTGGAGTTGATTGTCCTAGGTAGCCCTCTTTCTTTAGTCCCTTCTCCCCAGAAATTCCCAGGCACATCCTGGTTGCTATTAAGAATGAACCCTGAAGCTCCATCCATGTGTGGCAAATGGCAGGATTTCCATTCTTAGGGCCAAATAATATATATATAACATAACATATTATATATATTAATGTGATATAAAATACATATATCATATCGCATTTTCATTATGTTAAATGAAATAAGCCAGCCACATAAAAAAAAACTATTGTATGATCTCACTTATATGTGGAATCTAAAACAAACAAACAAAAAAGATCAAATATATATATAGAGACAGAGAATAAAACAGTGGTTACTAGGTTCCAGGGTCAGAGTAGTGGGGGAATCGGAAGATGTAGGTCAACAGATAGAAAGTAGCAGATATGTAGGATGAACAAACCTAGAGATCTAATGCACAGCCTGAGAACTATGGTTAATAACATTGTATTAGGGATTTTTATTAAGTAAATTTTAGCTGCTCTTGTCACAAAAAAGTAACTGTGTGAGATGATAGATATGTTAAATTCCTTCACTATAGTAATCATTTTACTATCTCTATGTATCCTATAACATCATGTTGTAAACCTCAAATATATACATAATATTGGTTTAAAAAGAGAAAGAATGAACCCTGGCTTTGGGTTTGAATCCAGGCTTTACTTATTAGCTATGCCACTTTGAATAAGTTACTTAATGCAGGTTGTATTAAGTAACATTTGTATATTTTTTGGTTTTTTGTTTTTTTTGAGACAGGGTCTCGCTTTGTCACCCAGGCTAGAGTGCTGTGGCGTCAGCCTCGCTCACAGCAATCTCAAACTCCTGGGTGCGAGTGAGTCTTCTGCCTCAGCCTCCCAAGTAGCTGGGACTACAGGCGTGCGCCACCACGCCCACCTAATTTTTTCTATTTTTAGTAGAGACGGGGTCTTGCTCTTGCTCAGGCTGGTCTTGAACTGACCTCAAGCAATCCTCCTGCCTTGGCCTCCCAGAGTGCTAGGATTACAGGCGTGAGCCATCACACCCTGCCCAGTTGCCTCATTTGTAAAATGTAGGTAAGAGTACCTAGCTCAAAAAATTGCTAAGTAGATTAAAGAAGACAATGAACCAGTGTGTGGTTAGCAACACACATAGTTGCTAATAAATAGTAGCTATTTTGATACTAGAACACCACTAGAACATTAAGTTGCATTTAATGTTGTGCAAACAGGCCTTTGTGGTCCACTTCAGGGTTGCACTCTGAAGGTAGTGTGTCACAAACAGGAGCGGAGGCAACCCCCAAACCAAGTACTGCCTTAAGTAGGTCAAAGCCCTCTTCCCTGTGACCTTCTGGATTCACCTCCCAGGTCATGCTCTCCATAACATAATCTTTACTGAGCCTGCATGGGCCTTCATAGCCTTGCTATCTGACTGGGGCATGGAAATCATCCCTGGGTAGAAATCATGAAGGGTCCCTGTACTCCCTGCTTGGCATGTACGGTTGGGTCCAAGCAGTGACTAGATGGTAATACCGCCCCCCCTTCCCTTCTTTCCCACTCAGGCCTTTTTTCCAGAGCTGTGATGTCCACTGTCCTATAGGACCCTTAGGAGCAGATGTCTTAGTTTTTATCAGGTCAACAATAGGTGTTATCAAACTCCTGACTCATACGTAAATAAATTTGTGGGAGTTCTTGTTTCATGTATTTGCCTAATTTGTTTCCTGAGAAATGAGGACTCCTTTCTTTACCCAGTATTGACTAATTTCTGGACTCACTAGCGGTCATGATAACCTGTGGCCCTCGCAGACACCATGCAACTGGCCTGCCATTCATATCTTTACTTTCAATCTATTACAAGAACAGCTACAATAAAAGAAAGTATCCAAGTAGGTTGCTTTTGCTGGCTGTCTTAGTATTGGTGAAAAATATTTGATTTTTAATGCTTTCTAAAGTTATATGAGAACATTCTATTTAAACATATAGTTTATTTTATTTTAATAAAGATCCTATTTCAGTGGGTAAAACATGTTGTTTTAATCATCTCCTAGTCATTCCACTGGTGAAGGCCAGATTCCTTCCCTACAGTTATAGGGATGGCTGAAGACGGACTACTAACACTGACACACGAGATCAACAGCAGTTTATTAGTCAGAAATACTCACTGCCCAGGGGAGAGGGACACAGTATGCCAAGCAGGGTTGCACTCAACAACCAAGGGCTGTCAGAGGCAGGCTCTGTAGTATCAAGAGGGTGGGATGTCTGCTGGTTCCCAGGAGGATGTGATTGGCTTGTCTGAACAATTCTGAAAGCAGGGAACTGAAACCCCATACTCCAGGAAAAGCAGGAAGTGCTTCATTCCTTTGATAACAAAGCTTTTTCAGCTAGGGAACCTTATCTGCAGGAGCACAGTTGTGAGGGGAAATAGTAGTTAGAACATTCAAGGCCCTCCTGATTTCAGCAGATGTCAAGTCAGCACATAAATGCCAGGCCTAAAGCACACATGTCAACATGGTGGACCTTTCATTTCCTTGGTATTCAAAACAAGAGCAAAAGAATATTCCAAAGGTGACTATAATTTGCTAAAAGACTTTTTTTTACTTTGATATACTACAAAAGGCTGAGACTAGATAAATACTGAGAAAGAAGCAATTATTTGGTATCTTAAGGCAATACAGCATTTCATTTCTTTTCCTGAAATATGTATGCTGTTCTACTCCTACAACCTAGTTTTCCAGTCTTGCAATATGTTACTGTGGATATGATTACTGATTAAGGGGTGGGGGAAGATAGATTTATCTGTTTCTCAATTTAGATATTTTCTCAAAATAGAAAGATTTGTAATTTTTTAATGTACTATGTATTTACTGCTTCACAACCTCTACCCCATTACATATTTCATGGCATACTTATTTATATTTTCAGCAACATTATAAAGCTTTTGAAAGCCAGTGAATGTCCTATACTTTGCAAAGGATATTATCAGAAGGATAAGGATAAAGAGGGCCATTGTCCCTCTTTTTCTTCCCATGCCCTCCCTCTTAGGAGGAACATTCATATATCACTCACCCATACAATGACAGTCTAGGCAGCAGCTAAAGAGGATAATAAGGCAAGTGTATATTTAGCACTATAAAAACCAGATTTTCAAGAAATTGAAAGGCTCAACTTGTAGAGCACCTAAAACAGTGCCTGGCGCATAGTAACTCTTATTGTAATATTGGTTAATGAATAAATGTCTACAGTAGGTGTGATTAAAACGAACTAGTGCATAGTCCAAACAAATGAGCACATTTACATGAAAATGTGCAGGGCCTACTTGCTGACTCTTGAGGCCCATTTTGAAATTGGACCATGTACCAGTGTTAGGCACCTGAGTCCAGATCTTGGGTCACCTCCATCAGAATCACCTAAGATGGCCCCACTCTGTGAGATCCTGGTTTACTTTGTCCGGGGCCAGGAATCGGCATTGCAGAAAAGCACCCTGGGTGATTCTTAGACCCACTAGGCTCAAGAATGAAATGTGTGCATTTTGGAGAAAAGGTAGGAAGCTAAGACACTCTTCTGCTGGCCCACACAGGTCCATTGAGTCAGCCTTTCACTTGGGTGTTTTTGATTCTTCCTTCGCCTCCATGGGACAAACCTCACCAATACATACGTGTGAATTTCATGATGAAAAGACATGTGCCTTTGGATTGTGCTTTATGCTTTCTTTTTTCATTCTTAGAATGTATTTTACTTATTTATGTGTATTTACTTAAACGAAGGCCAGCTAAACTAGAAACACCTTGGCCTCCATACTGTGATTCCTTTTTTGATGGGCTTCAAAGTTATTGTCCTCTTGGTCTCAGATATGGTCCCAGGGATCCCCAGCTCCTTGCCACATTCTGCTGACTACGTGGTGGCCTCCATGCTTCCCTTTTCCACTGTCTTAGACTTCATCCCACCTCTCTACCATGTGCAGCAAGGCAGGCTCTGAGCTTCATGAAGAGCCATTTCTGCTTGAAGACCCTAAACTTGTCACAGTTTGGCTCCTCCCCAATTGTTGAGATAACCTAGACTTCCCTTTGCAGTGATGCTGGGCCTGGCATTTTCGTAAGGGGAGGACCTGTGTCCTCAGCTTCCTTGGTTCCTCTAGCTTTTTCCTTTATTTCACCTCTAGTGGTCCCATGGCAGGCTAAGGACCAGAAGATGAATGTTCTTATGGTTGACTCGTTCTCTTCAATCCTATGATGATGGCAGTGATGTCTTGTGGGAGTTCTGTCCTGTTCTGTTCTCTCCCTCTGGGCTTCAACCTTAGGTTGGGAGACTTCATGGCTTTCATCCCATTCACTTCTGTAGCCTTTATTTGCAAGGCAGAGACAAGGGGTCCTGCTATTGGGCCTGTTTCTACAACAGGCTTGAGGTTGCGTCTGCTCCTGCAAACGTCACACTTACTGCCCTCTGGGAAGAGACCAGTAGCTTCTGCTGACATGCTGGACATAACCCCTGAGGACAAGGACATGCTTACAAGCACTGCTCCAACTACGTGATGACCCTCTGAGTCTACCTGGTATGCACATGCTGGTTCCACTTCCTCCTCGATCCATGAAGGCTGCTTCTGCATTTATGTGCCCTGAATCTGTGGATTTGGTGGCTTCTATGTCCATAGCACCTGCCGTCATACCTATTGTTACCACCGCTACTGACGCTTTGTTGGGCACTGGAGGTGTTGTGATTAGAACAGAAGAGAGAAAGTATGCTTCCATGAACATACCATGTGCAGGAGGCATGTTGCATTCCTTCCCCCTCAATGTAATAAGAGGAGGTGGCCCCAAAACACCTCAGAGACCATGAAAAGGCTCCTGATGGTGACCTAGTGGTGGTCCCCTTCTCCATGCCCACTGGGCTTTGCCTCAAACACAGATATGTCCATTGTGTCCTCAGCTGGGATACAATGGGATGGCCTAGGAACAGATGCAAGCTTCCGTTGGTGGTCTTAGGAGCTAAAAAAGGTTTTTCCCAGTGAGCAAAAAGATCTTGTTTTGTATCCGAAGGGGACACAGCTGAAGGTGGAGAATGGCCAGTGGCAGGTTTCAGGGGCAGCTGTTGTTCTCACGATTGGAGGCAACCCAGTTACCTCCAAGGTCTTTATAGGCCTGTGGCCTCTTCCCTGGGTGTCTCAGCCACCTCTGCTCAGGTCAGCAGCATGACATCAGGTGTTGCCAGGCTGGAGCTAGTGGATACAAGGTCCACAGTCACCATTCCTATGGTGTGTACATCGATCACGGCTTCTCTTTTACTGAACTGGAAAAAGTTTCTTTCAAAAATAAAATCTGTTAAATCAAATGAAATGTGGCCTGAGGCTGCCTCTGTACCTTGAATCCCTATGTAAGGAACTGCAACCTAACTTAGTATGTAAATAAACTGAAAGCCTTACTTAGGAGCACATTTTTGTAACAAATAGCTGTGTTACAGCCAGTCATAGCAACCCAGCTTCAGCTCATCACAAGCTGCTCACTGGTCAGACCCTCAAATGCCAGAGTCGTAACCAATCAAGCTATTTCTGGTTCACTTCCAGTTTTCTGTCTATAAATACTCCCTGCCCAGAGAGCTCTCTGAACCTCTACTTTGGGTATTGCCTGATTTGTGAATCATTCTTTGCACAATTAAACCCTGTTAAATTTAAATTGTCTGAAGTATTTCTTTCAACATACTCTCCCCTGTACAGTTGTCTCTGTAGTTTCCTCATGGAGGTATTAAACATGATGCTGTTCCCTGTTTCAGGATCACATAGATTCCTGTAGTATGATAACAGATGCCTGTAATGTGATAACACAAATTCCTGTAATGTGATAACATAGATTCCTGGCTCATGGCTGTGGCCCCCACTTTGCTCCAGAACACCCCAAAGGGGGCGCCTGGGAGGGGACAAGGCCACTACTCACCTACTCACCCACTACTCAGCCCTCGGGTGCCAGGCGAGGACCACCTTGACGCCTGGATCCAGATTGTTACCATAAAGGCTGCGGGGATGTGGGGACGCCGGACACCGGCTCAGCCTGAGCCACAATCCGCGACTGCTCACCTTACTCTGGCCTCCACCACGCCTAAACCAACCACCCTTCTGCTACCCATTGTGATCTGTCACCGTCGTCACACCGCCCTCTTTCTTCACTGGCCACTCAACGCAGCGATGCCCCTCCCCCACCCCGCAAACCGTGACCCTGCCCAGGGCCTGGACGAAAGCGAGGGGCGCAGGTGTAGAGGTATAGACACCAACTCCGCAGAGAATGGCCCAGCTTTCTGAGGGTGGACCCAAGGGTGGCTTTGTTTTCAATTGCAAAATAAAAGGTTATCAACCTGTGGGCCCCAAAGGCTTCATTTCCACTGGAAATTTACTAAAAGGCAGGGATATATTTCTTCAGAAATGCCAGTCTCTCTGCACTGGAAGGGATTTTAGAAGTGATCTATTACAATCCCGTATCATAAATAGAGTCGGAGAAATTTCCCCCGTCGGTGTACAGAATCAAGGGGGCTTGCCTTCTGGTAATATGGTTTTTGACATTACTTCAGCAGACATAGTGTCCAACTCACACCATCTTGGCGGTTGCCAACTTTTCCTATGCACATATGGGACTTTGTTTTTTAAATATAAACACAAAAGAAGCTTGATTTATCATATAAACAATTCCAAAGCATTCTTTTAAGCAAGTTGTTTATGTAAACAGATATAGATGAAAGTTTAGTACACTCAGCTATTGCTGGCTGTATTTGAGCTATCTACTCATATTTGGAATCAGATAGCTTGGCTACATCAAATTTAGGGAAAATAAAATGTAGCTGTTTCAGAATACACTGTGCTGCTCAGAAAAGTTTGAACTAAATCTGGAAAAGCACTTTCTATGGGAGAGGTCTCAACTTTTTTAGGCCTGAGTCGATGTAATGGAGGACAAGGATATAGGGGCACCTGGATTCATAAATCCTCTAAGGCCAAAAGACACTTGTAGCAAAGATACTCTGGAATAAATGTGTTCCTGGGAAGGGCTGGCTCCCCCACCCTAGATTAGAAGTGTTGTCAGCTGAGAAATATGAAGACTCTCTCTCCATCCAGCTAACTTACTCCAGTCTTTTATACAAAACTATAGATGTATTAACCTTATCCAAGTCACTCCTTTTATGGATTGCAATCCTGAATCCCTTATGATTTACCTAATCACTCAGATTCTTAAAAAAATAACACAGGAGCTGAAAATATACTACCATGTGCTGCCTGCCTTCATCCTCTAAACTGGGGGACTGCCCAACCAAGTTGTATAATCTTGGGAATGTATAAATGAAACAAAACCACGCAGGAGGACAGTGGCAGGGGCTCTTGTATATTTGATGGGCACGAAGCATTTACCAGATTGCCAAAAAATTCAGGAAATTCCCAAAGGAGTCACTTGGTGTTGGTCACTAGAGCTAGTGATTCATTTCCAAGTAGCTGGATATTACAATTTTATTTCTACTCATCTCTTTTGGATGTAATTATTATTTTGTTAGATCCTGTCCTAGGAAACCATGTTAGAGCTTCCAGCCCACATCCTTAATTCCATAGGTTTTCCTCTCCTCTCTAGTTGTGGCACAGGTGACCACAGCCATCACAAGCGGGAGCTGAGCATCCAAGCAAACATGTGTCTGTATGTGGTACCAGCGGCCCTTTCTCATTCTTTCATTCAGCAATTTTTTTTACTGGGGACCAATTATGTGTTCTAAGCACTGAATATTCAGCAGAGAACAAAGAAGTTAATGCCTGTGGAATTTATATTCTTTGGGGTAGACAAAGTGCAAATAAGATAAATCAAATATACAATAACATTAGGGATAGATGCTAAAGATAAAAAGACTGGAAAAGGAGACAGGTAGGCCAGGGGACACGTCAAATGTTGACTTATAAGTCATAGTCAGGACTTTGGATTTTCTTCTGAGTGAAATGGGTAGCAAATGCTGTGTTTTGAGGAGTATCCAGTTGATGTTTTGAGACAACTACTCTGGCTGCTGTGTTAATAAAAGAATGAAGGGGTGTCATGACAAGGCAGAGGCTGGTGGGAAGGGTGTTGCAGTAATCCAGGTGAGAGATGCTTGGTGGCTTGGGCCAGGGTGGTGGCAGAGGAGGAATGAGAAGAGGTCAGATTCTGGATATTCTGTGAAGGTAGAATCAGAAGGAATTTTCTGGAAGATCAGATGGGAAGTGAGAGAAAGAGTGGAATTGTGAATGACTCTAAGATTTTTTTACCCATATAGGCATCCCACCAAACTTTCTCAAACCTCCAAAGTCTTTGCTGATATTCCCAGGAGTTTAGGAAGCATTTCAAAACATTAATGATAATCATAAAGCCAGAGTCTATATTCAAATTATTAATGCTTTATTTCTTTGTTTTCTTGATTTATATATACATACATATACAAATACTGTATATATATTTTAGTAAATATAACTTTCTTTATATGTTTCCACTTGTAAGATTATTTCTTTTACCTAAAGAATACCAAAACTGGTTGTCTAATTTTAAGACAAGAGATGCTAATGCCTTGGGCCACGGTGGTGGTGAGGGACACATCAGTGGGATGGGGTCAGAATCTGGATATATTCTGAATGTAGAACCAAAAGGATTGTCTGTAAGACCAGATGGTAAGTATAACAGAAAGAGAGGATGTCTTAGCTCAGGCTGCTATAACAAAGTGCCATAGATTGGATGACTTATAAACAACAGAAATTTTTTCCTTATAGTTGTGAAGTCAAGAAGTTGAGATCAGGGTGCCAGCATGGTCGGGTTCTGGTGAAGGCTGTCTTCTGGGTTGCAGACTGCTAACTTCTTGTTGTCTCCTCACATGATGGAAATAGACTGAGGTAGCTCTCTGGCATGTTCTTCTAAGGACACTATGCTGTTCATGTGGGCTGCCCCCTAATGTCCCAATTACCTCCCAAAGGTTCTACCTCCTAATACCATCACATGGGGGATTAAATTTCAACATGAATTTTGGGGAGACACAAACATTCAGTCCATAACAGAGAAGAAATGGAGAAAATAAATTGTCCTAGTATGTTAATAGTGAGTTTTTGTCACTAACAAGAATAAAGAATATTAGATATTAGATGATATCTTTAATTTGTGGGTGGGATCATTCAACAATTATCTAGTGTCTTCTTGGTGCCTGGGTGCTAGAGACACATCAGTGAACAAGATAGAAATCTCACATCTCAACCTCACATCTAGGTTACATTCTAGAGGGTAGAGACAAATTATATATATAGATACACACACACACACATAATATGTCAGATGATAAGTACTGAAGGCTGGGAGTGGCAAGGAAGGAGCATGGAAAATACCAGGGGAATTAATATGTAGTTAATTCTTAGAATTTATTAAATAACATATGGGGTTTATTTCTATGCCCATGTTTTTAAACAGCTAGATACTGTGATACTGGGAAATACATTCATTTTATAAATTTGACTACCAATAAGATAGACTATGGGTTACACACTTAGTATTTACTTTCTAGATTCTTCAGAATATCAGAAAACAAGAATTAATAGTGCCGTTAGTAGGGGTAGTGGCCCTTGAGCACTTTAACAGTGTGCCCAGTAGGGATAACAAAGAATACTTTAGAATTGAGTAGTAAACTGTCTTTGGTTAGACAGTAGTCATTGCAGGCATTTGGGTTTAGACATCTCCTTAGTATCACCAGTATCACCTCTATTTAACCTACTCAGGTTGTCCTCATTAGGGCTTCTCACTTAGAACGCTATTATAGCAATCATATACTGTATTTTTAGCATCTTATATAAACTTCCCCACAAATGCCCAAGTTATATAACCACCTCCCCAACCCCCACCCCCACCCCCGCAGGCTTTCTTCCAGCCTCTCACAGATTTACAGTAGGGTGAGGACATGTGTATGTAGTGGGGTGTCCCTGTCCAGTGACTGCAAATGCTTATGTCCCAGAGAGCCATTCCCTCCCCCAGAACAGGGCTGGGTGTGCACCAACAAAGTGTTGATACCCTCCTCTTCTATTCTCAGCCTTCACCTTCTGCCGTTGCATTTTCATCAGGTGTCACATTGCTGTGTTTCTGAGTCTGGGAGATTCTCTGCCTCCTCTCCTTGTGTTCAAACAAACCCCGAGTGCTTGGCTCCAGAAGCAGAAGGGACCTTAGAAATAGTTCCAGTTCCCTCTTTTTACAGATGGCAAATTTCATCCCATAGAGGCATAAATACAGTTAGTTACAATACAGGTGTCTGGGTTCCCTTAAACCAGCAGCTTCTCAGATCTCAATTTTCTCATATATATAAAATGAGAGGTATGAAAAAGGGGTCTCCAGAGCCCCTTCCATCTGTGTATGATGTATAGAAATGCAATTGGGCATGTACTGTTTATACGAAACTTTCCAGTTTACTGTTTTCAAGGCGTTGAGTAGAAAGTTAGCAAGTAAAATGAATCAGGAAGGGGACATAATTTTGCTTGGCTCTTTCCAGCTTAAATTCAGTCTCTCTTAATGATAAGAATGTGAAGAAACAAATGGTAAATTCACCCACCGCCAAAAAAAAAAAAAAAAAAGGAGGCTCAAATACACATCTTCAGCTGACTTATGTACAAGAAAAGTCCTGTGTTGTATTACTCTTAAAAAGGAGTTTACCTAACTATATCACGAAAAGTCTTATGGCGTGGCAGTGGGAGAGATAGCAGGCAGTGATGGTGATAAGCATTTTCCAAATTAGGAAACAGATATGCTTTTCTTCTTACTCTCTTACATAACTGATCTATTTTAGAAGACAACACTAAAAAAAATTGAAATGGAATACAAATCTCATGATTTTACTACTTTGTTAACAAAGAATGACAAAAGCAAGTAATGCAGGAAGGAAGAGAGAAAAGAGCCCTTCACCCCATCATATTCCTCCAGGCCCAGGGGCTGTTTTGCGAACCCCCTCTTCACCTTCTCTGCTGGGTGAGTTAGGGAGCAAAGTCTAAATTTTAGAAAATGAATGAAGAAGGATACTAATTTTTTTCTTGCCTTTGAATTTAAAAAGCAGTCACATCCAAGTGTAACTTTTTGGTGGCACAGAATGGCTGATGAGTGACCTATTATAGTGCCAGTGACTGCTTTGCTTAGACTTCCTGATTCAGAGGGAAGTTGTGCAGCATACAAAAGGCCACAGTGGCAGTACAGCCTCTTACATAAATAAGTTACATAAATGAGAACACGTTATGTAAATGTATAAACCAGCAAACATGAATTATAACCATTCACAAATGCCAAGGAGAACACGGCAAGATTCCACCTACAGTCCCATTTTTTCTCCCCTCACATTATCATAATTGTGCCACTTTATCTCACATCAGAATCAGATGTGGTTACTTATCATATTTATTGGGGAAAGAAACTCCAAACGATAAATGATACTTCACATTATTTTCTGAACCACATATTTTACTTTTGGCGGAAATTCCATAATAAAACCTGATTAAAACTATATTTGAAAAGAAATTTATGAGTGTCTATCAATTTACTATACTCTTTGTATAATCATGAACACATTAAATATTTACTATTGCACATTTTGCAAGCTGCTGTTAAAGGCAAGAATGCATCACAAAAGCGAATGTGCATGTGCCTATGAATATTGTTATACTACTTATGATTTTGGGTCTCAAGTGATCATGTGGGCATCCAACTAAAGTCATCATTCTCCCTGTTGCAGGAAGGTAGTAATTTAGGGGATTAAGGTTAGATTTGAAGTTATGCTCATGAATTAATCTCAGTGCTTCCCACACCAAATGATTAGGAGGTGTTTCTTGGATCTTGCTGCAATTTGCTTCAGATGCAATGTACATGATAAATGAACTTGTTTGTCTCTGCACATTATTGGAACAGGAGCCTTGGCTTTTTCTCAGTCAACTCTTTTTTTATCCATTTCCTTTGGGGTAATATAAATCTTTTCTGAAGTTACATGATTTGCTCATTGTGTAGTAAAAACATATATAACATTGTGTAGTAAAAACATATATAACTCAATATATATATATATCAACATATATAGCTCATTTTTGAGCTTTAATTGCCCGTTCTGTATAAAGAGGGATATTAACTAAACGTTAGCCAATTAGCAACTTCCTTTACTTTGAAAAGCTCATGTAAAATATTTCTAAGAAACACCACGCATTATTTTATTAAATATTACATATTATTCTAACATAGTAACATAATAGTGAAAAGGGAGTTAAGCGATCTTAAAACCTCTATATTAGCCGTGTGATTTTGGATAAATAACTTTCCGTCTCTGTTTCCAACCATTTGAAAAAGAACTAAAAGTTCGAAGTCACTGCAAACATTAACAATCTAGTACCCTATAATCAAATCTATAAATATTTTCACCGAGAACTTTAAACTCGCTGCTTTCAAGTTTAAAGGAAATATAACCCATTCTATATAAACCAGATCATTTTCTTCTGCCGGCAAAACTGCAGACACTGCTTGAGTTGTAGTGATATGATGACTGCCACGTGAAAAACATTTTTCCTGGTGTCTTCTCTTTAAAAATACCAAATGTAGACTTCAGCCAGCTGTGGGGCAGTTGCTTGCGGTGTGGGGAGTACAGCTGGCACCTGGGAAACCTGTGGGCTTCCCCCAAGGGCTGGTGGGTGCGGTGAGTTTTAAACAGGACAAGCAGCATTAAACTTGATGCCAGGAAAAACTGTCTTGCCCTGTGGAAGGAGGCACCTGGGGAACGTGGGTTTTTTGTTTGTGTCTTAAGTGGACCTCCCCTAGACCTGAGAAGTCACAGTCATCAGGGTGACTGCGCTTTCCTAAGCCCTCTGCTCCGGAGTGTCCATTCGTAACCAGGGGCATAGACTAATGAAAATGCAAACCCGCACCTGACAGCTGAGACGCGGCAGCAGGGGGCTCCCACTGCCGGGAGGAGGAGGCAGGTCCCCACCCAGGTGGGCTGGCACGTCGAGGGGGAGGGTGGGCGACTTGATCCTCAGTGTCGCGAGGCGGGCCGCTCCACAGAATGGCCCCCGCCAAGCGGGGGCTAAGGGAGAGGCCACCGCAAGTGGGGGCGCCAGGCGAGGAGGCGAGAGGCGGACTAGGTTCCGGGCTTCTCTGAGCTTTGTTCCGTAACAAGCCAGGCCCTCACTTTCCGGAGAAGCCAATTAAATCCCTGCTGGGGGAATCATCTGACCTCGCGTTCCCCGCCAGGAGGGGCTCCGAAGGGGCGGGGCCGGGCGGTCGGCTCAGCAGGAACGCGGCCGCGGGCTGCGTGGGGGAGTCCCGGGCGCGGTAGCCAAGGCCGGCCCCGCCCCGCGCCGCCAGGCCCCGCCCCTCCTGCCCCCGCCCCCGGGGCTTCCCGAGCGCGCGCCGCCCCGCCGTGTCCGCGCGCCACGCCCCCCTGCTCGCGGGCCGCGTGCGGAGCCGCGCGCCCCGGAGGCTCCGGGACCGTGGCGGCGGGCGGCGGAGCAGCCCTCAGCGGGCCATGTCTTCTCCGGCGGTGGCGAGGAGCTCCCCGGGAGGGAGTGGAGAGGTGGCCCCCAGGCCACAGAGCCGAGGCCCGTTCTGGGAAGTGGGCGGCGGCAGCGGCCACCGGCTGGAGCGCGCGGCCGCGGAGTCGGAGCGCTGGGAGCTGCTGCTCCGCCGCGGCGAGCTGCTGGCGCTGGGCGGTCACCTGAAGGGAGCGCTGGAGGCGTACGCGGCGGCGCTGCGGCGGGGGGCCCCAGTCAGGCCCGAGTGCCTCGGCACCCTGGTGGACTGTCTGGTGTTCAACTACCGGCTCCGCCACGGGTTGGGCTGGAGTGCCGCCCCGGCTGCGGGCGCCGGCGGGCTCCTCAGCTGCCTGGGATGCCGGGGCTTCCTGAGCGAGCCGGTGACCGTGCCCTGTGGCCACAGCTACTGCCGCCGCTGCCTGCGGAGAGAGCTCCGCGCCCGCTGCCGCCTGTGCCGGGACCGGCTGCCGCCCGCCGCCGCCAGTTCCACTGATGCTGAGGGGACCGCCCCGCGGCCGCCGCCTCTGGCCGCCGCCATCGCCGCCTCAGACTTCAGAACCAGCGTCGTGCTCAACCACCTGGCCGAGAAGTGGTTCCCGGGCCAGCGTGAGCGGGCTCGGGCGGCCGGGCGGCTCGGAGAGCTGCTGCACCAGGGACGCTACCGGGAGGCCCTGGCCGCCGCCTGCGAGGCGCTGCGAGCAGGTGACCGAGCGGGGATGCGACGCGGGCCGGGCCGACCCCACCCTCCTCTCCCAGGCGGGCCGAGTACACAGAGCCTGAGGCGCCCCAGGGAGGCTTCTCTGTTTCCCTGGGGTCCCTTGGCCCTCAGTGTGTCGGGTGTCGGGGTGTTTGGGGGTGTGGGAGGGGGCGGCGCCCCGGGGTGCTTCGGTCACAATGGGGATCGCCCTGGGAGCGGACTGTGACGCGGCGCGGGGAGGGGCGCCCGGGCGCGGGGTTTCCTCGGCCGCGGCCTGGCGGGCGGGCGGGCGCGCGCGTCGGGCACGGAGCGGGTGACGGGGACCCAGGCTGCCGGGGAGCGGGATGGGGTGGGAGTCCGGCGACCCGGGGCGGCCGTTGCTTCCTGCCGCGCTCTTTCCGGTAATTGGCTATCGGGCCGGGCCGCGGCGGGGAAACGACGGCTGAGCTGGGAAAGGATCCCCAGCCGAGCCCTGGCAGGCGACGTTTACCTTCCTATGCCCCAAAAGTCACCGGGACAATTGGAAGCCGCGGGAGGGCGGAATTGCATAAGCTGGGGGTGGGGGGCGTTGTGTAACGGGTGACGTCCGGTGGGCGTGGCGGTAGCCGGGCCGGCACCCAGCACCCGGGGGCCCCGCAGGCTGCCGGCGTTGGGCGGGTGGCGGAGCTGCCCAGGGGTGGTCAACTCTTACCTGAAGATGTCTGTGGAATTGGTTCTTCTTGAAAGTTTCAGCGTGCCTATTTCACATCATACTCACTTCTTGTATACATATGTACTTAATTTGAAATACACCTAGTTTATGGGAAAGCTGTAGGGGCAGTCTCTGATCGAGAGTTCTTTGTCACCCTTCTCTTTGCCTTTCCACTCATGATCAAGTTGTGGTTAATGGCCTTGTAGGTCTTCTGTCAGTTTTTTTCTCTCTGGGAAGCAGCTTGGGTCTCTTAAGCTAGGTTAGCACTTTCTTAAGGTGGTTTTAGGCTGTGAAACGGGTCAATGTGAGACTTCTCTTACATAAGATGAAGAGTTGTTCTTTAAATCTGTAGTTCTCTGCCGGGGGTGGGGGGATTTTACCTCACCTCTCTTAGGGGACATTATCTAGAGCAAATCTGGCAATATCTGGAGACATTCTTGGGTGCCATCCTTCGTGGGAGTGGTGCTGGTACCGACATGTAGTGGGAGAGGACAGGGATGCTGCTAAACATACTATGAGGCTCAGGACGGCCTCCCACAACAAAGAATTATCAGGCTCCAAATGTCAGTAGTGTCACTGTTGATATACCTTGTGTGAAGCATATTTCAAGATTTTAGTGTCTATATATTGGCATGAAATAATAGTTGGGGGAATACTCCCCAAGAAAATAAATAGACATCTAAAATATAAACTGGTTTAAGTATTAGGTAAATTTATAAATTATGTAACTGAAAAAGTATCATCTTGTGGGGCTTTTACCCTAAGTGCTTAGTCATATTGAACTAGTGACAATATCTGGAGTTATTTAATACCGTTAGAGTTCAAAGCACAAACCCGGCATATTTTTGTATTCTTTCAGTATACTTTTGGGTAGGCAGTTATAAAATAGAATGCTAGACCCAGAACAAAAGAAAACTGTGTGGAATACCGAATTCTGATACAAATGACTCTGTCTCTGGGGAATAAAGAGAGGGGAATCTGGACTTGGTTGAACAAACCACCTAGTAAGTGGCTCTGCTCTCATTTTAAAAATGAGGAAGCAGAAGTCAGGCAGTTAAGTGACTTGTCCACAGTCACACACACAGCTAGCTGGTTGTAGAGGCTGCACTGTATCCTCCTCTTTTGAACCTAGATGTCTGGAGTTTATCCTGCTTTATATCTCATCCAACAGAGATGTTTAATATACATCTACAATGAAATTGTTTTGTTCCTAGTGTAAAATAGAGGATGAAACTAATGAACAGCACTGTTCAGTATTATTGCTACTGATTTAATGATTTGAACTTTTAAAATTAGATGCCTCTTAAGAATTCAGGTCCTAGTCCATGGAAGATCAGTGAGCACATTTACTAATTAAGGTCTAACTTAACATTCTAATGACCAGTAATATTTTAATTAAGGGAGATTCTGGACCTTGGATAGAATGTATTATTTTTAACAGAAAAAGGCTCTGAAAGATTTACTCTTTCTCCATTTTTCAAGTTGCACAGACTGCACATGGGGATTATGCCCACTTAGCTACTTAATCCTGCTTTTGCAGGACTAGAACCCAAGTCTCCTGACTTTGACCTAATTAGCTTATTTCTCCCCATTTTTAGGTCTTTCAAAAATCATTTATTTCATACTTGAAAATGTCTGAATGGCACTAATGAGGATGAGTGTTTATCTTTTGAATTCTTAGTGTGAAGTAGGAGGAAAAAGATCTTAGAGCTAACAAATTATTAAATTGGTAAAGGGTAGATTATAAGTGTTTCACAATTTGTAGGCATAAATAAAAATGTTCCCCAGCAGAGTCCATCTCTTTGTATAGTTGTTAGGCTTTGACTTCTTTGGAGCTGGCAAGTTAGACATTTGAAATGTATTTATATAACTGTACAGTTGTTATTAATGATACTATCATTGTTGATGAAAAAGATCGTCACTACAATTTCTTCATATAATTCTTATAATGAAACAAGTAAATACTATTAACTAGAAAAAATAATCTAGTCTGCAGTTAGCCCACACATATCCAAACTTATCCTTGCCAGCAAAGGAAAGCTTGAAAACCTTTGCCAAACTCAGAAGTTTCCCATTGAGATTACATAAGTTTCTGTTGAATTGAAATATATTTAGATAACATTTAATCCATTGATCTTTTGGTATTAACTCTCAGATGTTTCATAACTTTCCTTTTAGTATTCAAGGCTATTATATAAAAGTCTTTTCTGCATTCAATCTTTGTACTTGAGTCTATTGAAATGATCCCACTATGCTATGCTGTCCTCCTTTTGTTTTTAATGGTTTTTACATTGATTGACTTGCCTCCCACAAAAGAAAACAACAGAACAGTACAATTTCTAGTTTGAGCTGGGTTAAAAAAAATAAAGGTCATAAGGGGGAGGACATTTTATTTAAAATAGTTGCAGAAGGAAAATTTTTTCTTTAATGTTAATTATATAATCCTTGACTGTTACCCAGTGTTTTTACATTCTTGATATCATTTCATCTTCACAGAGAATCCCATGAAGTACTATTATCCTCAGAAGGAAGTTGAGGCACCTAGAGATAGAGATGCAGTGTGGTATAGTGATTAAAACTCTGCCTGCTGGAAGCTGAACACCTGAGTTTGAATCCTGATGCAGTCCTCTGTTTACTCTCTGACCTTGGGCATGTTGTCTAACCTCTCTGTGTTTTGGTTTCCTTACCTGAAAAATGAGAATGTCTCTACTTTATAGAGATGTTGTGAGAATCAAAACATACTAAGTGCTTTAAATGGTACCTGACACAGAGTAAATGCCCAGTAAATATTAATTAAAATATTTTTAAAAGGTAAAAGTTGTGTTATGGCTAGAAAATGATTTAGCTGAAATTGAAATCTAAACCTTGTGGTTTTAGGTCCTGTTCTGTTCTCTCTACTACCTGAATAATATTACCAAAGTAAAGGTTAAATCCTGATTCTAGGTTACACATGTTAGTTAGTAGTAACATTTTAGCATACATCAATAAAATATAGATACTACAAAGATTTAGTTATAAAAAAATTAGTCAAATTATAGGTAAATACTGAATATATTTAAAAAAACTCTAAAGGGTTTTTACTGTCTTTACTATCTCTAGGTTAAAATGAGGATATTCAAATTTAATCAACAAAGTAATTTCCCCTTACCTGTGGTTTCCTTTCCACGGTTTCAGTTACCCATAATAAGATATTTTGAGAGAGATGACATTCACATAACTTTTATTACAGTATGTTGTTATAATTTTTCTATTTTATTATTGTTAATCTTTCACTGGACCTAATTTATAAATAAAACTTTATCATAGGTATGTATGTATAGGAAAATATATATATAGGGTTTGGTACTATCCTCAGCTTCAGGCATGCATGGGGTCTTAGAATGTACCCCTCAGATAAAGGGGGACCACTTTAACTTATTTCTGTCCTTATTGGCAAAGGACTTGAAATGATAAACATTGACATTTATATGGTGTTTTATAGTTCACAAAGTATTTTCCCTTCCATTATCTTAATCCTTATAAAAGATCAGGTGAGATAGGAGGGCACATATTATTATCCCTAATGCAAAGATTTAAGAAAAAATTCCCAAGAATTTTAGGTGACTTTCTTAAGGCAAGTAAGTAACCAAGTTAGAACTGAAAGCAGAATCCAGATAGGTGGGTATTGCTTCTAAACATAAAGTTGATTAAAAACTTAGCATATAAAGCATAAATTTTTAAGTATTCTTACTATTCACTTAATAAATATTTATTGAGTACCTCGTGTATACCAGGCATTATATTAGGTGCTAGAAATACAGAAGTGAGCAAAGTGAAGTCCCTGTCTTTATAATGTTTGTATTTTTTGTTTCTTTTATAATTGCAGCAAATTGATATATTGAAAATCTCTGGAAAATGGGATTTATTGCTTAACTGACTTCTAATTGAGACTATATTTAGTATCTCTGATTTTTTTCTTTAATTCAGATACTTCAGAGATTTTTGCTGTGTCTCTGGATTACTAAAAAGATCAGTTATAATGACATATTCTTATTAATGTAGAAGATGAAAAAACTTTATATAAATGACTATAAAATGCCCTGTTTTACATGAACAATTTCTGTGTTTTCACCTGTTTTTTATTCATGAAATAATGTAAAACTTACCAAAATTGAGTTAGATTTCTAGTTATTTGTATATTAACTTTCTTTTCATTCAGAATTGTTTTTCTAGTTAGTGAAATATTTCTAAGAGGCTTAGAAAAACTCAAGTAAAATTTTAGATGAGTATTCTGCCTGTTTCATTACAAAAGTATTTTTTAAAATTGGAATTAGATTTTATTATAGAAAGCAAACGACTTAAGAGAACTCTAAAAGGCAGGACAAAAGGTTCTGTTCAATTTTTTTCTTTTTCTTTGGTAAGATAGTATCGGTCTTTTGCTTCTCCTTCTTCTTTGGCCCACTTTTGTGCTGTCTGTTGTCCAGTCTGCACTACTGATCCCTAAAACTGTTTCTCATCTAGGCTAAGGTTTATGTTGGTAAAAGACAAGGTATGATATAATCTTCCATACCCTGTATCAAGAGCTAATTTAATTTCTTTATCAACTTGTTTTGAGATATTTTATAATGTTCTCAACAACCGTTATTGATTGAGCATTTGTGTGCCAGGGAGTGTGTTAACTGTTTAACATGCATTATCTCATTCAGTCCTCACGGCAGTTATAAGATACAGGTATTTTATAGGTGAGGAAACTCAGATTCAAAGAGATAAATTGCCCAAAGTGGTTCTGAACTCAGTCTTCTGAATTTAGCATTTATGATCTTAAATACTATACCAGACTACTATTCCTGGACATTATTAATCAGTCATCAGTAACTTATCAATTGGTAGCTTTTAGCTAACCTGGGGTAACCAAGTCCTACCATACCAAACTTAAAAGTATTGGAAGCCAAAAATTTGATATTTTGGTTAGCCAGTGAAAATTTTGATAGCTTCATATATAAATGTAAGAAAAAGACACTCAGAAAAATGAGAAAAAGGATATGAACAGAGACTTTTACACACAATCCAAATATCCAATAGATAATATAGTTTTAAAGATCAAACCATTGAAGGAATGCACATTAATATAATAATCTTTTCATTTGTATTTTTCTAGTAAACAGAAAAACATAACTTTTGGGAATATGAAATAAAGTTCTTATAAAAGGAGAGTTAGTAAAATGTATTAAAAACTTTGTGTATGTATAAACTTTCTGCATACTCAGTCAACTTTATAGCAAATTACTCTAAGAAAATAAGCAGATACGTAAACATATATGTGTTTGTTGTACTTTTTATACTAAAAAATTGGAAGTAACTTAATTGCAGAGTAGGAAATTTTTAAATAGATTGCATATGTAGTAAAATACCTTGTAGCCATTAAAAATCATGTGGAATAGTATTTAATTACATGGGAAAAAAGCAAGTTATAAACAGATATGTGGTATATTCTTTAAAAGTATACATTAAAAATGAAATCTACACACATAGGAAAAAAAACTTCATGGGAGGCCATTGTTTTGGACTAGCCTTCAGCACTAGGCCCTGGCAGACCAGACCAAACCAGAATATATGTGCTAAGTGCCACATGATCAAACTGAACTTTGAAATGGCCAGTTTTCCAAAAACAAGAGATTCCAGTCAGCCTGAGTCAGTGATATAAGGAAGTCTCCTCTGTCTTAACCCTATAAGGGAAGTTTTCAACTTTGAAACACCCAATCTACTTTTTGTCCCATTTCTGCTTTCTCCAGCCCTTTTCTGCCTATAAAGCCAACCTCTGCTCAGCTCATCAGAATACCCATTTTATAGAACGAAGTGCTGCCCATTTCTAGAATCACAGATAAAAGCCAATTGGAACTTTACGTTTATGGTCCTTTTGTCTTTTGACAGTGTCAATACTGATTATTTCTTTGTGATGGGAAAAAGATAGCTTTTAATTCTTAATTTTCTATATTTTTCAAATTTTATGAACAAACATAACTTCTGTGATTTGAAAAAATGTTTCTTGAAGATGGACTAAAGAATCAACTTTAAGACTCCTGTTACTAATCATAGATCCCTAAGGATTGGAACAAAGAGAGAACCATGACTCTAGAATAGAAAACTTTTCAGCCCATGAAATGCTCAGGACAGCTGAAGACTAGTTCCCTCAGAGGTGTATCAAGAATTTTATTTCAATCTTCTTATTTGCCTAATGACTTACAAATAATACTGGGTCTCAGAGAAGAGAAAATGGGAGCATGAATTGAGCTTAAGGGATTAGATTTTAATTAATTTCCCCTAGGTTCAGGAAGCATTTATCAAAGCCAGGATCTGAGGATACAAAGACAGGAAATAATGGAGCTCAAAAATAGATTTTAAAATTCCTCTAATACTATACATATACAGTGAAGGAACATAATCATAATAGCAGACAAATCATGCTTTTGATATACCAATCCCTATTCTAAGTACTTTGCATATATTAACTTACTCTCTTGAGTAACCCTGTGAGGTAGATACTGTTAATAGTATAGCATAGAGGCAAACGGCAAGAAGGCTGGAGCCGGACCACCTGAGTTAGAATCTTGAATCCACCAGCTGTATGATCTTGGGCAAGCTACTTAAACTTTCTGTGCTCAGTTGTCTTATCTATAAAAATGTGCACAATACTAGATCCATGTAGAATTGTTCTGAACATTATAAATCATTTAGAATAGTACATAGTGATATTTCTTAAAAATAAATTTTCAAAAACCCCTCAATTTTATGGCAAAGGAAAGTGAAGTACAGAGATGATTTGTAATTTGCCAGAGGTCACCATAAGTGGCAGAGCCAGATCATGCTCATGATCCTTATGATATGTGTGGAAGTGGAGCCAAAGGAAAGCATGTTGGAAGGAGACTGGTGAGCTGTGGGCTTCTGGGTGATAAAAAGTTATCCAGGGAAAGAGAAGGAGGGTGTGTAAGGAATGGTATGATAAGGGAGGAGCTCTGTGAGCAAAGGAAGGAGGCACAAAATAGAACAGTATGTGTGGGGCAGTGTAAGTAGTTGGGTATAATTGGAAGGGAGGTTGGTAATGATAAGAAGTAAGGCTGGAGAGATGGGCCAGAGCCTGATGTGGAGGAACTTGTATGTTGCACTAAATAATACTGTTTTATCTTGCAGATAGGATGTAAGTAGGGTAGAGCTGGAGGCAAGGGGATCAGTTAGCAAGCTATTGCAATAGTACTAAAGAGATTTTGGGAGCCTAACCTAGGGCTACTAGCAGTAGAATTGGAAAAGAGAGGTGACAGATTAGAGAACTATCATAGGAGATGATATTGACAAACTTAAGGATGACTCTGATTTGGGAAGTCAGTGGTGTCACTGATAGAGAATACAGTGAAAACACTTTTTTTTGGTGAAGAACATGTTGAGTTTGAGGCAAAGTATAGCAGGCAGTTGGAAATTTGATGAATCTGAGGTTAAGGTGAAAATCAGGATTGAAGATATAGATCAGGGAGTTAAATCATGACTCAGAACTAGCAGATCTGTCCCTGGTTCTGGTAGACATGGAAACAAGACCAGAGATATTAAGTAATTTAGAAT
This sequence comes from Cheirogaleus medius, assembly GCA_008086735.1. NCBI lineage: Eukaryota > Metazoa > Chordata > Mammalia > Primates > Cheirogaleidae > Cheirogaleus > Cheirogaleus medius. The sequence continues at coordinate 16,308,994 of VBSM01001927.1, forward strand.
AAGATCATGGAGTTAAGTACCATAATCATATTCAGTACAATTAACTCAAACCACCATGTCGTCTTTGTATTTCATCACTTTTCAACAAATAGAAAGTGTGTGTGGAGTGAGAGGCAGGATCTTCCTGATGGTGTGTGCAGTGAGGTGACTTGTTCACTCCACTGTCCTCGAGGTCAGGTAGAGAACATACAGTAAATATTTGTTGACTCTTTCAAACTTAAGTTAATGACACAGCCAGGACTGACTGCTGTTTTCCAGTTCCCTTTCTTGAAAGTTTCCATGGAAGGCAGACGTTCTGTATGCTTTGATTATTCAAAGGGCCTTAATTAGTGCATTTGACTCTTTTTCAGAATTAAGAAGGATTTGAAGTAAATAAGTGGAATGGTCCTAATCTTTTAAAAAAAAGTATTGAAAGTTTGAATTCGCCTGATGAAGTTGTTTCTTTTCTTCCAGTAGAGTCATTTAAAATAATTATTCCATTAACTGAAATTCTCGATAAGAACATTACCTACGAAGAGTTGGGGAACAAGAGTCTTAAAATCTGGCTCTCTTTTCATCTCTTCTTAAGATATACATCTTCTCTCCTTACCCCAATATATATTAACATTTTAGGACCCCTATATTAACATTTTAGTGGGATCACAGTAGCCTGAGACTTTCTGTGTGGAGAGGAGAAGGGACACAGTCTTTTCTTGCTTTGGTCAAAGTGGAGAAATTTTATAGATTGACTGGATTTTTTAAAAGAGGTGTTCTAGTCATTCTTTTCTGTGCTGCCCTAAAGAAGCTGTATAAAGGGGATTGAGCAGGGAAGGCAGGGATAAAGGGTAGATAGTTGTGCATGTGCATTGCATCAATTGTAAAGGAGTGAGAACTTGGGGTATAAAAAAATTGAAATTTAAAAAAGGAGAAAAAAAAAAAAGCCTTGTAAGGATCCAAGAATGGAATGGGCTGCTTGTTGCGGTAGTGAACTCCTCCTTGCTGGAGGTGTTAAAGCAGTCTGTCTCAAGGATGCTATTGAAAGCATCCCAGCTGTGGGTGGAAAACTGCACTTTCTGGGCCCAGTCCTTTACAGCCCAGAGTTTCTGATGCTGATGTCTTTACTATTCATTCTCAGACTATTTTGGCATGCACTACTCTGTTTTCTGAACTCTAGTTGTACTTGTCAAATCAGTATTACACGATGCTGCTGCACAATAAAATTTTCTAACTAGATCGTAAGCTCCTCAAAGGCAGGAATAATGTAAAACATGTTTGAACACTTAGAGGATCTAGCTTTTTGCTAGGAACTCTTAATTCTTGATTGATTAATCATATTGAGCTTTTAATTTCTATGTGTTTTTGTTCAGAGATAATGATTTTCAGTTATATTGCTTTAAGAAACACAAGACAAAATATTCTAGACATATCTTTTTTTAAGAAGTAAAAACTTTTTTAAAAAAATGCTAATTTCATTCTTCTTCAAAAATTTTCATTGAAATAAAATTGTGGGAACAATATAATTCCAGTTCTTAAGCACCAGCAACTGAAAGAGGCCTAATATAATTGTTCAAGTGAAAGTTAACTGTAAAAAATAATAATTTAGAAACTAGAGTAAACCAGGGAACTATTGATGAATTTTTTTTAGATTTTATTTAGAGGCATTGAGGTCTTTATTCCCTTCTCACAACGAGTGCCTTATTTTATATTTTTAAAGCCTTCAAAGGTGAATACTTTAAAAGAAAAGTTAATGTCATCTGTTGATATACTGAAAATTAATTTCTTGCTTAGACTTTAGTTTTAGAATCTGTATACCTGTAGTAATTGGTTACATAAATATAAGTGAACCAGCTAAGTGTCTGAAATTCTGAATGCCATGGATTAATAATTTGGTTTCTCAAGTATAGATGCAGAGGATAGTGAAATTAACCACAAAGCCTTTTTTATCAGGAATATTTGAAGTTAAATATATTTTGAGTTGGACCAATACCATTCTTGCTAGTGGCAGTAATTAAAATTTTGACCTCTTAAAATCTTACTCTTACCAACCCATTTCCTCCAGAATCAGGACGACTATATACCCTTGTAAGATTGATCCTTGGTCAGTCTTTTGTCACTATGGGAATTCCATGTGCAATAGTTGCACATATGGCCATTTTTATAAATGAAGATTTAGAGATTAGGGCATAAAAAATAAGATTTACTATAAAGAGGCAAATCTTCTAGACATCTAAGACATATGTCTTTAAAATCTCTATAGGCTGCCTTTTTAAAAAAATATTAGTTTTCTTAGGGATGATTATTCACATTATAAAAATATTTCCAGTATTCTTAAAAACAATAATTTCGTCCACTAAAATGATCTACTTAGAATGATTTGATGTAACTTCTAGATAAGATTCAACATGTAAAATGGGTTGTATCTATACTGTTCCTGCTTCATACTTTAGTTTGGTGGTTGTTGACTTTGGACTCACTAAGTCATTTCTTAATCTAGTGTGATAATATTTTGTGGATTATATAATAATCTTTTAAAAATAATCATATCCTTATAAAATATTTATTTCAGAGCCCAATGACTTGATTCTGAAAATTTACAGAGCGGAATCATATGCTGGTCTCCAAGAATTTAAAGCAGCCATAGAAGATTTAAATACAGTTCTCTTTCAACTTCCAGATTGGCCTGAGGTAAAACTACTGTTTTATATTTGCATAAATTTAAAAATTTCAACTGTAGGGAACTTCGATGGTTAAGTTTTAACAAAAATGGATGACTAACTCCAAATAAAAGACATAGTGTCCTAGAAATCTAGGTTCATTATTTTGGGTGGATGAATATTATCTGATAGGTTTTTAAATTATAAGAAACCTTTGTTTTGTAAATAAGGAATAAACAATTCATGGCACAGAAAAAAACATTATTATATAAAATTTCTTCAAAGAAATACAACTTGCCATCTATCGTGAAGGTGGATTCAAACCAGACTTCACTGAAGGAAGTTTATTAATAGAAACAAAATAGGTCCTTGAGGTTGGAAGATTATTTGAAGCATTATAATGGCAACTGGGTGATTAGGCAGTGATTTAATACAGAAGATGGAGGCAAAAGAGATTGCCTTACCCACGTAGTTTTAAAAAAGACTTGAGGGGAGGCCAGGAGTTTGAGACCAGCCTGAGCAACATAGTGAGACCCTGTCTCTATAAAAAAAGAAAAAGTAGTTGGGCATGGTGTCAAGTGCCTGTAGTCCCAGCTGCTCAGAAGGCTGAGACAAGAGGATCACTTGGGCCCAGGAGTTTGAGGTTGCAGTGAGTTATGATTGTGCCATTACTGCACTTCAGCCCCAGCCTGGGTGACAGAGCAAAACCGTGTCTCTAAACAAAAAGAAAAGAAAAGACTTGAAGAACATGTATAACATATAATCAGTTTACTAATTCTCCTTTTTATCAAATTGCCAAGGCAAACTGATCTGTCTCTTACATGTGTTCTTTAAGATAGAAGTTACTCTATGTGACTTTTTTCCCTCCATTCAAAACTATGCCTTTGAGGAGAGTGTAGTAAGGATGCCCTAAAAATTTAAGTTAATTAGGGAAATGATACAAAATTCTGTGATGGCATGACTGGTTAGTACAAAGCAAATATATATTAAGAATAAGGGGGCAGTGGTCTGTATGATTAACTTTAAAACTTAAAAAGGAAAGAACTCTCCAAACTTAATCACTGAAGTGATACAATCAGAAATGTGGTTTTCTTCAGCCATTGAAATGGTAGCTAAAAAGCCGTTTGACTAGAACATTGTTTAGGCTCCTCTGATGTCATTTAATACTAAGTTCTTGACACTTTGTTGGTGGATTGACCCACAGGTTGAATTTTTAGTTTATCAGTGATGATTAGTAGGGTTCCAATTATTGTCATAGAGCTTGCTGAACTCATATCATGAAGGAGAGAAATAAAAGGCAAAATAAGGATTTATGAAAAGTATCATATCTATAAGTACTTTCTTAAGAAATAGCATAGTCAAATATACATCCTTAATAACTTGGAAGATATTTACCATATTGCCCTAAATCTAAGATAAATGTTTTTTTCACATTTTAATGTTTCTTTATATTGATGCATCTTAAAGTCAGTATAATTTTACATATTATTTCCTTTTTTCCTTAAACAGTTGTTATTACATCAATAATATTTAAATCAATAATTTCTTAAAAGTGAGGGAACATGATATTTCTGGTCTTGCCGTGCTTTTACTTGCTGGGCCTTACTTTCCCATTTAGTGCTTCTCCAGGGTAGGGTGTGGATATGCCTTTAACATGCCTTGGCCTCCTGAGAATCATTCACAGTTTCAAAATTAGCATTTCTGAGCAGACTATTTTTTTTTCTTTACTTGATAATGATTTTTTTTAAAAAACCAATTTTATCCATAAAGTTTTTGTACATGTGCTTTTATTGAAGGTCTACTACAGGAAAGGAAAAGTACTCCATGATGCTGGTTTTTTAGGTGATGCCTTACAACTCTTTCTTCAGTGCTTAGCCCTTGATGAAGATTTTGCACCTGCAAAGCTACAAGTAGAAAAGGTAATCAGTTTACCAACTATTTGGTTATAGGCAGAGCAAAGACACGTGTTTTTTTTTAAAAATGCTAAGTAGAAAGTTGGAATGACAACATAAGAAGTGAATAAATCTAACTTAGGAGCAATTTGACAAGTGATTTTCAAGTTCATATCTTTAGTGTATTGAGTTCTTAGTGAAATCAAAACATTTCATTCACAGATATTTCAATGCAAAATTTTGGCTCATTTAATTTAGTTCCTTAATAGTTTGTTCAATCCAAGCCAGACTGATGGTCCTTACTTAACATTGCAGTCATGGTGTTCCTGCTCTGGGATAGTATTGATCTGCCTTTGCCTTTCACTTCAGATTGAAATTTTGCCTACTTCTGATTGCCAGTAGTGTAGCCCCAGTCAAGTTGTTTTGCCTTATTTTTCTTGATACTCTGTGTATCACTTTCCAAAATTTGTTATATCTATGGTGTGTTAGGTGTTAATTACAAAAAAAAAAAAAAAAAGGAAAGGAGTTCTCTGATCAAATGACTTTGGGAAACATTGGGTTAAAACAAGTTAAACAGGTTTCTTTCAGAACTTTTCAGAGTATTTGATATGCCAGCATGAAAAAACAATAGCATTCAGTTCTTGTCAAACTTATTCACAGAGTATCTGGAAAGAATAGGGTCTTTGAAAAGTTCTTTGAAAAAATTTACCCTAGTACAAATTTAGGGTCCCAGTCATGGTGCTCTCTGCATCTTCAAAACATGCCGTGTTATTTATCACTGCTGTAGTGTTTCATATGGGGTACATGTTAAACATAAAGATTCCTGGGCCCCACCGACCATAGGCCTTTGGAATCACAATCTCTGAAATTGAGGCAATAGTTTTTCAAGCTTCTCATGAGATGTTTGTGTACCCTGAAGTAAGAGAACAGTGAAATTTTTCGTAGATCTCAACTCCATTAACAATCCAGCTAACATTGTTATATCCTTTATGAGGTTTATTTACATATACATTCTAGTCCACTGATTAACAAAAAATTGCCTTTGTCTGTTTTCTGATTATTCTTTGTTAGTATTATCTCCCTGGTGAGACTGCAAGCTTTTTAAGTGCATATGTTTTTGCATTTTTCATACGGCTGTACATTTCTGTAATTGTTTGGTCAGATAAATGCAAAACAAATGATGCTTTAAAATATTTTATTTTACCCAATATCCTCTTTATAAATTGTAGTATAATTTACATAAAATGCATGGATTTTACAGTTTGGTGAGTTTTGAAAAAAGAATATATCCATATAATCGCATGCCAATTAAAATAGAGTATACTTCCATCACCCTGGAAAGTTCCTTCATCTCCTTTCCAGTAAATCCTCTATCCCCTGCTCCTAGAGACAATTACTGTTCAGATTTCTATCGCTGAAGAGTAGTGTTGCTTGTTCTAGAATGTCATATGAATGGACTCAGTGTGTACTCTTTTGTGTCCAGTTTTTTTTGTTCAATGTAATATTTTTGTGATGCATCGGTAATTTTTTTCTCTTTTTATTGTTGACTAAGTATTCTGTTATATGAACATACAGCAGTTTGTGGTGTTCAGTTAGTAGTGATTTTCATTTGGATTGTTTCCAGTTTTTCTTGTTTTTTTTTTTTACTGTTATGAATAAAGCTGCTATGAACATTCTTTTTTTTAAATGAACATTCTTATACAAGTCATTTTGTGGACATCTTTTTACATCCTTTTGGCAAACACCTAGGAGTGAAATTTTCTTCTAGCTGGAAGAAAATTCTTCTTCCCCTATCTTAACCTGCCCTGTTTCTTTCAGAGTTTTAGGTGTATTCCCGATATAAGTCTCCAGAAATTTTATCCTCCAGCTGTCTCCCAGCTATTATAGGGACGCTGCCATTTGCTGCTTCCAACCAAGTGCTGGCCATTGGTGACTGCCCTCACAGGTTAGGTGTTCAGTAAGAGGCTAAATTCAGTGTAAACACAGGGAGTTTCCGATTTTTGTAGTTAGAGGTCCAAGTTCTGTAGTTCACATAAACACTCTAAGTCTAACCTTAAAATATACATTGGGGTGAACTATGAACTGTTTTGACAGGATAGGGCTCATTAATGTTCAGAGGTAAATTTTTTATACTTCTTTTAAAATCTTTTACTTTTATAATTCTTATATTAAAAGGTCAACCTTTACCCTGAATCTAACCACTCCCATGCCTTCCTTTTAAAATTTTCAGTGTTTTTTTTTTGAGGTGATTTGACCTCATGAGGTACACCTTGGTTTTGCAAGACTTTTTCACTTACTGTATTTACTGTATTGCTCAACTTGTTCCTCTCTTGATCATTCAAAATAATGTCTGCTACAAACTTTCTAAAAATTCTTAAATACTAGGTAAATTTATACTAAATTATCCTTAACTAAATATGTTATATTTTCCATTATTTTTGATATTTCTCTTACAGACTTTATGTGATTTATTATCACCCGAAAACTTAAAAGAAGGCCTAAAGGAATCCTCCTGGAGTTCATTACCATGTGTTAAAAACAAACCTTTTGGTTTTCCTTCAGTAATGGAAGAGTCTCACTCTTCCATTGAGCTTAGCCCAAAGCAGGTAAGGAATGCAAAGAAATTATCATGGATTTAGCATATCTTTTTCTTCACTTCAGCCAGGCATGGTGGCTCAAGCCTGTAATCCTAGCACTTTGGGAGGCCTAGATGGGAGGATGGCTTGAGCCCAGGAGTTTGAGATCAGCCCAGGAACCTAGCAAGACCCCATCTCTACAAAAAATTAAAAAAAGAAAATTAGCTGGGTGTGGTGGCATGTGCCTATAGTCCCAGCTACTCAGGAGGCTGAGGCAAGAGGATTCCTTGAGTTCAGGAGTTAGAGGCTGCAGTGACCTTTGATCATGCCACTGTATTCTAGCCTAGGTGACAGAGCAAGACCCCATTTCTTAAAAAAGAAAAAATAGATCTTCACTTTCCTAGTTTTAAGTACTAGAACCTATTTAAATATTTTTAACCTGTTTAGTTATCTGAATAGGACTTTGTAGCCTTTTATTTTACACTAAAACCTTTTATGTGAAATATTTGCTTATTAATCACAATTCTAGGTTACCTGAATGTCAGAAAATTTTCAGTTTCCTAGAATATATAGATATTTATATTTATTTGAGTTTTCTCAGGGTAGGAACAACTATAATAGCACAACTGCTTTTAAACTTCATCATAAGTCAGCTTGATGCTAGGGCTATGTAAGTATAGTTGTCCCTCAGTATCCACAGGGATTGGTTCCAGAACCTCCTACCAATATTAAAATCTGCAGATGCTCAAGTCCCTGATACAAAATGACATAGTATTTGCATATAACCTATGTACATCCTTCTGTATACTTTAAATCATCTCTATATTACTTGTAATACCTAATATAATGTAAATGCTATATAAATAATTGTTATACTGTATTATTTAGCGGATAATGACAAGAGAAACATCTGTATATGTTCAGACTTTTTATATGTATATATCGTCTATCCCTGGTTGGTTGAATTCATGGATGCAAAACCTGTAGATGTGGAGGCCCGACTATACTAGCAAAAATCATTTATTTATCGTGATTTTGGAATTAAAAGTTTGTGCTGTTAAATGAACATTAAAATGAGCATTATAAGGCACTAAAATTTCATTTCATTTCATTTCATTTCACTTTGATTCTTGGTGAAGAGAATAAAGGACAGTAAAGAAATACAGCGACCTTTGTTTATTGTATTTTTGTAGAGTGAAGAAATACCAGAGGTCACTTCAGAGCCTGTCAAAGGAAGCTTAAACCGTGCTCAGTCAGCACAGTCTATAAATTCAACAGAAATGCCTGCCAGAGAGGATTGTTTAAAAAGGGTGTCCTCAGAACCTTTACTGTCTGTTCAAGAAAAAGGTGTTCTGCTGAAAAGAAAGTTGTCTCTTTTAGAACAGGATGTAATTGTAAATGAAGATGGAAGAAATAAGCTTAAAAAACAAGGAGGTAAAAATTTCACTCTACTGTTATATAAAATAAATTTGTTTGGAAAGGCCTTTAAGCATTTTCCTAAAGGAGAAAACCCTGTTTGTTTTAATAGAAACTCCCAGTGAAGTCTGTATGTTTTCATTAGCTTATGGCGATATTCCAGAAGAATTAATAGATGTCTCAGATTTTGAGTGTTCTCTCTGCATGAGGTAAGCATATAAAATTTTATACAAGATGAATATTTTATATTAATGTAAATAAAATGCAGTGTAGATAAAGGTTATAACAGGCAATGTAAAGTACAAAATGCTGGACTAAAAATCAGAAGACATGAATTGTAGTGTTGAGTTCACTTTTCATACCTTGGGCAAGTAACTGAATCTGTGAACCTTGGTTTTTCTTATTTAGAAACTGGTGTTAGTATTTGCATAGCCTGTATGACAGTGTTGTGAGAATCAAATGGCTTACAATTTTAGGTTACCTGAATGTCAGAAAACTTTTAGTTTCTTAGAATATGTGGATCTTTATATTTATTTTAGTTTTCTCAAGGTAGGAACAACTATAATAGCATAACTACTTTTAAACTTCATCATAAGTCAGCCTGATGTCTGTTAGCTATTGGATGGAGACAACTACTAGTACCTTGCCAGGTGGGCTGCTTCTGTATGGCACCTTGCTCTATCCAGGCCAGCAAGAGAGATAGTCTACTAAGAAGACAAAATTCACATCTGTGACTACTCCTAGAATTGACATCCTGTTATCACCTTTAGGTTAGAAGTAGGTCACAATTCCTGCCCATACTCAAAGGGAGGAGACTACACAAGGTCATAAATACCAGGGCTATTTGATGTCTAGGGCTATATAAATACAGTTATCACTCAGTATCCATGGGGATTGATTCCAGGAAACCAATTGTACTATGTAAATTGTAAAGTACTATGAAAGTTATAGATTTTATTATTGAAACATGCTTATAATTCTAAAAGACTGGATGTTTTAAAAGAATATTTCTCATTTACGTGAATTGTGGAGAGTCAAAGGATTCATGAAGAGTCAGAAGACCTGGTGCTGGTCATACTTGGCTGGTAGCAACTAGATTCCTGAGCAAGTCTCTTAATTCACAGCCTTGGTTTTTCCATCTGTGAGGTGAAGGGATTAGACCAGACAATTTCTAAAGTACCTCTAAATTTAACACTTTCTAGGAAATTCAGAAGTATCATGTGTCAAGAAATAATTGTAAATGAAGTAAAATCAATTTTTCTGCATTATAATATTTCTTTGGGATTCAACTGTACTATTTATTAGATTATTTTTTATGACTTTTATATAGTAAGACTTAGAAACCTATTAAGAGAACCATTTTTAGGTTAATATAAAATGGGAATATAAAGGCTATACAAATTATTAATGATATATTTTACATTATTTATTTTGCACTAAGTCTTTGAAATCTGGTATATTTTACATTTACTGCATGTGTTCAGTTTGAACTAGCTGCATTTCAACTGCTTCATAGCCACAGGCCCAGTGGTTATTGTATTAGTTAGCACAGCTCTAGCCCCTTGGCAATGTACCTCTGTTGATGGAGAACTTTTACAAGTTGCAGGAGAGTATAGTTACACTTATCACTGTGCTTTCCCTCCTGTCCTGCTCACTGGGCCCTCCTTCCTTCTTTAAATAGAGATTAATGTTAAACTTTCATTATTAATACAACTAACGTGTATTTTGGTTGATTTCAGGTTGTTTTTTGAGCCAGTAACAACCCCTTGTGGACATTCATTCTGTAAGAATTGTCTTGAGCGTTGTTTAGATCATGCACCATATTGTCCTCTTTGCAAAGAAAGCTTAAAAGAGGTAAATGTTTGCATATGTGTCTATTTATTGGTCTTAAGTTTGGCAACATGGTTTGATTTCTGTTCAGCCATGGAAATAGTGATTATCATGTTCAGAATGAATCACATTGTATATGCTGAGTGAGTAAAAAGGATAATGTTTTATTATCCATATGTTAATGTTGGAGAAAAATGAGATTGGAAAGAGTACGGGAAAGAAGATAGATCCTGGAGAGCAAGCTCCTTGCACCTAATTTTTTTATTTTTAACAAAAGATGTGTTCAGTTTACCTGGTCAGGTCTATGTTCAATTTTAGCGATGACAGCATTGGGGAAACTCCACTGCCCTGCCTGTGACCCTCAACAGTAGGTCAGATTTGAGGCCTATTCCAACTCCCTTAACATCTAGAACAACTCTGTCCAACAAATTTTCTGCATTGGTGGAAATTCTTTATATTATATCTTTGCTGTCCAATATTGGTAGCCCCTAGCTATGCATGGCTGTTAAGCCCTTGAATGTGGCTAGTGTGATTGAGGAATTGTATTTTAAAATTTTAATTAACTTAAATTTAAGTAGGTACATGTGACTAGTGGCTACCGCATTGGACGGTGCAGCTCTAGAAGTGGTAGATTGGAAAGAAGACACGGAGACATAGTTTCCCACACCCTTTCTTATAGAGTCAATGATCAGTACTAATAATGTATGATAGGAAATAGCTAGATCTCAGTAGCTTCTGTAACTGATTGGAAGACAGCTCTCTATCAGTCATGCTTGAGTGACTGAAGATCACCAAGGTGAGGCCAAAGCCAATGATTCTGAGAGGCAATTGCAGGGTAGCATTGATCAGGGAAAGTGATTCTGTCTATGGTGATTACAGGATTGTTTAAAAAAAAAAGAAAACAGTGTCTTCAAATATGAACAAAAATTAATACAACCATTTTGAATATACATAGAGTTGTGTCCTATAGAGAAAGCACAATGTGGTATAGATATCATAATAGCATATGTGTATTATTACATTTGATATGTCTCTTACATACATAACAAGCTGATAGGTAAAACAAAACCATATATAGAATGTTAGCAAAGTCAGGAAACATAAAGTAAACTTATTTTTACAGAGATTATTAAGCTTAATGTTTTCAGATGAAGTACTCTAAACATGCTATTTATCCAGGCTTTTAAGGTACTCTGTTAGTATAATTATTATGCTTTTTTTCAGATTATTGGATTTATTGCTATAATTTAGAGATGTTTCATCTTAAAAAATGTCTGGAGTTTGAAAAAATATATATTAGGCATATTACTTGAAAATATAAATAACAGTGTTTAAATATGTTTGTCTTGTGTATAACTTTGAAGACATATTGTGTCATATAATTTGTAAAATCTATGTAATATATAATTTAGAAGATAATATTGGTATGCTCTACAGTTTTACATTTTTCCTACTTGTCATTTTATTTTGCTCATTTTTTCCATTTAAATATATTGTAAAGACACAATTTTATAGCATCGTAATAGTCCAGTGATTTAACATTTCCATGTTGTTGGATATATAAGTTGTTTTGCTCTCTCTCTTTTTATATACCATGCTTTTGTCAACATCATTTAAAATTAATGATTATATGCTTTTTTGACCATTTCCTTAGTTTAAATTCCTAGGAGGTAAATTATGGCTCAAAGGCCATATATTTATAAAGCTCTTACAACCATTTGCTAGATTGCCTAGCCCCTCGGAAATGTTACACAGATTTAGTTTCCTATCAGTAATGTAAGAGAGGCCCTGTTTCCCTAAGTTTAATTATGTGGGTATTGCATTTTCAAACATCTTTATTAATTTAGTAGAAAATGGTAATAGGATTGCTTTTATAATGTCTATTGTTTAATTCATTTTATGATAAACTCTTATCTGTGTACATATTATCTACTCAAGGGTACCTCTCTCCAGTGGTTATCAAAATATGTTCCCCTGACCTGCAGCATCTGTATCACCTGAGAACTTGTTATAAATATAAATTCTCAGACCCCACTCCAGATTCACCAGATCAGAAAGTCTGGAGTGGGGCCCAGCAATCTGTATTTTAACAAGCCCTGATTCACACCAAAGTTTGGAAACCACTACTAGAACCAGTTTCCCAATCTCACATTTCCTAATTTATTCTTCATTGGATAGTGACAAAACCCTTGTTTTTGCTGGCTCTATAGATTAAAAGATGGCTTCTCTTTGTCTTATTGTTGTCTCCCAAGAGTTTTTCCTCACTACTTTTATTAAATAAATATGTATCAGGTAGTTTCTTTATACAAAGTTCTGTGCATACACTCTGACGTGTTCCCTGGCCCTAAGCAATTTTTAGTTTAATTACAGAGATATAAGGTATCTGGATCCATATACTATAGTACAGTGCCTTTCATATGGTGGTAAAAGCAGTAAAATATGGGGTTCTAGGGAGATAGGAAAATAATTAAGGAAGACTTTATGAAAAGGTAAAATTGGAGTTAGACCTTGAAGGATAGATAGGTTTTTCATAGGCAGGAGTGAGATCAGTTGGAATAGAGAATGACAAAAAAATGTATGAGTATAGTACTATCTCAGAGTACTTTTAGAATTAGCACAAATGTACTATTTTATACAGAGTTGGGTGGATGGATCATATAGGAAAAGCAATATCTTGGTAAGGCTCTGAGTGATAGCTAGTGACAATGGAAGGAAAATCTGAAAGAAAAATTATCTACACACTTTGCCTCTGAAATTGAGAACAAAAAAGGGAATAGTTTTGCTTTTCTTAAATAAGGCAAATGCATTATTTTCTTTATTCCTTTATTTCCTTTTTGTTTCTCAGTTAAAATGATAATTTTAGAATCCATGAGCTGTCAGATAGAAATTGGCCTTTGTTGTGGGAGATGGCAGAGGGTCTGTCATCATAGCAGGAAACTATTCTGTAGGGCTTGGTTCAAGTTGCAGCCATGCATCTTTAATGCTCTTGAGCAAAGCCTCAGGCACGTTTACCTTGTTTAGCATCATCCATTGTAATGTTCCCCCTCACTAATTAAATTAATTCAGAATTGACTGTATAAGGATATAATAAAGGCTTTACTATATCAGTTAAACTGTTTTGCCTGTTTTATACTATAGGAAAACAACTGCTGGAATGTAAAATAATATTGTCTTTTAGTATCTAGCAGATAGGAGGTACTGTGTCACACAGCTGTTGGAAGAATTAATAGTGAAGTATCTGCCTGATGAACTGTCTGAGAGAAAAAAAATATATGATGAAGAAACTGCTGAACTCTCACAGTAAGTTTCTTCTCATAAAAATTAAATTATGAACTACTACCCTTTGAAATAGTAAGGAGAAACCTTCTTAAAGCAAGCTGATTCCTGTCTTTAGTTCAACTCAGTCTATTTAAAGGCATTTTAAAGCAAATATTGGTCAGCTTCCCCTGTCCTCAACACACAGAATATTATAAAAGTTCGTTTGATAGCATCCAAATGTTCTATAGGGAATTATTGACTTAGCCCTTTGGGCCCAGGCAGTATTTTAGGAAGGGGAGGAATTTCCTGCAGTGACATCCAGCAGTGGAATGGGGAACAGAGAAGTGGGAATGGTAACAGTGCCACTGATGGTGACAGCAGCTCTCATGTGTCATGGCAGGGCAGGAGGAAGGGTGAGGATAACGGACCTAGCTCAGCGGGGAGTGTTAGTCAAGGGAGAGGTATGGAAGGGGGGCTTTCCAAACCTTGAGACCTAAGACTGGAATTGGAAAGGGTATCTCAGGGGCCAAATCCTAAGTTAATAAAGATACTGACTGGGAGCAGAGTTGAGTTAGTGTCAGGCAGGTGAAAAGCCCAGAGGTAACTTTGGGATTTAGTAGTACGTACCACTATTAAGAGAACATAGAAGCTAATTGGAACTGGGTAGGTCGGGCCTGGCCCTGCTGGCCCTGGACATCTTTCTTTTACTTTACTCCCTTTGTTTCCTTCATGTCTTTCCCTCTTTGACCTGTCATTTGGGTCTCTTTAAATTTCTTTCACAGGTGTTTAATTTCTTAACTGTTTCTTTCCTTTTCTTTTAACTGAGCACACTAAAGAACAAAATTGGAACGTTTATATGCTGTCTTTTGTTAGCAACCAACTTTTTGTTTCCATTATTTTTTGAAATATAAATGGAATATTTTATATTTCTCACTTCTAAAATGTGCTTATAGACTGTTCTTTTTCAATATGTGCCCATGATATGTCTTCATTGGGCCAGTGGCCTTCAATAGAAGAAAGATTTCCAGTCTTTTCTGTACAGAAATAAATATGGACTTATCTTCCCATGGAATTGATATTTTATTGTGTGATTTTATGCTATCAAATATTCTGATGTGAAGATTGGGAATATTTTTCATCAATACCAAAAAAGCTAGATTTAAGAAAGCTGCAGTTATGTTTTTTAAATCTTAAACATAGTGATACAAGCAGACTGCCTACTAAGAGTAGTATATGCACATGACAGATAAGGCAGAGACATGGCAAGAGCTGAGCATGTTGGAGAAAAGCTTCCTGGAGTCTTGCTGCTTACTAATGGGGCTATTTTATTTATTTATTTATTTATTTTTAACATATATTATAATCGTGTTTTTATGAAATATTACATTTACATAAGTAATTTATAGTTGTTTTGAAGAAAAACTAAAAAATATAAATGAGCACTAAAAAAAACTATAATCTGCAACCCAAAGGGAATCACTCTTGGCATTTTGGCATATATCCTTCCATGCTTTAATACAGTATATATAAATATATTTTAAACAAAGATTGGACATATTATTCATATTATTCTATAGCCTCCTCATTAGTATAAACATTTTTTCGAAGTATTGTACACATCTTCTTTTAATAGAAACAAGTATTCTATTTTATGTATGTACATAGTTGATTTTACTAGGCTCCTCTGTGCTTATCAGTAGCACTGTTCACAACTGGACATTGCCTTTATCCTTCTCTTACTTTCTACCAATCTGGCAATGAAAAATGGTATATTATTTTAATTATCTGAAAAAAATGTTATCAGAGTTTGTTTTTTGATTGTGAGTTTGAAAATATTTTAATGCCTAAGAATTTTTTAATTATTTGCTTTTCATCTGTTGTGAAAGCTCATTTTTTTTCTGTGAAAGCTCATTTTTTTCTTGTTATCTAAGAGTAACTGTAAGTATTTTATGGATGAAAGATATTAACTGTCATGTTACAAACATTTAAAACGTTTTTAATATAAAATGTTATAATAAATTCTCTTTTGATACTTTGGTGTATTTGATAACCTGGTGTCTCAAAATTCAAACTTACTCTTATAAATAAGAGGGTCACAAACAAATTTTTCATATTAATATTGCATCAGGTGTGAGCTTAATGAAGGGATTGCTGATTCTTGTTCTTGCCAGAAATAAAAATTGCCTTATTTAGAACTAATTTCTTTTACATTAATTTATTACTATTATAAACATCACTCATTTTTGTTGTATGTTCTGATCTATAATTATAAAACTTTTTCTCCTTCAGCTTAACCAAGAGTGTTCCAATATTTGTTTGCACTATGGCCTACCCCACTGTGCCTTGCCCTCTTCATGTATTTGAGCCAAGATACAGACTGATGATTCGAAGAAGTATACAAACTGGAACCAAACAGTTTGGGATGTGTGTCAGTGATACACAAAATAGGTATGGTTTTTGTGAACTTAAATATTTGTATTTAAATCGGAACTTTCTTTCAATATGTATGAGAACTTGCATGCTTGTACTTGAACTTTATTACTAATCAGAGTTTTCTTTTTAGTTTTGCAGATTATGGTTGTATGTTACAAATTAGAAATGTACATTTCTTACCCGATGGAAGGTCTGTGGTTGATACAGTTGGAGGAAAGCGGTTTAGGGTTTTAAAAAGAGGAATGAAAGATGGATATTGCACTGCAGACATTGAATATCTGGAGGATGTTAAGGTATTAAAAACTGATCTTTTCCAGCATACTTTGATATACTCTGTTCTGGAGGTTGGTACAGGCATGCAAGCTGATATCTCCTAGGCACATGAGCCAGTTCTTCCTATCAGACACCCTTATCACTGCTACTTACTTAGCTCCAAGTTACCTTTTTATTTTACACTTAAATCATCGTGCATTCCAAGAGAACTTGGGAGACTAGAACCTAGATCCCCTTCATTTCTATAGACTTAACAACCAGCACAGTGCCTAGGATGTATATGTGCGTGTATATACATGTGTATCTGTGTATATGCACAGTAGATACATAACGATTGTGGTTGACTAAACTGAACTTTCAACCCATCTAAATTTTGAAAGGTTGCTAATCACTGTCCTGTTTTATTGAAGTTATTAGTAGTCAAAGTGAATGTAATCAGTACATTGAAATTTGATGTAAAGGTAGACACACAAAATCCTGAAAGAATTATTAAGATTATTCCTGTGCCTAAAATAACCTAATGATAAAATAGAGTTGGATGCTGTATCAAAATTTTAGGGCATCACAGAGAAAGCACTGTTATTATATATATTGGTGTTATCTTACCTGGGTAGGATTATTGTTATATCTTTCTTGGATAAGGTTAATGTGGCCCTTTTGATATTTGCAGTACCTTATTTACCAATTGCAATGAATTTAGGAACCAGAAAAAATGACTTGTGATATTATAAATATCAAATTGAAGGTCTTGTAGTAAGGCATTATAAAAACATAGATCTTACACCATCATTTTTTCATTGTTCTGTTTAGGTCCTTCATTTCAGTCAACATTTGTTGAATGTTGGCATTAGGTATTTTCATAAGCGTTATCTCCTTGAATGTTCACAACTCTATGAAATAGCAGATCAGAAAAGTACAATTCAGAGGTGTTAATTAATTTCCCTAAGATCCTATAGGTAGTATAACAAAAATGATTTAAAGCTAACTCTCTGACTCTAGGTCCTGTGCTTTATCATTATAACCTATTGCCACTGCTGATAAACTTGATTAGAATGATATTGCCTGTCCTGTCTTATTATAAATACATTGTAGGGTACTTTGCTTTGTGTGAAGTAGGCCAAAAGTATTGTGTGAGTTGAAATTTTGAGCTGATTGATATACTCTGTGCCTTAGGCATGCTTGGTTAATAGAATCATTTGCTAAAGGCAATGTTCTTTGTAAAAATAACCCTATTTTAGCTTTATCTAAATTATACCTTCATGTATTGGGTTTGATGACAAAATCCCTTGAGTATGTGGCTAAACATATTTATACATAGGTATATATGTAAATATAAATATAGAAATAGAATAGCATATTGAAAGTATTATGGATTTGACGTTTAGAAAATTGAATCCTATATGTGTTTGTGGTCTTAGGAATGGCTAGTAATTTTTCCTCATCTTAGTGTCTTCATCTGTATAATGCTTTTCTCGTCCATTCTGGAAAAGCTTCTCAGATTTGTTTTTTATATCAAACTCTTCTTTCCTTATTGTAATAATTCTGTGTTCTTTGACTTTTAACAAAAAGTTAAGTTCTATTATATTATTGCAGTAAAGTTCTTTAACTTTAAAAGCTTGCTTTTAAAATTTCTGCCTGCTTCTTTGGCCGACTTCTTTTTCCATCTCAGATTGTTTCAATTCTTATCATTCCTTGTTTACTAGAGCCCATGGTTTGTCTCCTTGAATTTTGTGAGAGTGCAAAGCAGATGCCCTTTTTTCTTTTTAAATGATTTAACAAATCACAAATTTATTTCTTGCTCATATCAAGTTCAATGTATGTTTGCAGGGACTGAATCTTGTATAGGCATTCCAAGACCAGAATTCTTCAGTTGTATGACTCATCTACCTTTTTAAAAAATTTATTTTTATAATAGTAAAATGTATATAACATGAAATTTACCATTTAAAACATTTTTAAGTATACAGTTCAGTTCAGTGGTGTTAAGTACATTCCCATTGTTGTATGAAAAGCAGATGCTTTTTAAACTTTAGTTTTAATTTTCATTGCAAATCTTTCAAACGTAAAAAGGATGGTTTTTTTTTTTTTGCTTCGTGTGCACTATAGGCTTACCTTTTTTATATTTCAGAATGTTTTCAGAGTCCCTTTGTTGTTTTTGTATTAGTCATCCTTGAAGTATGAAAGGCTGAGTCAGGCCTGGTATTTGTTCAGATGAGTTAATGTGTATGAGACAGAGCACTACCTGGCACGTAGCGAGTGGGATATAAATGTGTGTGGTATGTGTTAAAGAAATCTACATAAGATGGGTATGTTAACTATAGATCTTCCCACCTGTGTTCTATGAGACTGTTCCTCTGGATCTCAGGCTATAAGATGGATGCATTTAATTTTACATTTGCAGTTTGGTGATCCAATAGTCTAAAGGGTACAACAGGAAAAGTTCATCATTGTATAACTGATTCCCTATCCTGTAACATACTAAATTTATACACTAAGTTATTGGTTGTGGCTTTTTGTTTGTTTTGTATTTTGACCCAGTTCCCCAGTAAAAGATGTAATTATGCCTGGACTCCTGTTGCTACTTTCTGTCATGTTGTCTGCACCCTGACCCACTATCTTTTCTTTTATTGTAGTAACTGTCTTCTTCCACCCTTTTGTTACACTGCTTTCAAAAGCCATTGACCCATAAAGACAAAAGCAATTACAACTTTGTGTAGACCTGTGAACCAGAACTTACTCTGAATCTTACTCCTCCCACTTGGGGGCTGTTAGTAGGGTTCTGCAGTATTGCACTGCTAAGTCAGCAAGGTGGTGGAGGTCAGGCCCTACTGTCTTTCTTTAGTCTGGCCAAGTAGCACTATGTAAGGTAGAAATATATATTATAGCATAAAAATTATATCATACTCTCTGATAATTCATCACTGAAATAGGTATTCCCCTATTTTTCTGATGCTTTTTGATGCTTCTTTTCATTTCTGTAGGGTTGATGAGATGGACATGGGAATTATTCATAGAAGTCTCACTGACTGTTGTATTTCTAGGTTGAAAATGAAGATGAGATTAAGAATCTCAGAGAACTTCATGATTTGGTATACTCTCAAGCCTGCAGCTGGTTTCAAAACTTAAGAGACAGATTTCGGAGCCAAATTCTTCAGCACTTTGGATCAATGCCTGAGAGGGAGGAAAACCTTCAGGTATGGTGGTTTTAATATTACTTCCGAAAGTCTCACTTTTTTATAAACTCAAATTAGTAGATTTTAAAATTTCTTTTTCATTTGCCTTTTTGCACAGCATTTCTTTTGAACCCCCTGCCTTTAGAATCCTGACCATGTTCTCTAGAGCCCTGGTATGCACTGCGTTTTATATAGGTAGAGGCTTGGAGTTGGTGTCAGTTGAGATGCCTATAGGAGAGCACTCCAGAGAAGGAGCAAGTCCTTCATTGACGATTTCCTAGGAGGAGGGATAAGGAATTAAAATGTAATGTTACCATGTAGTAAACTTTGATTATGAGTCAACTATGCCTTCTAGCTCATCAGCTGTACTCTTATTCTTTGACTGTGGAGAGACTTGTCATTTTTTGTACATTTAAAAAATCTTTTCTTACCTCTCCTTTTATCCCTGACATCTTACCCCACCACGTCAATCGATTTTTGTCTCTTCATGTTTACTACTTCACTCCTCATGGAAGTATTATGCTTATGGTCTGGCTCAGGTACTTAGGGTTTCCATTTAAGCTTAATCTTACTAATGTATTTCAGGCATTTTCTGTGCAAGCAGATCTGTGCAGTAGGCACTGCAAGAAGGATAAAAGAAGGGTCCGTATCCTGGAAAATTTGATTATAGACTTGTTAAAGCGCTAACTTTTAGACATAGTGTTTTGAATTGAATAAAATGTTTGTGGGCAAAAGGTGATCAGTTTCATAAAGGCATGGCTGTAAGTAAATATATGAAGATGGAGAGATAATAGGTCCCACCATGATGCACACTGCCTCTCATTCCAGTTTTCAAAGGTTGGTCTAAGTCTGAATCCCAATTGAATCCTTCACCTGAACTTGAAATTTCAACATCAGGCCATCTCGAAATTGAGTACCCATTATGTTTAGCGTATTATCAGTTGCCATATGCTTGTTTTACCCTGCCTACCTGAATCTGATTAAACATGACAGAAATAGGATTTGATAAGAGCAATATTGAATAAGAAATTTTAAATGTTAAAAAAAAAGCCTATAGAAAAATTTAACATTACTTTCTTATCACTTTTACGACCCTTTTATCTCCTCCTCCACCACTGCTTTCTGTTACTGATATTATGTGAGTTAGGATTCAGTCAGGAAATCAAATGCAGCCACTCTACATATTCCAGGGTTTAGTGTAGGACATGGAGTTTATGCAGTGGTTGGGAGAGCTTCAGGAGTGAAGATCAGGGACATCGCCAGCAGAGTTCAGGGAATCTGACACCACAGATCTTCCGCTGGAGCAGCAAACAAGGTGCTTCTCAAGAACTTGTCAGGAAGCTGCTGTAATTCTTAGGGATCCCAGTGGGTCTTCACCAGTATCTCAGTCTGCAGCATTAGAGCACATGCTTTTCAAGAATTCTCTGGAAAGCTGCTGCCCACACTTTGCAACACTCTCTAGAGAATAATGGCCTCTTCTGTTCCAACTTGCACAGCTCACAAGAGTGCGTCTCATTGGCCAAGTCTAACCCAGAACCATATGGGGGAGGGGATCCTGGGAAAGGTAGTTTCTAAGGTCTCTGGAATTTGGAAGAAGTGGTAGTGATGCTGAGTTGAGAGGAGACAATGCACAAATACAGAAATCTAATTTTATTCTGGAGGAAGCTTATTGATAGCAGCACTGATGTCATAGCTCCTTTTGTCATTCTGAAACTTCATGTTTCAGGTCCAATAAAAAGCAATCCAATGTGCAGTAAAAGTGACTTATAGATACATTTATGTAAAGTCCCAGTCCTTTTAATAGCTGGTAGTCAGCCCTTACAATGTCAGAGGGACTTCTTTGTTGGAGAACTTTTTATTTTTCAAACAAACCTGGAAGCCAAGCCTTTTTTCTTACATTTTTTTCCTAGGATTACACAATACTTTGAGGAAATTTTAAATAGCAACTAACTTTTGTTAATGCTTTAAGTATGTATTTTAAGAAAGTGGTTCTCAGCTTGGAGCAGTCTTGCCCCCAGAGGACATTTTGCCTTATCTGGAGACGTTTTTTGGCTGTCATAACGGGGGAGGTGCTACTGGCATCTAGTGGACAGAGGTCAGAGATGCTGCTGAACGTGCTATGGCACACGAGATAGAATTATCTGGCTCAAAACGCCAGTAGCCTGAGGTTACGAAACCCTGCTTTAAGGCTGTGCAGTGCAGAGGGGAAGCGTGAGTGCTGGCTGTGGAGTGGGGTCTAGATTGAATCTTGGCTCTGCCACAGATCTTGGAAAATTTGCATAACATTTCTGAGCTTCAGGTTCCCATTTTGTACCTTACACGACTGTTAAGGATACTTGAAATAGGACCTAGCACGTAGTAAAGTGCTCAATCAATGGTAGCTTTTTGGTGGTTTGTTATGTTATTGTTACATAAATACTTGTTTTCTTAATACCATAAACTATTGATTTTTTTAGGCAACCCCTAATGGACCTGCATGGTGTTGGTGGCTTCTTGCAGTTCTTCCTGTAGATCCCCGATACCAGCTGTCAGTTTTGTCAATGAAGTCTTTGAAAGAACGATTGACAAAGATACAGCATATACTGACCTACTTTTCTAGAGACCAATCTAAGTAACTGACTGCTTGGATCTTCCTTGAAAGTTACCCTAATCTGGCTGTGTTGATGGCCAGATTGTCCGCTGCCTTTGCACATCCAGTGCTGGTTTCAGAAATGTAATGAAACTTTTTTTTTTTCCTTCAACCTCCTGAATCATATGGTTCTGCAAATGAATACCTTCAACTAGGATTTAGACCACTAAGAACTTGCACAGAAAAACATACACCGAATGTGTGTTAAACCTCTACATTGTGATGAAGTTGCACTATGTACCATATTCTAAAATGAAATAAGAACTCCGTGTATGTCTGTGGAATGTGTGTGTGCGTGTGTGTGTGTGTGTGGTGGGTGGTGGTGTGTGTGCATTTTCTCTGGCTTTAAAATTTTAAAAGAAAAAAAAAGCCATAGAGAGCAGAACTTGCTGAGGGTCATTTATTGCCCAAGTTTACAACAGTAGCGATACAAGTTTTTGCAAATTGAATTTGCCTCAGATTTATCTGTCCTAATGCTTATATTTGCACAAGTATGTAAAATATAGTATTGAGTATCATTCTCTGTTGGAAATACTGCTCTTGCTGAACCGTCTTGACCATTGACTATGACACAGTTTCCTATTTATGTAAATACTTGCATCCCAGTGGCCGACAGGCATCGGATGCAGAACCTAGAGCCAGTTTTCAGGAACAATTGTAAACCTGACATGGTACTGTGCATATATTCATAAAACACTTAAAACTGTGAAAATATGGTTTACATTTAATTGTACATAAAGGTAAGTGGAGAACTCAATTCAGTACCAGTTAGTCTGTACAGTTTAGGGGGCTTTTCACATTAACTGCCCATCTATGTAATTTATAGTTTGACATGATGTGTTTGTTTAAAAAGATTACATAGTATAAGCCCATTAAGGATCTAGGGGAAGAGAAGATGTAGAACTAAGCTTTTAAAGTTTGTTTTGTTTTTTAATTCTGGTCTTGGTGCAGATGTTAGTTATGCCTTATTCATATCACAGTTAGATCACCATGCTGCGACATGGTTTGTACTCATGCTGCCCTAGATACTTTTGTAATTATTTGTTGCAAACTTGTGACTGTCCTTATTAACTTTCTTTTATGTAAGTAATTTGTAAAAGTTTCTTAAAATTTTTGCTTTTGCTTATTTAATTTTGAATAAAAGCTAAATTCATAATACTTTTTTCTTACATTTTAGGTCAATGTTAAAAAATGATCCGTGGGGGAGCCACACTGCATATGGTAAAGAACAGATGAGTTTTGCTTACTGTTCTGTGGTGTTAAACACAAGTTATGGTTTCCAAAATACTTCTTTTGGTCATTTTATAAGCAAAAAATTGTGGTGTCTTAAGGAGGCTTGCGGCCCTAGAACCATCCTCTAAAGCAGCAGTCCCCAACCTTTTGGCACCAGGGATTGGTTTCATGGAAGACAATTTTTCCATGGATGGGGGTGGGGGTGGGGGCAGGTGGAGCTCAGATGGTGATGTAAGCAATGGGGAGCAGCTTTACAGATAGAGCTGTTCTCACCTGCTTCTGTGCCCCCCACCCCCCCAAGTATCACGAAAGACAGTTTTTCCATTGATGGGCAGCAGAGCTCTGTGGCCTAGTCCCTAACAGGCCACAGACCAGTCCTGGTCTTTGGCCCAGGGGTTGGGGACTACATCTCTAAAGCACTATTTTTCAACCTTTTAAAAACTCCTTGTTCTTTTAGGATACAAATAATATTCTTACATTCATGCTATACGCCTTTTGAGACTCCTCTTGGTTACATAGAACTGACCATTGCTGCCCCCAATTGCGCAGCTATGATTTCCCAAATATAAATAAATTATCTTTTAATACTGGATGTTTTTATAAAAAATATATTCAGAAATGACTCCCTAGAGGACCACATCTCACCACTACAATCATGTCAATTGACAATCTATACATTAGTTCTGCAGAAAACATCTAAAGAATGGACCATTCTCCTAATAGTTCCCTATCAATAGTTTTTAAGGTGTTAAACTTTCTTATAAGACAAACTATTAAATACTTGTTAAAAAGTGACATAGTATAAATGAAGAGTTTACACACACAAACACACATGCACACACATTCTAATGGAAATGTAAGGGCCTTATTTATCATTTTACCCTAATTTTGTGATAAATGATTTCTGATAGTTTATAGATTTTTTAAAAATCTATGGATTTTTTTTCCTTCTGCACCTTCCATACAGTTTGTTAAAAAAAAACCTGACAGTTATTTTTCCCTTGTCACTTTAAATGTCTTAAGTTCTATGATGAATCAGTGTTTCAAGTCAAAGTAGCTAGTTGCTACTCTTCTCATACACCTGTCTGTACATGTCTGGTTCTTCCTGTTCTTCAAGGTTCCACTCAGATGCCTTCACTTGAGTAGGAAAACTCTGAACTTCATAGCAGTTTCCTTGTGCTTCACTTAGGCACTTAAGAAAGATAACTAAATTAAATATATAAATCCTCTCCTGAGTATTATGGCTGGTGCCTAGCAGTTTAGACAGATTTAAGCAATGAAAACTAATGGCATTGTGAAACCAAAATCCCATAAATTAACCATTACTTTTGAGGAGTTCAGAGATACGGAAACAGGATCCGATATATGAGACCAGAGGAAAGCATGGCTTTGCAGAAATGAGGACTGTAGTTCAAATGGGAACAGTTACAGGGCAGCCCCAAACTAGAAGAGGGTCTTGGAAATCTCTTTTGGGAGGCTTCTATTGAAATTGCTGGATCATTTGGCCTTCTCCCACACTTGGGCTGGGCAGTAGACGGCAACAGCAGTTGCTCTCAGGCCAAAGAACCAAATGTGGATCTTGGGCCGGAGAATACCCACAAAATCTTCAGTAGCTACAGATCCCCAGTAGGATGAGGGGCCCTTGTGCTTAGCAGACTGCTGGCTCCCCTCATGTGGCAGTATGTTCCAGTATTCCCCAGGGGCCACAGAGGCAGGCTGCCTTTCACTGAACCAGCAGCCCCCAATGACAAAAATGAGTAGTCAATCAAATCGTAGAAATTTGAGCAACATGAACACCCTAAACAAGGCAACAAACTCACTATCCTTAGATTGGAGGATGTTGCAATCCCCCAAAAGATCTGGGATCTGAAGTGTTCCTCAGACTGTCCCTGTCACCATAGAAGCATTCAATGAATGAATCATGGAAAAGAACTTGGTAGATGAGCATAGTAGAAGAATGAATGCAGGTTAAGAAAATGAATTCGTGAGGTAGAGGATTAAGTTGGGTTCCTTTCTAGGACATAATGCAGAGAGGTCAAAAGAGTAAAAGTATGAGAGAAAAATTGAGACATGGGGGATAGATTTGAAGTTTTTGTTTCTTAAATATCCATCTAATAGAATTTTCTTAAGGAGAGTAAAAGAGAAGTAAATAATACAAATTAATTTTCCCAGACCTCAAGACTAATAAAATATTCTATGTGCTTTCTTTGGGATCATATTCATCCACATAAAGAGAAAAAAATAAGGAAAACTTTTTCTGATCTGCTCATAAAAATGTGTCAAGAAACACCTATACCTCATTTCTCCATAGATTAATTTGATGATTGTCAAATGTCCCAAATTTCTAAAAATTTCTCTTTAGATAAAAGTTGCTCAAATCTGTCTTCCCCTGTAGAGACACTCAAGTGTCACCTGGTGGCCGAGAGGACCAGCTGCAGGCTGACATGTCAAACTATAGGGAGTAACTTTCTATTTTCTTTCATAGTCCTAGAGACAAAAAAAAGGAGAAAATAGAAAGTCTTGCTTATAAATATTTAGACTCAGACTTTTTGCCTTCCACTGGTAACCAGAAAGATTTTTAAATGCACTGAAGAATACTTTCCAAACCTAAAAATGGTAGATTCTCTTGCTACTGCTGAGGGTTAGACTGACTTCTCGCCACAGTCCCCGCCAGGCCCCTAGATACCCTGATTTAGATGGCTGTTTCGTTGGCTTGTTTTAATATAAGTAAAAACATAATACATGCTTATAAAAATAATACAGACATATAGAAGGCATAAAGTCAAATGTTCTCTCTCACCCTTCCTACCATTCCAATTATCCAGCGCTGTAAATGGTAAACCTCTCTTCACTATTTGGACATGATTTTAGACAGAAGAAGCTTGCTGGAGGTTTCTTCATACTAAATTGGTAAAAAATTGGGGAAAAAATGCAGCAGGAAGCACCATCTGCCACATTTCCTCATTTGTAGAAATGTCTCAATTAAAAAAATCCCAAAATACCCACCACAGGCTTTCAAAGATCCTAAATTTGCAACAATTGACACCAATGTGTGGGTAAATAACTAAATATCAAACTTCATGCTGGGTATTAATACTGTGCCATTTAAAGAATATATGTGGCACCTTTTCATCCTCACTGCAGTCTTTTCTCAGTTTATCCCACATTTGGTGGAGACTTTCTTGCCACTGGTGTTAAAGCATGTAAAGTCAGAGTGAGTCGATTGACAAATCAAACCTTTTAACAGCTCTCTGGTCCTAAAGACATATGCTTCTCAGGCAGCTAGTCAAACCTTACAATTCCCTCCTTTTACTACGTTGGTACTGCTGACTATATCCTGGTTTTAGGGTAAGGAGGATAATCAGAGGGTACTTCCTCAGTGATCCATGACCATGTTATTGTCCACTTATGTCTCTTAACAACTGTGAGTTTATGTTGTCATCCCTGTGTTCTACCCATGTATCTGTCACTTCTTGAATTCAAGCCGTTCCTTTCCCACCACCCCCTTCCTCTGCCGTTGTATTCGCAAAATGCAGTCTGTGTGTGTTGGGTACAGAGCATCCTGTGAGTGTCCTTTCTCTATCCAGTCACGCGATGGACAGCCAGTATGTGTCCTGCCAGCTGCTCGGCAACAAACATGGAGAATACCGAGCCCCCTCGGTGTTGGAGAGCTCTCACTGTAGTGGGGAAGATGAACAGAGAAACAGGTGATTAAAAACCCGTATGCGATTGGCATACACCCAGGGTATTAGGTAAGATCCAAAGGTGGTCGCTTAATCTGTATGATGGCTGGGTGGCGGTGAAGTCATAGAGACTGTTCAAACTGACTGAAATTGTTGCCAACACCCAAAGGAAAAAGGGAAAAAATAGAAATTTGTCCCATTTATAAAACCTTTAAAAAAGAAAAGTGAGGGAGGGTATTTCCGATCAGATATCAAAATATATCCTAAAACTATAATGAATAAAAAAGTATGGTATTAGCCATACTTCAGTGGATAATTCGATCAGTGGAATGGACCACATTACATACACACACCCCATTCATTATTATATATCGTCATTTTAACCTCAATGAGAAAAGGTCCAGCTGTTCAGTCTTGGGAATAAGAAAGCCCTACTTAAGCAAGACACAAACCCCAGGTAATTCTGACTACTTAATAATTAAACACTTCAGTACAACCAAAGCTACTATAAGTTAAAAAAGAAAATTGATTAGAATAAAATACTGATAACGTGTAAGATTTAAAAAGTCTCTATCCAGAATATTTAAATAGCTCCCATAAATCAGTAAGAAAAAGACAAATAATCTAATAAAAATGTTTAAAGAATATGAATGGCCAATTCATAGAACAAAAATTGCAAATGATTAATAAACTTGTTCATCCTTAATAATAGGAAAATACAAATTAAGATAAAAATAAGTAGTCTTTTTTCTCTTTTTTATTGATACATAATTTGGGGGTACATGTGACATTTTGGGGTTACATGTGATATTTTGATACATTTATATAATGTGTAAAGATCAAATCAGGGTAACTGGGATGAGATTCCATTTTTTAATCTATTAGATTGGAAAAACATTTTAAAAATCATTAACATCCAGTGTAGGCTATGGTTTGTGGAAATGGACCCTCAAACTCTGCTACTGGGAGTGCAAATTGGGGTGTCATGAGGAAAGGGCAAACTTTTCATTTTAAATTTAAAAAATGCTTATATCTATAATCCATAAATCCTGTTTTGAGGTATATTTCTCTGAAAAATACTCAAATATCTGCAAGGAGAAGGATTCTAGGATATTTATTGCAACATTGTTTGTAATGCCAAAAAATAAAAAACACCTAAGTGCTCATCAGCAGAGAAATGGGTAGTTAAATATGCTATTTAATTGTAGACAATAGAGTATTATGAAGCATTTAAAAAGAATGGGCTCTGTTTCTGATACATGGAAAGCTCTCCAAGAACATTTCCCAAAATGAAATAATCCAAGTCTCTTTACTGAAAGGCCTCCCAAGTGCCCACTTTCTCATAAGTGAAAAAGGCTTCACCAAGGTATGTCATTTTGAAATCACACAACACCTGTTTTCTTTTCTCTTTCCGAAAGTCCTATTAGATAGGAAATTTTCCCCAAGAAGATTTGTTCTCAGCTTATAATTTTCTTTTGTCTCCTACTTGCCATAAACTTTTAAAAAATTTTTAAGAGAGTTTAATTTGAGCTGCCACATGGTTGGATAATATTTATGGGCAGAAAAAGGGAAGTGATGTATGGAAAATGGAAGTGTGAGATACAGTACCAGCTGGATTGGTTACAGCTTGGTATTTGCCTCTTTTGAACATGGTTTGAACAGTTGGCTGCTTGTGATTGGCTGAAACTTGGCTACTTGTTATATGAGTAGATTACTGTTTGTTTACATATCCAGTTAGGTTACAGTTCAAGTTTACAGTTTCTATATGCCAAGAAAACTTTAGGCTGAACTTAAAATATGTAAGGAACCAGTGTTAGGATAAGCTTAATTTAACAATTTCCCCTTTTTGCTTAACCTCTCAACTTTGAAATTTTAAATTTCAAAACTTTAGTCATTGATGTCACCCTGTTGCCATCATAAATGGTCTTATTTGGACTCAAATCCCACTGGGAAATAGCAGAACAGTGGGTTTCATAAGATGAGAACAAGGAAACAAAACAAGAAAAAAAAAACCTGGTTATATCAGCTTTTTTGTAAGAGCTAGAGCAGAGGAGACTTCTTTATTATGCTAGAAATTCCTATTTCCAGGAGGGGAAAAAAAAATCTGGTCTGTTTTGGGATCTGTCTCATCCTTAGAGTTTCAGTTTGATTACATAGCATTTAGCATGAGTGACTGCATTTTGGTTTGGTCTGTTGAGACCTAGTGCATGAGCTCAGTCCAAAACAATGGTTTCCTATAATTTTGTTTAACAGTTCACCTCTTTTGGTCAGGTTTTCACTTAGGTGAAAGTGTGTCCAAAGCTAAAGGCTTTAGTGCCACTTTCAGTTACCATCCTTTAGGGCTTCTGGTCTCAGCACATCATTCATAGGTTATGGTATCCTTATGACCATCCATTTTGTTGAGTTTTTGTCATTCCAGTAAAAGAGAGACCATATGACCTTCTACAGATGGCTGCATGCAAACATTTAAAACTTTTGAGAGAATACAGTACACCAGGCATACTATGATTATGATTATCAGGAGGAAAATACTAAGAGTTTGGAGTGTTCTCTTTAGCCATGGTGTCCTCATGAACCAAATCAAGTAAAATCAAATAGATCAAAGAATGAACCAGATGAAGAATCTACTTGTTTTAACTGAGCAGCCTGTTTGTTAATACCCTGCAACTGAATCTCTGTGATACCCCATGTATTCATCCATATACAGCAAGAAATGTCAACAACTGCACAGATCACTCCCTGTTCAGCCAGAGGTAATCTATAGCAGTTCTATTATCTAGTACAACTTAGCAAGAAGAATTTAAAGAAGTCTGTTGTGCAACCATAGTTTTTGCAGGGGAGTCTGCTATAGAGCCTATTATTAGGGATAAATGTCTAATCATTGCCTCATTTATATTTAATCCAACCCACAGAAAAAATGACAAAACACATGATGCCCATCTAGAAGGGTGAAGGCCTCTTCGCAATGTTCCCTTCAACTTGTGAGGTAAGTTAAGAGGAATGAACCATGTTCTGTTTCCGACTCATTATGGAGCAACAAATATATCATTAAAATTCCTAATCCACATTGGCCTTTTGTCTTCCACCCATTAAGGCATAAGGTTTCCCATGTATAGGGTTGGCTGTGAAAAGATCATATGATCATCTCAGTAGACGCAAAAAAAAACATTCAGTAAAATTTAGCACCGCTTCATGATAAAAACCCTCAACAAACTAGGCATGGAAGGAGCATACCTCAGAATAATAAAAGCCATATATGACAAACCCACAGCCAACATCATACTGAATGGGGAAAAGTTGAAAGCATTCCCCCTAAGAACTGAAACAAGACAAGGGTGCCTATTGTCATCATTTCTATTTAATACAGTACCAGAAGTCCTAGCTGGAACAATCAGGCAAGAGAAAGAAATGAAGGGTATCCACATCAGGAAAAAGAAGCTCAAATTATCCTTGTTTGCCAAAGATATAATCTCATACCTAGGAAACACTAAAAACTCCACCAAAAGACTCCTAGAATTTATAAATAAATTCAGTAGTTTCAGGTTAAAAACTTAATGTACACAAATCAGTAGCGTTTCTATACACTAATAACAGTTAAACTGAGAGTCAAATCAACAATGCAATGCCAGGCCAGGGGTGGTGGCTCACACCTGTAATCCTAGCACTCTGGGAGGCCGAGGTGGGAGGATCACTTGAGATCAGGAGTTCGAGACCAGCCTGAGCAAGAGCGAGACCCTGATGCTACTAAAAATAGAAAAAATTAGCCAGACATGGTAGCAAGTGCCTGTAGTCCCAGCTACTCGGGAGGCTGAGGCAGGAGGATTGCTTGAGCCCAGGAGTTTGAGGTTCTGTGGGCTAAGCTGATGCCACGGCACTCTAGTCCAGGCAATAGAACAAGACTCTGTCTCAATAAAAGAAAAAAAAAAATGCAATACCATTTACAGTAGCTACAAAGAAAATAAAATACCTAGGAATATAGTTAACCAAGTAGATAAAGATCTCTACAAGGAGAACTACAAAACACTGATGAAAGAAATCATAGATGACTCAAACTAATGGAAAAACATTACATACTCATGGATTGAAAGAATCAGTATCATTAAAATGTCCACATTTCCCAAAGTGATTTGCAGATTCAATGCAATTCCCATCAAAATTCCAATGTCATTTCTCACTGATTTAGTAAAAATAATCCTAAGCTTCATATGGAACCGAAAAAGACCCTGAATAGCAAAAGCAATCCTAAGCCAAAAGAACACATCTGGAGGCATCACATTATCTGACTTCAAATTATACTACAAGGCTATAGTAACCAAAACAGCATGGTATTGGTGTAAAAGTAGAGACAGACCAATGGAACAGAACAGAGAACTCAGAAATAAAACTATAACTATGACCAACTGATTTTTGGCAAAGCAGATAACAATATACAGTAGGGAAATGATGCTCTATTCAATAAATGGTTCTGGGAAAACTAGATAACCATATGCAGAAAGATGAAACTGGACCCTTATCTCTCACCATATACAAAAATTAACTTAAGATTAAAGACTTAAATGTAAGACCTGCAACCATAAAAATTCTAGAAGAAAATGTAGGAAAAACTCTTCTAGATACTGGCCTAGGCAAAGAATTTATGAGTAAGACCCCAAAGCAAATACAGCTACAACAAAAATAAATAAATGAGATGTAATTAAACTAAAAAGTTTCTGCACAGCAAAGGAAATAATCAACAAATAGACAATGCACAGATAGAGAAAGTATTTGCAAACTATACATCCAACAAAGGACTAATATCCAGAATCTACAAAGAACTCAAAGAGATCAGAAAGAAAAAATCAAATAACCTCATCAAAAAATGGGGAAAAGATACAAATAGACTCTTCTCCAAAGAAGATAAACAGACGGCCAACAAATGTGAAAAAATGCTCAACATTGCCAATTATCAGGAAATGCAAATTAATACCACAAGGGGGTAATACTTTACCCCTGTCAGAATTGCCATTATTAAAAAGTCACAAAACAATAGATGTTGATGTGGTTGTGGTGAAAAGGGAACGCTTAGACACTGTTGGTAGGACTGCAAACTAGTGCAACTTCTATGGAAAACAGTATGGAACTTCCTCAGCAAACTAAAAGTCAACCTTCATTTGATCCAGCAATCCCACTACTGGGTGTCTACCCAAAGGAAAAGAAGTCATTTTATTAAAAAGGTACTTTCACTCAAATATTTATCACAGCACAATTCACAACAGCAAAGATAGGAAATCAACTTAAGTGCCCCTCAACTAATGAATAAAGAAAATGTGGTGTGTATATATATATATATATACTGTCAGGCCCAGCCTCTTGGCAGACAAGACAATAGTCCTGGTTCTTTGGAATATTCACAAGCAGAGCTGGTGTGATGGAATGACCACAGAGAGGAAGCATTTCCACAAAAGCAGCTTTTATTGCAGAAAAGAAGGGAGCTATACAAAGCAAGAGTATGTTCCAGAGAGGAACAGGTCAGTCTCCACGAATGGAGAAAGACATTGGGGACTGCCAAGTGGTTTCTTTTTATTGGCCTGGTCCGGTCAAGGGCTTATGGGAGGTATGAGATGTTACCAGATGATTGATGTACATGACTGACAGATGTTCTTATAACAAAGCTGCAGCTCCACAGGTGTGCATGCTCAAAACCTCAAGTTCCTGCTCTTTGTGGTTGTTAGCTACATTTTCTTGTAGTCCCTTCCCCTGGCTTCTCCACTCCTAGGAACCACCCTCCTAGCCTGTATCTGCCACCTAAAGATTTGGTTCCTGCCTAACATATACCATGGAGTACTACTCAGCCACAAAAAGGAATTAAATAATGTCTTTTGTAACGACTTGGATGGCCATTATCCTACATAAAGTATCTCAGTAATGGAAAAACAAACACCACATGTTCTCACTTATTAGTGAGAGCTAAATGAAGGATATACATGGTCATAAAGAGTAGTAATGGATGTTGGAAACTAAGAATGGGGAAGGTGGGAGAGGAGTGAGGGATAAAAATCTACCTGTCCAGTACAATGTACCCTCTTGTGACTGATACACTGAAAGCCCTGACTTCACCATGATACAATTTATCCACATAACAAAAAACACTTGAACCCTCTAAATTTTTGAAATTAAAAAAGCCTTATAATGAATTATTATTTAAGTTACCATTTTTATAAACTTCAAATAACTCTTTAATTTTTTTCTAATTTATTTATTTATTTATTTTTATAGAACAGTCTCTTCTGATATTTGTTTTTCAAAGGTGGAGTCTCACTATGTTGCCCAGGCTGGTCTTGAGTTCCTGGACTCAAGTGATCCTTCAGCCTCAGCCTCCTGAGTTGCTGGGACTGAGTTTGTTGAACGCTGCCTTCATGAAAGAACCAGCAGGCAGCTGGCTTTCTTCCCCAGGGACTTCAAGGCAGCCATATTTTCCATGAGGGCTCTCTGGTTTCTCCAGAAAAGAGCATAGGGGCAGAGTGTGGAAAGGAGGCTGAAGACCCACCATTCATTGGTGGAGTTTCCTTTATTTCCCCTCTTGGTCCTCCTAGTCTATGCTGGGCCTGCTGGCCCTGAGATCAGAGCCCTGGGCATCAAACTATCCAGAGAGTGAACCCTCTGATCCCATGGGGGTAGCTGGGCAAACAGACTGTGAATACAGCCCTGTTTCCAGCCCCTGCCTCAACCCTTCTGCTCACAAAATATGATGCCTTCAATTCTGAGCCCCTCGGTCAATCTTCAGAGCAAGACAGGACAACTTCCACCTGCAGGACACTAGCCCTAACTTCCTGTGCTCTGTTGGGTCAGTCGCCACCTTCTGTCCTATGTCTTCTAAGGATTAATATTTGTTGAAGTCTTTTGTTTCCTATGGGTTCATCTCCAGTTCTGTTTGTCTCTATGGATTAATATCATTTTTCTTTTATTACCTCCATTTTAGTGAAATTTTTTGAGGTAGAGGAGATAAACATATTTGGTCATTTGATTTTTAATCGGAAGCCCAATTAATCTGCCACCCTTAAAAATGGAGTCAGTTGTTAAATGGAGAAAAAAGTCACTCCCTAGGGCTATGTCTTCATGATGCCACTAGATGGTGCTGCAACACCTACAAGATGAACCACCCTGCCAGTCACAGCTTCAGAAGGGAACTGGGTAGATCTATGTAGATCCATGTTCTTAAAGACTTTTCTCTCATTTGGATAAAATATATGCCCTTAGATATATTAGGTCATCATATTTTTTAGAAACTGTTTTTCTTATTATTATTAGAAGATGTTTTTAATCACGTCTTTGGAGTCTGAGCCCGTGAATGAATATTTACTAGTATTTACTAGATGTGAAATCTTGGGTGAGTTACTTTACTTTTTCAAGTCTCAGTTCTCTTGTCTATGATAAGATAAAATAGTAACTTTATTTTATATTTTGTAGGAGTTAAATATTTATTACATATCTCAAGGAAATACAGAGTGGGTGCACAAAAAATGCTAAGAATGACAGGATTGTTAGAACAAATATTAGACTTTGAAGATGATCCCTTCAAAGGTCAATATAATTTCTGGCACCATTAGTTTAAAAATGAATCACTTCTTCTTACTCCCATCCATATCTCACTTGCATGGTAAAAGATTTTTTTATTGTTGTTTCAGTGAAACCATGACTATGATTTTTAAAACATTTGAAAATGGTTATATGTCAAAGTGCTCTGAATTCTGTGAAGCGTTCTACAGGCAATGACTCACCTGAACTAGATCTCTTTGAGGAATGAGACTGATTCTCTTTCTGTGGGAACTACTTGTGCTCTTCGAACACTATGCCCCTAACATCGACATTTCCACTATGAGACACTGCCCCTAGGCCTGGTCATTCACTTCCTCCTTGAGTTCCATTAGAAACCCCAGTATCCTTGAAGTGGAAAAAAAGAGAAAGAAAAAGAAACCACAGTAACCTTACAATAAATTTCTTAACTGCTTACTTTAGCTTGGTTTGGATTCTATAATTTATAACTGAATGAACCTTAACTAATGCAACCAAGTGAACTAAGGAATTATTTTAACAGCACCAGAATTTCTTTTAGGGATGGAACTATTTTTGCCTGAGAAAAATAGCTTGAAAAGTAGCTTGGGGGTTAAGGTAATATTCCTGAGGTGTAACTTGGCAGGAGATAGCTGGACCACTGCAAAAGGAAAGAGCAGGAATCTGAAGATCAGGAAGGCAATGCAGTTGGTGTGTTTGTGTGTACTTGATTCCACATCTGGATCAGGATATGGAACCAGAATAGGTTCCACATCTTGATCTGGAAGCATAGGAGAGTATATGTGTATGTATATATACACACGGAGATATATACACATATATGTGTGTGTATATATATATGCTTGTATATATACACACATATATAAGCTAAACAATGCAAGAAAAATGAAAGGTGGATCCAGAGGTGACCAGAAATCACTATAAACCAGCCTCTTCTGCCTAAACCTGGAGAGAATTGGAGGGATTTGGAATTATCACCACATGTGGTATAGATTTAAACCAGTTTTACTTTGATGTCAAATGATAAGTTATTTCTGACTTTGGAATTATAGTAATACTTCTAGGACAAATGTAAATAAATAAATTTCCTGGTATGAAAACAACAGCTGTTACTTTATTGTCATACCTGCATTTCATCTTGTTGAATTTTTTTTCTAAATGTCTTACTTAAATTGAACTCTTTAGCAGTTATCTCACTTATCCATCTAATTGATCAAACCAAATATGTTCATTCAGCACATGTTTACCAAGCATGTTTTAGGCACTAGATTTGAGGTTGAATGTTGAATGTCTACATTCATGGATTTGAACCTCTAGCTGGAGAGATAAAATATCTACTGCAACAACAATAAGTAATTATTTTTTCTTGTTTAGAAACAGCATCTCCATTGCCCAGGCTGAAGTGCAGTGGCACAATCATAGTTCACTATGAACTTGAACTCCTGGGTTCAAGCAATCATCCTGTTTTAGCCTCCCAAAGAGCTGGGACTTACAGGCATGAGTCACCATGCAAGCCCAGTAAGTAATTTCAAATTGTGATAAATACTATAAAAGAATCAAATAAGATGTTGGTATAAAAAAGAACAGGTCTGGGTGACCTAGCTTAGATAGGATAGTCAAGGAAAACATTTTTGATGAGCATGAAATGCAGCCAGGTGTGGGAGGAACATTGCAGATGGAAAGGTAGGATGGGTGGAAGCTCTGAGATAGGCAAGGTCTTGAGATGTCTGAGAGCCAGCGGTAGCCTTTCAGAAATGCCATTCCCTTGAGTCAGAGGGAACAAATGGTCTGGTGAGGGGTTAGGAGATGAAGTCCTTTCCAGAAATTTTTCCATTCCAATGAGCAACTAGATCACCCATGCAGGCATGGTGGTAGGCATATTTCCTTCCTTTAAAACTGTGGTCCCCAGCTCCCGGGCCGTGGACTGGTACTGGTCCGTGGTGTGTTAGGGACCTGGCCTCAGTGCTCCACCGCTCTACCCCATCCCCCCCATCCATGGAAAATAATGTCTTCCAGAGGGGGCACAGCAGGAAGCGAGTGGCGGAGGCAAGGGAGTGAAGCTTCATCTGTATTTACAGCTGTTCCCCATAGCTCACATCACCGCCTGAGCTCTGCCTCCCTGCCACCCTCTGGGGAAAAATTGTCTTCCATGAAACTGTTCCCTGGTGCCAAAAAGGTTGGGGACCACTGCTTTAAAACACTGTCTGTACCAATCATAAACACTTGCTCTAGACATTCCTTCCTCCCTATGTTTTCCATAACAGGGCCAGGCTAGAAAGGGTTAACTTCACACACATCCTATGTACCCAATAGGCTCTTTTGGTTCTGTCCTGAAGTGCATGAGAAAAACCTACCACAAAACTGTATGCACTTATTCTACTGAGGGTGCAAGATAAAATGTGTTACAACATGTTCGTGTTCCTTTTTGCTTCTGGAAGCCACATGTGAAAACTGACCTCGTTGTGTTTTAAACATACCTCGTAGCTCCTGGCAGTGCCATAGGTGAGAATAGTCACAGCAGAGCAGGGCAGTTCCCATGGCATTCTTCATTTTCAAAGAGAAAGGGAGCAATTATACCAAAATCAAAAGCAAAGTCTTTGCTACAAAGGGGAAATTTAAAGGATCCTCTGTGTATGACAATAACTCATTGATGAAAAGATGTTATTTGCCTTTTATAGCAATTCCACAATGGTTGGATTGCAGAAAAGTAATGATATTAAAACTCTCAAATTACTAAAAGGAAACTTTATTCTTTCTGTGAGAATGTTATCAGCACTTCCTCGATGCCTTACTGGAAATTTTATTGTCTGATATTGGGCCGTGGAAAAAGGATTCTAGATGGTTATCAAGAATTATGGGTTTTCTCCAAGATATGTGATCTTGGGCAAATCTTCATTATTTCTGGATCTCATTTTTCCCATCAGTATAATAATGAAGGGCTCAGATTAAATGTTTTCGGATATCTCCTTCAGTGCTAAATTCAACAATGGGAAAACAGAATGAAGCATTAAATAAAGAGTTAAGATTGACTTCAGCAGAGCTCATTATGAGTTTCAGCTTTTATCACTTACAAGTCATTTGAAAAAGATTCTTGACTTTTCTAACCTCAGTTTCCTCATCTCTAAAGCAGAACTGTAAAAATAGTCCACAATTTAATTACGTCTGGTTGAGGTTCAATGAGATGACAGCTGTGAAACTTTGTAAACTGTAAAGATGAGCGTAAATGTGAGTTTTACTACACATTTAATTATGATGATAAAAAATAAAATTAACTATGCCAATGCCAGACAACATTTACCTATTTTTCTAAAGGCTGTGCATATATGATATTTTAATCTTTACAACAATCCCATACAATAATATGATTACCTAGTACAACAATCCTATAGGAAAATATCATTTTCCAGAGGAGGAAACTGAGGCAGAAGGGATGACCCCCTCACTGATAAACAGACCATACCACTGGTGGGTGGCAGAGTGAGGCAGTTTGACTCCAAGTCCCAGCTTGGTTTCCTGTTCAGCTCTATCCTAATAGATTAGTTCTACTCTGATAGCTTCTTCAGTCATATCTTAAATTGAAAAACCTACATATTTTTTTGTATAATTATCCCAAATGACTCATGTATTCACAACCTTTCAGCAAAATATATGGTTTTTCAATGTTTCCTAAAAGTTACGTGTTAAGAGAAATCAGAATGACTGCCAACTAGAGCTCGTATTC
Organism: Cheirogaleus medius; assembly: GCA_008086735.1. Taxonomy (NCBI): domain Eukaryota; kingdom Metazoa; phylum Chordata; class Mammalia; order Primates; family Cheirogaleidae; genus Cheirogaleus; species Cheirogaleus medius. The sequence goes on from VBSM01001927.1 coordinate 16,347,295, forward strand.
AGAGAGAAATTCTGGAAGGGAAATGTAGGAGCTTAAGCATACAGTTCCAAAATCTAAAAAAATCAGAAACCAAAACCAAACAAACTGAAGAAGAAAAAGAAAGAAAAAAAACTAAAATAAGTGCCCATATGGAAATTTTTCTATGTACAACCTTAACCTTGGTGAAGCCATTCCACTCCCCCCCTCCTACCCTACCTCACTCCAGGAAAGCACTTAGGACAAATGTCTGTGTCACAATCCAACTCAAGCCTCCTCCACAAAGGCTGTGCTAATGACAGGCACGGTTCTATGGCACAATCTCAAAAACAGCAGGCAACAATTTAATTAGCTCTAAGTCAATAAATTTCCTTGAATCCTAGCAAGTCAGTAAACCATAAGTCTCACTAGCAATTATCAGCAAAATATTATTCATGCGGAACCACGATGCCTAACATTTGGCAATACCCATCACGGAGCATTTATAATTTTCTAAGAATGACATGAAATGCATCAGAATTAATTATGCTGGAATCCTTGATTTAGAGAGATGCATACAGGAATATCACACACAGGAAAACCCCAATTAATCAATGGTAAAAGGATAGACAATTCATGAAATAATTAAACAGGCATTTTGTAAAGTTTTTCTCACAAAAAGGCAACTGCATGAATATTTTACACAGAAAAATATTAATCCTGGTGGGACTGAGTCTAACTTGTATTACTCATATATGTGTTTTATATAACTGCTCATCATATAATTTCCTTACTTGACTAATTCCCTGCCTTAAGCAGTTCTTGGAATCTGCCCCCAAATCTCATTTATGATGCCAAACCAAGCTTTGGGTGAAGAGGTGAATTTTGACTTTGATGGAAATGTTCTGATTGAGAATTTGTGCAAGTTTTGATCAAAGAATCTGACGAGATAAGCCAGATGAGCACACACACCAGACTGCCAGCTCCACCTTCCTGGAGACACACAGTACCCCACACATCCATTAGACACGATACAATTCGGATCCAGCAGAGGTACCCCAGTGCTTGAAGACCTCTCCTTGAGTACCTGTAGCAAGTCAAATATGGGATTTCTTTCTGCAAAGTCATAAAAATAACTTGACATTTTCAAGATGGTCAAGGTAGGGTAGGGGAGTATCTTTTCTCTGTGTTCTCCTAGGATTACTCTTACTGACTCATCTTTTTAGGGTTTTCATGGCCTGATGCTGCTGATCTTGTAAATCAGTATGGATTCAGTTTGGCTTTGAGTGACAGAAACCTCAAAATAACATTTTCTTAACTAAGTTAAAAGTAAGAGTTTAAGTAGGTGGTAAGGAGCTGCCATAATATTCTACAATGACCCAGATCCCTTCCATCTTGTTGCTCTGCAGGACCTGGCCTCAGCCTCGTGGTCCAGCCTGGGAAAAGCCATATTCCAGGCAGCAGGATGGAAAAAAAGACAAGGAAGAGGAAAAGGGCACATGCACACACTGTCTTTGGAAAAAGTGTCTCTGATGGTTTTAAAACATATCCAGGAATCCCTGGACTTTCCATCAAGAAGTGGCATACACATCCCTTCTCCTCAAACCTGGGAAGACCTTTAGAATGTGGATGAATTAAGAAGTAATCCCACCTCTTCACTTTTCTGGGAGAGTTTGTGTAGAATTGCTATCATTTCTTCTTAAACATTTGGTAAAATTCACAGTGAGGCCATCTGGGCCAGGAGTTTTCTTTTCTTTGGGGGATGGTTTTTAATTACAGATTCAATGTCTTTAATAGATAATATAAGACTATTCATATTATCTATTTCTTCTTGAGTGAGTTTTGGTCATTTGTGTCTTTCAAAAAATATACACCTTTCATCTAAGTTGTTGAATTTATTGCCAAGAAGTTTATAATATTCCCATAGTATCCATTTAAGATTTACTCTTATTCCTCATATTGGAAATTTGTGTCTTTTCTCTTATTTTCCTGATAAGACTGGCTACAGAGTATCAATTTTATTTTTCTCCTCAGTGAAACAGCTTTTGATTTTATTGATTTTTATTCATTATTTTTCTGTTTTCTATTTCATTATTTTATGTTCTTTATTATTTTCTTTCTTCTGCTTGCTTTGAGTTTACTTTGTTCTTCTTTTACTTGTTTCTTACTGTGAAAACTAAAGTCACTGTGTGAAACCTTTTCTAATATAGGTGGGTAGTGCGATAACATTACCCCTTGACACTATTTTAAGTGCATCTCACAAATTTTGATCAGTTGTTGATTTCTTATTTTCTTTTTCAAATATTTAGAATATCCTTTTGAGATATTTTGATTGTGTTATTTAGTTTCCAAATACTTGAGAATTTTCTAAATATCTTTCTCTTATTTATATCTTATTTCCACTGTGGTCCATTTTCTGTTCACCCAATGCCTCCTTCAGCTATCTTGGCTTTGGCAAGTGGCCAAGGAAGAAGAGAAAGACATTTCCATCAACAGAGCCATTTTGTATCACAAGGCACTGCATCTGCTGATGCAGATAGAACAGCCTCGGTAAAAATAGCTTAAGAAGCTAATCATGTCATCAGCTAGAGTGACCCCCAAAGCAATTTAGCGTCCATACTTGTTTCATTAAAAGGCTGAAACCAAGTATAATACAACATGTGAAACCCATGCCAATGCCTTCCTTCCACAAAATAGGTACTCCATGATCATTGGCTGCTTGGAGTTAACCTTATCTGCTGAGGATAATCAAACAAAACCACTATTCAGAGACTTTGAGCCCAAGAGACTATAAAGTAAACCCACTGATTTATGTTCAATGCCTAAGCATTTACAGAATGAAATTGAATTTAAATTAATGAATTTGAATGAATGAAATTAACATTAATGAAATTATCTCCTTTGGGAAGGTTCACTCAACCTAAGCTGAAATTTGGAGGATAATATGACAAACATAATGAAACAGCTCTATTTGTTACTTTAAAGCAAGAGGAGGAACAAGAGAGGAACAGGCTGATTGCAGAAGGAAACGGTGCTGGTCTCGTGGCTGCCCAGAGAGTGTCCTCCTTGGTAAAGAATCAGGGGAGAGAGGCTGTGAGCTCCTTATGCCTTGATTGGATAAAGCAGGCACATGTTTCCTTAAGTGGTTCCAGAACCAAACAGGTGAAAGGGCTCAGATTGAGACCATTTCCAGCTGGAGGGGTCTTCATCACTGCTTCGTCACTTCATCACAGAAGTTCCAGAATGTCACTTCTGTTACATTCCATTAGGGGCAGAAATTAAAGCAAGTAGAGCAAGTTATAACGTCAGGTCAGATTCTAGGGGAGGGAAAATAGATTCCATTTCTTAATGGGAGAAGAAGCACGTGCAAGCAGTGATGGAACGAATTGTTGGCGATCATCTTTACATGTGACTGACAAAATCCCAAAAAGTTAACAAGCCGTTTTCCCCCACATAAGTTCTAATGGCTGATAGAGGCTTAGGATGGTGGTCTCTCAATGCATTCTCATCCAGTAAGAAAGTGAATTGTTCTTCTAAGAGCTTTAAAATCAGAGTCTTTTCTTCTTTGATAATATAAGTTCTATTTGGCATCTGTTTCCAAGCCAGATCAGTTTTAACTATAAGGAGAATCTGGTTGGGCAGGTATCCCTTCTTCAGGATGAGTGCCACATGTGTTGTGGGGAGTGCTCTAGCAACCAATTTGTTTATGCAGATTGGTCATCTAACTGAGGTGGCACATGGAGGCGTGAGCCACCGTGCCCAGTCACTGAGACTTGTACCTTGTGTGGGACTGAGTCTACCAGCAAATATTAGCAGCTGTTCCATCGGTATGGGACATGTCACCACTGAATTTTGCACTGCACAGATCTGAAAAAGCGTGGGCATATGTGACTTGTCATCAAGTGACAGTGCCTTGCTACCTTGGATAATCTTCCAGTCTTCTTCTTTAGTTAAATTTGCCATACCTAATTTTTTTTTCACTTTGGTAGTTCTTCACCTTTTGCTAAATAGCATTAATTATTAGAGCAGCTCCTGTTATACATTGCTTTGTTATCCTGAATGATTCCTATGAGCCGATGAGAAATGTCTTTTGCACATATCATTTTCTCACAATTTTTCTAATACCATATTTCTACTTTTGTTTCCATGGTAGTTGTCTGGTTCTTCAACCTAGCACTTTTAACAGCTTTATCATTTTTGCATTTTTGAGTAAATGATCATAAAATGCCAAAGTGTAAACATAGCAAATACACACTAGACTAATGGCTATGCCACTAGTCTGTTGGCAAAATGATAAACACTGGTGCATAATGCCATCTCTTGGTAGCAGCCAGGGTTGGTATGGTTTTGCTCTGGAAAATAGCTTTGCTCCTGTGATGGCTTGTAAGTCACAAGTTTGTAAGTATGAGAGTTTCCATAAATAAACTAGAAAGCTTTGGAGAATAGTGAGATCTCAGTAGACACCATGGGGTATGAGTCACTGTTTTATAAGCGGTAATTGTGTTCATTTAGAGTGCTTAAGTAGTCATGCTTACAGTTGATTTTTAAAGCTATCGTGTTTTTGTCAAAATAACATTTTAGGAGCTGAATGAGTCTTGAGAACTTTAGTGAACTTAGTTAAACCACCCCAGTCAGATGCTAATCTTTCCTTTCTCTAAGAAAAGAGATGTCACACCATTTATAGCAAATAATTTTTGGATTAACTTTCATTGTAAAGATATTTTTCCTAATTATGATCTACCTCTTTTGATGCTACCACATAATCTCATTGTCTCTCCTCATTTTAAGTATAACCAGGTCTGTGATTGCTCTAAGAGAGCCTCTCATTGGCAGCACATGTTTGTGATTTAATGGTGACTTTCCATGAGCTCATCTTTCATGGAAAACTTTGCCCTTTCTTCCTTGGTGCCCCTGTTGGGCCCAGAACATAATTCTGTTATGCTCTGTCCTAATTCTGTTGTGTTAGTGAATGTATTTGTTACATATTTGTTTCATTTTACTGCTGCCTCCCCCCCCCCCCGCAACCCCCGCCAGGCTGTAAGTTTCATCGAGTAGGACTGTGTCTGTCATTTTTTTTTATCTCCAGCACTTACCTCAGTGCTTTAATAAGTGATTTATAGATATCCACTGGAGAAAATAAGTGTCCTTAACTATTCTTCCTGGATTTGTATTCTACTCATTCCTCAGTTATCCAGCTCTGTTTTAGGTCCCCTCTAAGCCGTTGAGTGGAGTAGATCAATTTGTTTATTTTGATGATGACAGCTATTTCTAATTTGATTGGTGTTGCTTTATAAATGAGGATTATCAGCAGCTGCCTCTCCTTTTAACAATCCTTCCATTGAAATTGCAAGTTTAAAGATCTGTTCACAAATAGCATCTCATTTCTTTTTCCTGATAAGCCTCAGAGGTAGCCAGGTTTGAAAGAAAGCGTGCCAGATGCCCCCATCTCTCTCTCTGTTCTACTTCCTGGTGTGTGGCATTGGAGGTTCCTTCATCTGTGGGCTCAAATCCCTTGTCTTTGGTGAAAGGTTTGTATTGGATGATCTCCAAGCTTTCTCCCAAGTCAAATGAGCTCTGATTCTATTGCAGCTTCACTTACAGAAGAACTGGGACTTGAATTTCTTTTCGTCTTTACACTCCTGGCCCAGGGATATTTTCACTGCACCCATCAGCTTCTTCTCCCTACTCCCTATAGAGTGTTTATGCAACCAGAAGCAAAGTAACTTTGCAGATGTGATGCTGTAATGCTAACTTAAAGGCATTTTCCACTAAGACTTCATTTTCTTATTCTTAATGTTTAATAGCCACTCTGCTTGTAGCAAATGTCCTTTTTCCCACCTTCATTTTCTCCTCTTTTTGCAGTATTCTGCCTTTACTCTTATTTAATCTAATTATGTTTCTGTTGTTTTTCCAATTCATGAAGTTTCCCTTCAATTAAAAGCTTGTAAGTATTCTCTGCAAACTTCATGAATATTATACTCTATTTCATCATCCAAGTCACTGGTGGAAATGTAATACTTAAGATTTCAGAAAAAGTGAAATAAAGCTTCCTGAAATACTTTCTTCATACTCCTCTTCCACAAAAAAGCCTATATTTAATCATTCTTGCAACTCTTGCCCAGCTGTGTGATCACAGCTGGGCAAAGGCATATTGGTGAAGAGGAGAAGCTGCATTCTGGAAGTTGCTAGTTGTTCAGAAAGGCTATGAAGTGAATGAACAATGAAATTACCGAGGTAACTAGAGAAGACTTTTACAAAGGTGTTTGTACCAAAAATGAAATACAGATACTTGTGTGAGACCAGTATGAGGGTGGCTGGAAGGCAGTTGTTATGAGGGTGGGGAATTATGGAGGGAAGTCTTAGTAGAAGATACACATTTTGCAATCATGAACATCAGCGTGGTGACTGATGCCCTGCGATCTCCCTGGAAGGCCAGCTAAAGAGAGAAACAATGAGGACTCAGGACAGTACCCTAAACCTGTGGTCCCCAACCCCTGGGCCATAGACTGGTACCAGTCTGTGGCCTGTTAGGAACCAGGCCACACAGCAGTAGGTGAGTGGCCAGCAAGTGAGTGAAGTTTCATCTGTATTTACAGCGGCTCAGGGCTCCTATTGATTCTGCATTATGGTGAGTTGTATAATTATTTCATTATATATTACAATGTAATAATAATAGAAATAAAGTGCAAAGTAAATGTAATGCGCTTGAATCATCCCGAAACCATCCCTCCCCCACCCCCAGTCTGTGGACAGTTGTCTTCCACGAAACCAGTCTCTGGTGCCAAAAAGGTTAGGAACCACTGCCCTAAACAACTCTGACTGTTATGGGATGGACAGAGTATGAGAAGCCCACAACAGAAACCTGAGTAGAGGAGATCCTAGAAGTGGGATAGTATGAGAGGATAACTGTATTCAGTATTCATTCATTCATTCATTCAACAAAAATGTACAAAGCACTATTTTAGGCCCTGGGAATTCAACAGGGATAAGGAAAACATGCCTACTTTCCCCAAGTTTGAATTCTAGAGGGGAGACGAACATGAAACATATAATTTGCCCATTCACTTAATTGCTATTTGGATAAGTACTCTTCAAGAGGCCTAGAGCTTGCATGAGAGGGCATGGCAGGTACCTGGACCCAGTCTAGGGGATTTAGGGAGGTCTTCCTGCATGAATGAGGTGTAATTTGACCTCTGAAGGGTGATTAGGTATTAACAAGGTACAAGAAGAGCCTGCCTGTCACGCCAAACAGGTAAAACTATACTGTAGGTGGAAAGGAGAATGAAGCATTCAAAGGACTGGAAGACCAGTAGGGACAAAGGGGGGAAGTGCATGGGAAAGTGACTTGAGAAGGAGCTGGTGAGTTAGGTAGAACATGAAGGTTCAAGATGTTCCCTTTATCCTATGGGCAATGGGACATCTTTAAACAGGAGAATAGCATGATCATATTCTGCCTCTAAAAGGTCAGTGTGACTATGGTGTTTCTTCCCTGTAGAAACCATGTATTATAGGTCTTTATGTGCACTTCACAATGCCTAGCATGTTACTATGATGATTGTGCTGCGTAGATACCTCTTAGCAATAAAGGAAGGAAGAAACAGCAGACCCAAACTGGCCTCAAGCACACACTATTCCTACAGCTTCCCTTTGCTTCTAACAACCTTGAGGTTTCTTAGCTATTTCTTTTCTTCTTCTTCAGCCAATGTAGGTTGAAGAGAATTCCATTTGCAGCAATATCCCCAGGAATATTCACTCTTTGTCGAAGCAAACACATTTCTTTTTGTTTATTTCCTGCATAGAAATAGCACCTAGTCAATGACCAATTTTCTTTCCTTTATTCAATAATTATATATTGAGCACCTACTAGGATCCAGGGGTAACACTTGGCTTTAGAAGAAGCCAAAATCACCAACAAAATTCATTCCCATACAAAACAATAATTGTATTTTATGAAGCTTGTGTTCAGCACATATTTTTAGAAACTCTCAAAGTGTTCTCCAATAAGAACTGAATTGCAAATGGCAATTAGGTTTTCAAAACAGTCCAGGAAAATCTTATGTAAGTTGGTGATACTGACAAAAGAACCAGCTGAAGTTCCCTTCTGTGTGTGTGGTGTGTGTGTGGCTGGTAAAGTGGTCGTGCAATGCTTCTCCGTCTTCTCTACATATGGAAAATGTTGATACAGATGAGGTTTATCTTTGGACTTCTTCCAGTTCCTTTCTATACTCTGTCATGGTGGCACGTTCTTGTTAAACCCTCAGGAGTCCAGCCCTCTCCTGCAGCCTGACCTCAGAGACTCCATTCCTCTGCCTGCCTATGTGTGGCACTCAGGACCAGACAGATGTCCTGTCTGCTTTAACAGATGCACCCTTGTCATCTGGTGTGAAAACCACACCAATGGCTGGAACCGAGGTAGGCTTCGAGAAAAGGAAGCAGAGAAAGGAAGGACTTTATCATCTGCAGGGAAGACAGATATTAACCCATTACCTAATTACAATTGGGATGTATGCAAGAAGTTCCCTGAGAGCATATGACACAGAATCGGCCAAGTCTGGGATGTAGGAGGAAACCCACACTGAGAAAATGACATTTAAGGTGACTCATGAAGGAGGAGTGGGAGTCCTTACATAACATGGAGAAGTTCCTGTCCATCCATACAAACTCCTCCTTTATTTGCATGTGAATCCCTGGTTCCAGTTGTCCTACGCCTCCATAACCACCATCCTCACCAGGCCAACTCCAGGACAAGCACACTGACAAGGTAACAGCCACCCTGGATTGCGAGCCCCCGGAATAATCAAAGCCCTCTGCGTCCTCGTCCACCGTCTCTGCCATTCTGAGTAAGTCAGATGAATCGTATCAGCCAGGAGGTGACATTGTGTGTGTTCAGAATTGTGTGTTAAGAAAACAGGCTTAGGAGTTGGGCCACGTTGGCTTCAAATCCTGACCCCACCTAAGAATCTGTATAACCTTGGAAACATTGCTTAATCCTGCTAAGTCAGTTTCCTCATCTATAGAATAGCGAGGGAAAAAAATGTCTGCCTTGTTGTGCCAGTTAGGATGATTTGACTGCAGGAAGCAGGAAGCCATGTTTGAGTTGGCTTAAACAATAAGGAGACTTCTTATCACATAGAAAACATAATCAGAACTCTGGTCGCATTTCTCTGTGACTTCTCTTAGTCCACCTCTGCCTCAAGCAGGCTTCAACCTCGGGCAAGTAGCAAGATGGCAGCTCCAAAAATTAGATTTAGGTGCCGGGTGGAACAGAGAAAGAAGAGAAGCTCCTACTTCTCATGGCTCTCTCAGGAAAAAGGAAAAACTTCCTGGACCTCTGGTATATGTCCCCTCAAGTCTCGTTAGCCCAAATTCGGTCATACTGGCCGAAAGGAATGGGAAACGGAAACTGGCCAAAGGAAGGGGAAGACGCTCAGATAAATTAGGGCCACTGTAGGGCAGAACATGAGGTGATCTTCTTCTGGGGCACATGGCTGGGGCAGGGGTGGAAAAGCCAACAGAATTGGGGCTCTGGCAGAGAGAAGAGCAGGGTCATGGATGCTGGGGAGGGTGCTGTGGAGTTTAGTGTGCTCAACTTATAGAAATAGCTCATTAACATTAGCTTGGTAAAAGGGAAATGAGGGACACTTCTGCAGTTCTAGGGGGACCAAGATAATGAGTGCGTTCCTGTCACTGCAGTCACCTTTGCGGTAACAATGCACCATATGCCTTCCTTCCCCAGGGACATCCCATTCTAATAACAACAGGCCTGGCAGTTGATCAGGACTGGGCGGTAGAGGGGAGGTTTGACACCACAAAAGACCTCTAGTCAACCCTGTGGTGGGCTGAGGGTCAAAATAAGTCATACACTGGTAGCTGTCAGTGCCCCAAGGAGGATATCTCAATAGAAGATGGGTCTCCTTCAGATTATAGCAGACCCTTGAAGACTTGGACCCTTCAAGCTACCAGAGGCCACTGACCCACTGAGCTTTCTGCCACCAGCTGCCCTCTTTTGACAGGAGCCATAGCATGTTCCATAGATTACCTGCTACACCTGTACACCCTCCAATGACTGACCGAGAACATGAGGTCCCGACGAAAGCTCCAGTAATTTATCCACTGTGACAATGAGACCTCCTTCGACCTTTGAAATGCAAGCTCCAGACTTCTCCAGAGCCTTCTGCCGGGGAAACCTAGGGGAACCCTAGAAGAGAAAGCCTAGTGCATGTGTGTGTGTAGGGGGGTGGGGGAGTTGGTGTTAGTTCTGAACTGTTTCAGTTCTTCTAAATGCAGTCCCTGACCTCAAAAAGCTGCCTCTTTGGGTCTTGACTCAGACAGCTGTTGCCTTCTTTTGTCTTGTCTTTCTAACCCATTTGGCGCCTCACCTTAGTTTCCATTCAATCTTTGGCCCCTGGAGTTACTGGCCCAGTTTGGAATGCTTATCTTGGCTCTGACTTTGCATTCCTCAGGGACTCGACTTTCAGTGTTCACCTGTCTGTACATTGCACCACTACAACCAGTATTAGTTGGTCTGTTTCCTCTGCCCCACCCAACCCATAGTCTGAGTGTGCACCTAGGCCAGCCTTCCTGACACAGAAAGGCGATTGCAGAGATGATTCATTCCATAATCGACAATCACACCTCCTTTCCTTCCACCCTGGGAACACTGCTGTTTCTTCAATGCTCTGAAAAGTTAGTAGGAAAGCAGTCTGATTGAAATGATGCTGTCTCATGTGGGAATTACTAGGACTCCCTTAAGTTACCTCTTAAATATATTTCTGGCTTTTATTAAAAGTCAGTAAATGGAACAATACCAAGTGAAATATTTACTATTTGAGGAGCAAGAAGTCCCAAGCTTGTGTAAGTTGCTCTTTCCTGGGAGATGGGATCGCCAGAAGTCTACCTCAGCTGTGCCCCATTCCCATGTTCTTTCCTTAGTTGACTGCTGAATTCACAGATCCCATAAATGTTTACGTTTTTCAAATGACATCTGTGGTTGTCACAGTGGGGATCACAGGTATAGGAGAACATAAGGTGCTCCGTTTCTTGTGCAATTTGGAAGTTTGGGTAGTGAAATATTAATATGTATTTGCTGTAATCCAATGTTGTTTCTTTGCTGTTTCCTTAAGTTATTGCAAAGGGCTGGAATATGGGACTATTTGCATCCAATTCCAGCTTGAACTTCTCTCCAGTGATTACTTTTGTGTTCTCGGCTGTACTAAGTACAAGAGCTTCACAGAATGAAAGACATGCAGAAGAATAAAATTAGACTTGACTTCAGAAAGGGATAAATAAGATTTTAAAATGAAAAATGACCCATGTCTTAAATTCTAGTGGGTCTCAATTGAGGTTCTTCTGTTCCTTATACCTTTTTGTAATGAAATGTTATGATCTATAGATAAGCAAAACCAGCTGCTAGACTTGGGGACCATTCACTCACTTAACCTGTATGAGAAACATTTAAAAATGGAATGAAACTATTAAGGTTAGTAAACTAATAGCTATCCAGGCCATTACTTGATGAAGTTTGGTTATATGCATGAGGAACATGTAGATCCCTGAATCAGAGATGCCTATAAACTTTTGTATGGTTTTAGAGACTCCAAAGATATAGAAATATCTGTAAATAACCATTTATTTGGACTTCCCACCAAGCCTTTATAGAGAAATCCTGCCCTACTCCTAAATTACACAGACAACTCTCTCAGTAACTGCCAAGTCCAGATGATAAGTAGTAGTGACTCCAAATATTTTTATAAGGCTCATAAAGAAAAGGTTTGAATAAATATATAAAACTTTCTACAATATATAAGATCTGTGCAACTCTTGTAACATAAATGGATACAATGATATTATGGAAAGCCCACAAAGGAAACAGACCTGCTTTGGGGTCCCATTTAGTGTCTATAAATAGACAAGGACACTGGAGCATGACTGTCTTCAAGAAAACTTCTGGGAGCCAATGAACCATTTTCCCATATCTTCTCAGGACTATGGTCTAGTGCTAATGGATAGTACTTGAGAAGAGAGATTTATATAAATATCAAGTTGATTCTGATATTAATTCGCAAGTTTGTTTCAACTGAACGGGCTTCAACTTTTAGAATAGGCACATTCTTGGGGTAGGATGTTTACTTTCCATCCTAGAATGATAATAATTTTATTGTTATCTTGAAAAAAAATAGGATGATTTCTGGAACATTTATCTATTTACCATGGCAAAGCCAGGAAATGTGTCTATTGACATTCCAAATAAAAAGCGTATTTGTAGCTAGGGAAAAAAAAATGAAAATGTAGTATTTCCAAAATTGAATACCTTTCAAACATTTGTGAATTCTTTGTTTAATTTGAACCACCGACAATAGTTAGCTGAGTGGCATAGTCCTTTTGGTTTTCTGTTTGAGAAACAGAGACTGAAAAGAACCAAAAGTCTGAGAAATTTTAAATTACTATAAAACTCTTCTCATTTTTCCTAATTAAAGGGCAGACTAGTTTGATTCATAGACAGGCCTGAATTAGAGAACACTTTATAAAAAACGCAATTTATGGCAGCCCTTGACAGAGATAGGAGAATAAAATTAAAAGCCTTAGAGAATTTTTAAGAAATTAATAAAGATGAATAATTTGTAACTCATTCATTATTTGTATAGAAAGGCTAGTACTAGTTGGTTTCCTATGTTGTTTTGGAAAAAAATGCATTTGCCTTAGCATTTAAGTAGACTAAACATGTCCCTTCTCTGATGATCACTGGCGGTGTGGTCTGTCTGGAATGACTCCAAATTTCAGATTAATTGAGTCCAAATTAATAAACTATGTTGCCTTTGCCAACATTATGCCAGTTAGAGATTAGTTGCTGGCTTTGGTGGTGGGGGGTGTGTGTGTATATTTTTAATATTCCCAGAAAAAGAATTTACCAGTACATGACAAAAATGATTGTATTAATACAATTCCTACCATGGCCACCAGAGGGCTACTCACCACTACAAATACTCGCTACTGAAAGGTGATCACAGACAGGATCTTACCAGATACCCACGGGTAAGAAAAACAGAATCTGCAACCCTACACCAGACCTATTGAATCAGAACCTGCATTCCCATGATTCCAGGTAAGTCATGTGTACATTCAAGTTTGAGAGGAACTTCTCCAGGTTATGGGAAGAAAACATTTTCTGTTCTCTTTATGATCAGAATGAAGAGATTCAAAAATTTAGAGAAATTTGTCAATCAGTTCCAAACTCAATCTCTCTGGCCTCTCGATTTTTTTTCCTAACAGCATTACGACTAAAAAACACCTCCAAAAACACCTGCCCTAAAGTGTTCCTTTCATGGCATGTGCTAATCTCGTGAATTGCCATAGCCGTGAAAATTTCCTATTTCATGTGATATAGAGATTATCTAACACTAGTCTAAATTTTCTCTTTTTACAAGAGAAACATCTGGGCAAGCGGTTTTCAGAACATGATGCTTTGGATGAGGTTTTCTTTCCTTCTACTTCCAAATCCAAGATATCTGCCTTTTAAGAGTCAGGATCCACAGTGGGTATGAATGAGGTCTGGGGGTCTCAGTTCCCTATGCAAATGAGAGAGACTTCCTACCTAGGAAGGCTTCAAGGGCTATCTTGGAGGTGCAGGTGCAGGCACAAAACATTTGGGGATCTCAGATTCCTCAGGCATGAGTCAAATCCAAGTACACTGGGTTGGTTTGACTCACACCAAATCCAAGTCTATCTGGACTCAGGGACTTGAATTTTCTTTGTGGTCCTTTGAAGCCCCTCTCTCTGTCTGAGTTGAGAAGCAGGTATGGTGGGCTCGGAACATTCCAGCAGCAATGACCAGAGAATCTCCACAAACCCCCTTCAATCTCCAGCAACGGGACCCCTTTTTGCCCTTGGGGTGTAGGCGAACGTCTCAATTTGCTTTCGAATTTCTGTGGGATAGGACCATGGCATCTGCTGTCTCCACACTTCAGATAAGCAAGACAGGAAGTGCCCCATTTCCACTCTGTGTGAGTAAAGCACCCAGGGCAGGACTATGTTCCCTAACTGCCAGTTCCCTGTTTTTCTTCCCTCCATCTGAATGCCAGTCCCCACATGACACCCCCACCCTGTGTTTCTCAAACTGTGGTCATCAAGCTCTCCAACATAACTTTTAATTTTTATTGTGATGAGAGTCTAAAAGGTGTGACAAGCACACACCACAATTCATGCATATTTACAATCTCCCTCTTTCCCCGGTTGCATATTTTAAATGACAGGGAAGGGCTGGCAGGAAAGAAGAGGACAGATTTGGGGGAGAAAGATGAGAGAGAGAGGTTGACACAGAGAGAGAGAGAGAATGAGGAAGGAAGAGCTTGGTAGTGGGGAAGACAGGGAGGCTACCACGTGAAGACTTTGGGGAAGGGGTAAGGGAAGAACTTTGGGGTGTTTGGTTGTATGCGAGATGCGCTCATTTAAACCACTTAACCCTCCTTTCAAGAAAACCTGTAAGAAATATGTACATTACACTTGGAAGTTTCTGGAACACTGCATTTTTTTTCTTTTTTATTCTTGTTGGTTGGGAAGGTTGGCAGCGTCAACAGGCAGAAGTTGGCTTCACAAGGTCCTGACCATATTCAGGCTGCGTTCCAAGTTGTTGGGTAAATACAAGCATTGCCACTCAATTTCACTGCCCATGTCTTACCGACCAAAAATGGCCTCTAGATGGGGTAACTCTATGTTCCAATTTACCCAGAACAGTCCCTATCTTTGTCTCTTGTCCCAGCATAATAAGTAATAACACCCCCTTTCACTCTCAAAAGTGTCCTGGTTTGGATGATAGATCATATCATCACTGTTCCTTTAAGTGACAATTTTGCCTTTATTGCACTCTTTATATAGCTTAAGATTATAGTGTTTTATTTTATGGAAAAAAGGTAGAAGTCACAAGTTATTTCTATTAATAAAAACAATTTGTGACTTGAAAAATAAAAACTGGAGAGTTAGGAACACATTTGATCCTCATAATCTAGAGAAACGAGGAGTGATTTAATTAGCCTCTGTTGCAAAGGAAGTAACTGTGGTTCTACATAAACATAGCCCAAATGCTGCTCCGCCTCCCCAGCCTGGGTGTACTTTAACATCAGTGACCCAGGGAGCCTACTCTGCCCACGGAACTACACACAGGCAGTTCCCCACACAAAGTCCTTTTGTCCCTCTCCTTCCCAACCAAAGTATTTCTGGGAATTTCCAAATATTCACATGTGCAACCAAACCAGCCTGACCACATCAGTACCCCCGAGACATCTGCTACAGTCTTCATTTCCTATTTTGTCTCTCCCTTTTCCATGTCAGCTGCCTACACAGGTAATTAAAGGAGCCACATTCTGGCTGCAGCTGATAAGAGTCCCAGATAAAGCCCAATGTCTGTGCAAAGGTGTCCTTGCTCCCAGATCCTGGAGCTGCCTTCCTCAATGGCATTGTCGCAGAGCTGGGTTCAAAGGACAACTTCGGGGAAGGACTCTCTGTTGGCCATACCTTGTCACTGGCTCCCATGGCAGCATATTTGTGCTCAGAGTCATTCTTTACTGGCCCTTCATCCTGTCCCCACTGGGGTTCCATCCAGACCAAAAAGCTTGATAGGAAACTGTTGTGTCTATTCACCTTATCTCTCTTTCTACTTCCTCCTTTTGGTCAAAACGGAGCTTCCAATCATAGCACTTCAGGCACGTAGATACTTGTTTAAAGAGATGAAAACTTGTAGAAATATCCAAACCCAGTTCTATCCTGTCACAAAAGGGCTTCCTAATAATTAGAACTGTTTAAAAGTAGAATGACATGCCTAGCTAGGTCATGATTTGCCCACAATACTGGCACCATTCTGGGAGTCACCAGATTTGGATCCTATAGAGGGATTCCCTTAATTGGGGAAGAACTTAGATGAGAAGGCCACAGGGGTACCTGCCATTCTGTTCTAAAATTTAGTTACTTACCATTCACTGACATGCTTAGAGACATGGAAAATAGACTCATGGGACATTGATTAGATGGTGTTATTTATAAACTAGAAAAAGAGAGTGAACCAAAGATGCATTTCTTAAGCAAAGCTACACTCTTTGCTTGCGTGATTATGTTTCTTCCTCTTAACTAATATTTTGGTTTGGGCCAAGACATTCCTTTTGGGCTCTTTATAGTCTAGGCTTATATACTTAGATCTGAGAGTCAAAACCTTTTTGACCCACTATTTATCACAGAGCAGAGGCCGTGTGCAGCAGGGTCCATGATGAAAGAGCCCAGCCTCCTCCTCTGGTGGCATGCATGTGGCAAGGTGCCTGGTATGCAATCACTCAACCGCCCCACCTTCTCCTTCATGGAGAAGGGGTTGTCAAGGTGTTCTGTCACGCCCTTGTTTCCGGTCACATGCTATTCATCAGGAAGGATAATTGACAGGATATGTACTGAGTCATGAGCAGGACTCTTTCTAATCTTTTATTTGGTTGCTGTTGCCATATCATTAGCATTTCTTACCAGGGCCAGAGGGCTGCACAGCGGAAGAGCTGACACATTTGTGGAGAAATGAAGCTGCAACAAAGGCTACTAGTTTAATTCCATTTGTAGAAAACTTAAGGCTCTGGAGAATCAAAGAAAGCCAAGAAAGCCTAAATAGTTTTTGAATGCTTAGTTACGCCCTCACATTTAAAAATATAACTTTACATGAGCTGTGCATATGCAAACCATATGCGCTATCCGTGTCTACTCCCTCCTCTGTGAATGAAGGGGTGGCATGTGATTTTTTTTATGTGCTCAAGTACTAGGAGCATGGAAATAATGAATTCTAGAAAATGGAACTGTCGCATCACCTTTGTGTGAATACGTTTATGTATAGAAATATTTGCATTTACCCTGCAAAAACAATAGTCAGATATTAAAAAATACATCTCCTCTTCTATGCAAATAAATGAGAGTGACGCTGCTCTAGTCGTGCACGGTGACATGGAAATTTTTCCAACTGAGCCAGGTCTGGCCAAGTTCAAGGCTGCTGATTGGTCCTCCTCTGCCTTTCGGAAGCTTCCCTGTTACATTCCTTTTCTCCATAGCCGATTTCTAAGCCTGCTTCTCCAGTTTTTACTTTCATAGCGTAACATTTTGGAATTTTGGAGCTCTTTGGAAAGGTTCCTCTAAAGACATAGAGAGATTCCCTTTATCTTTGATACCATCTATCTCTCCTTCCCTGTCTCTCTACCCTTGCTATCTCTTTAAAACTACTAGAATGATTTTATTAAGTCTAAATGCATGAGAATAGTGCATACTGTGGCTCACTATGTATGCAGAAATATTTAATCACTGGCCAATGGGTGGGACTGAGAAATATAATATTACCTTGCATTTTTTTCCTTCTCTGCACTGCAAGTTTCTATCACAATTTGGGTTACAGTATAAGGTAGTGCAAAGGGCACTAGAATTGGTCTTAAAAGACCAAAGTTTGAATTCCTGCTGAGGCTATTAATACATTTGGCAAGTCATTTAGCCTTTTAAGGATTCACTGCATGCTTACCTGTTTCATTTCTGCTATGCAAATTTAAGATATATGCAAATACGCACATACATGCATATATATACACACCTGTAGATAGACACATGTATTTTTATGGGATTATAATCTTCATTTGGTTCTTTGGCTTGTACATTGGGAGAGTCTTACCATGCCTGCAATTTTGCACAACTGAAGTCAGTTTTTTTGAGGGCATGGTAAGGTCATTTTTCATTTTGTTTTCAAATAAACAAGCAACATTAGAAAAAAAGATTTATTGTATGGATAAACATGTGTTCTCTGTGCATGGGATGTCAGATGTGTGCTGACTCTCTTTTGTGTAAAGAGCTCATGTCTAAATCCCTTGAGTGGCTGTTCAGCTGAAGTTTAGAGTCTTTTAATCTTGTATTTGATGCTAAACCAAATAGGCCCTTAGGGAAGAATTAAGAATAAGCCAGACAGTATAAAATTCTTATTTTGTTAAAGTTGAATAGTATTTGTTGCATTAGGCATAACCAGGGTAATTGCTATGAGGGAGATTTGAGCATGCTATCTACACACACACCCTCTAAAATAAAATAATCTAGGTATACAGATGGACTAAAGAGATTAAATATTTTTATCTTATTTGCCATTCAGAGTGTTGCCCTTTCGGTAAACCAAAATGTCATTCAGATGAATAGATAAGGTTGTTCCGCCAAGATCACAATGAATTAAAGTCAGGGGGAAAAATAAGTTGAGTAGCAAATCTTTACTTAAATGCTATAAAATTTTATTTTGTGTTTTTTTTGAGTCTGGGATTTTGTCCACAGAAACTAATATTTTTTATTTCCAAACAATAGGACATACAAAAGATTCATCGGTCATTAGCAAAACGTTTGGGAAATGAAAATGGACATGAACCCTAAGAAAACTATAATTTTAAAACACTAACCTTTCCTTTGGGCTGACATTGTGAAAACATAAAATATGTTCTTTCTTTTCCCGGAAAGAATTATTTATGAACACTTTTTCTGTTGAAACACAGATTTTGCCTAAAGTCTACGTTAAAGTGGAAGCAACTCAAATATTGCTCTATAAGGTTAGTTGATAATTGGTTTTAAATGGGAGGTTACATTTACAGTAATCACCTGTGTTTATTGCTCTTACCCCACATTTTGTTTTCAGGGATTCAGTAGGATTTGTTCTTATATTTGTGAATAAGATTACAGTATTCCCTCCCCCCCCTTTTTTTTCCTTTTCTTCTGTTTGGACATCTCTGTGCTAGGTGCTTTGATAATTATTACCAGGCCCACAATTGTTTCCAGATACCCTGGCAGCTTTTAATTGACACCTGGGCTCTAGCAGGGACATGCTGACTCTCCTTGATGCCACACTGGGTGCATTGGGTATCTGCCACGCTTGGGGGGAGCACCAGCCAGATGCTGGTGCTGCTGCCACCTTCCTTCACCCTGCTGGGTGCCACCAGCCACTTTCACCCCCAATGCCCCACACAGCAGATGCTGAGATACTGGAATCTCAGGGTTGGGGGCTGCTGAGCTCCATGACATTCCTTGGAAAATCAAGAAAGAATTCTTACCTCTCTCTGAGTGCCGTGCTTCATTAAATTGGTGTAGAAGCCATATAGCTTTTACCCTAATGTTTTGAGAAATAGGTATTTTCACTTTTGCTTATATCAGGACTCTTCCTATGCTCTATTCAAGATAAGCTTCAGGCATGAGTCCATGGGGCTGGACCAGGAGACAGATCTGAAAGACAAACATAGCCATCATTTTTTTGGAACACTGAATCTTTAGTTTTGGAAGACATGAGTCTACCTGTCCCTTTCCCCCTGGGACCCGTTTTATGTATGTGTGTATTTCTCTTCCCCAGGAGTCACTTGGGCTTCCATGGAAATAGTCCGCTGCTCACAGGGACCATGTCTGAGTCCCAGCATTGGGTGTACTCAGGGTTGAGCTGGCAAGACACACCAGCTAATGCCACCGTGGCTGGTGAGGACAGCAGATAAGTTATATGGGAAGAGAATGAGGGGAGAATGTGCCCAAACCCCTGACCTGAATTTATTCATTGTAAACTTGCAGATTAAATATATGCAGATTAATAATTCTTATCTACTGCATAGAGCCATAGATTCTTTCCTTCTCTGTGCCTCAGTCTCCCCACCTGTAAAGTGGGACTAATAATAATATTCAACTCGTAAGACTTCTGCGAAGCTTAAATGAGTTAATATATGTTTTATGCTTAGAAAAGTGCTTATATAATGACTGCTATTTAAGTGCTATTATTATTTGCTAAGATTTCTCTTATTTATGTGGTCATATCCTGAATTTCAGTAGATAACTTAATGGTTTCCATGGGTGATCTAAATTCATTTTTCTCTCTCTTTTTTATTTTTGTCTCCCCACTTCCTGTGTGAGCATTTTTTTAAAAAAATCTCCTTCCTGCTTTTGTTTAACACTTTTGCTAGGATGCCGGATGTGGTTGGTTTCTGTGCTCATGTAGCTGCTAATCTCATTCAGTTTTTTCCTCCCTGCTCTAGGCAGATGGGAAGGAAGATGGTGTTTAAGAGTCAAATCAAGGACGAGCAGGGTGTGAGTCAGGGGCCAGGTGAGAGGATGTGGAAACATTAATAAATGATCCGGGTAGAGGAAAGGCAGGAGGCAGGCAGAGGGCTAAGAAGAGCGTTCCTAGCAGTCCCATAGCCTCCTCCCCCTTCAGGGACCACATGAGCCTTTCACAGCCCCATGGAGAGTCAGGAAATTCAACTCACCGTAGCTGCAGGCTCCAGTGAACTCCGGACACCTGAAGTGGCTGTCACCCTCCAAATGCACATACTTCTCCAATCCCGGGCTGCTGTACCTTCATCCCTTCTTCCTGGCTGAGCACCACTTCTCTCTTTGGGAAAATCAAACTCAACCTTTCAAGACTCAGCTGAAAACATGGGCCTCACTGTCCCCTGAGAAGCCCCTCCGCTCCCCATCTCCCTGGCAGGTCCCTATTCTTTGGCCCCACTGTGCTTCCCTCTGGCCATCAGCACAGAACTTCCCACAGGCCCCCTGACAACAACTTGGGCTATTTCTCTAATTCAATCAGTAGCCCTGTGCAGGCTGGGACTTTGCACCCCGGTGCCTAGGAAAGGGTTTGACACATGGTGATCGCTCCCTGGTGGTCACATGATAGACTGAATGAAAGAAAGAGGATAAAGAGATTTGTTGACAAGAGGACAGATGGTTGATGTGAAAAGAAAGTGGGACGGGACTCCCTCTGAGTCCAGCATAGTAAGACATCTCCATGTTGGGAGGGGTGAGGGGGGAGGAGGCTGTTGTAAGGAAGAATTCAGTGTCATCCCTCCTGTGAATGCGGTGCTCGGCCATGCCTTACTTTGAGAACCTCCATCTGCCTGGTTGGCCCGACTGGAGCTCCTGCACCTAACCCCATGGCTTGACCATGGCTGAGGTCAAGTTCACTCCTCTCCATTCGCCCCTCTCTGACTGTGCAATTGGCTTCCCCCAGAAGAATGAGGGATGCAGAGAAGGGGGCGGGATGCGGGCGTGTAAGGCATGTACTGTGATTGTCAAAGGCCAGCAAAACCAGCTGACCTCCCACCTTCCAGAGGCTTCTATCCTCATCTCTAGACACTGTCTTGCATGCTCTGCTCTGCTCCCAGCAGTGGCTTTAGACCCCAGGGCACCACGCCAGGACTCCAAGCAGCCTACCTGCCCAGCTCCATTTGGGGGTTCCACCAGCCTTCCCCCGGCCTGGGACCTCAGCTCCACTGTGGCGGTCTCTCAGCAAGGCCTTTGTTACCTCTCTGGAAACTACTCTTTTTTTGGCCATAGACCAAATTCCACCATTAGGGCCACTATAGTCGTAGATGCCAGCGTCTTATCTTCAGAGGTACCGAGCCATCAGTGCCATTTCTGAGTCAGCAAACACTGTTTTGAGTTCCAATCTATTCTCTTAGGAAAACGTGACTGCAAGAGTTTGAGAGCGAGATCTCTGGAAAGTGGTGCAAAGGCAGACCTCCCATTTTTCCTCTCACGGAATCAATATTTGTGGATCGCCTCTCCTGTGTCAGGGGCAAGACACTGCCTCACCTTGTCACCTCTGGACAGACTGCCCCTTCCTCCTGGAGGTTGCTGGTGTAGACAAGGGGCTTCCTCTCACTTGCTCCCAAGGAACCTGGATCCACAGAGCAACTGGAAATTTCAATTTGTCTGAAGAAGAGAATGCATGGACTCCCTTGCGCATGATACCTTGTGCGGAGAGTCCTGCCCTGTGCCCCGGAGCAGCGCAGGGTGACTAATCTCCTGCTCTCTGTCAGGGGTGGAGGGCCAACCCGCTTTGCTCCCTGGTGCGCAGTTTTGCTCACGACTACGCAGGGCTTCTCCTGCCTTCTGACTCACTGACCTCCACAGGGAGGGAGGGTTACTCGGAGGCATTCCATCAGGATGACGTCAGCAGTCGCCACCGCCCCAGACGGCAGCAGGGACACTCAGGGCACCAGTTCACGGCCACTGCTGGCTTGCCGCCTCCCCTCCACACCCGCTTTCTAAGAGCAGTCAGTTTTCCTGGGAACTCGGCCAGTCACAACTTCTCAGAGACCTGCAGGACAAACCTTACGCGGAGGGTCTGTGTACCAAGAGGGGCAGATCAACAGGGCAGGGATGTGAGACTCTGTTCCCCTGTTGGGATCCTGTGTAAGACAACAGGACATTTTCTTGGTCATAGACACCTGGGTGGTGAAAATAGGCTACCAAGGGATCCTCCCCGTAAGCCAGGAAGACAAAAGGTAGCTGTGGGGCAGGGGCGGGGCTGAGGGCATCTCTTCTCCATGTTCGTGGGTCCATGCTGAAAGTCCCAGTACAGATATGGTAACAGAGCCCTCTGAAGGGCAATGGAAAAGGTTAGACTGGTTCAAAGAACATATTGATTCAGATGATACTTTGCATAGAATGCTTAAAAGGTAGGCATTTATGTGGCTTCTGAGTTGCGTAAACCAGATGATGCATTGACCTGATGTCTTCCGGTTTCTTCCTTATTTTCGATGGCGTTAGCAGTAACTCTTGTCATCTCCCAAAAGGATACAGAAGGAACATAGCCACTCAAACAGCAGTGGCATTGCAGTAAAACATCACCAGAGTTCAGTTATGCTTAAGCAAGACGTGGAGTGACCTGATAAATGGCCGGGACACAGCAGGTGTGTGGGAGAAATTCCTCTCCAGGCTTTAGCTGCCGGATTAGGACTTCAGGTTTGAAGCTGTGCTTAGGAAGGAGCACAGACTCAGAAAGGACAGGCCCAAGAAAAATCTCTCCTAGGCCAGGTACAGGCTCACGCCTGTAATCCTAGCACTCTGGGAGGCCAAGGCAGGAGGATCACTTGAGGTCAGGAGTTTGAGACCAGCCTGAGCAAGAGCAAGACCCTGTCTCTAGTAAAAATAGAAAAATTAGCCAGGCGTGGTGCATACATGCCTATTGTCTCAGCTACTTGGGAGGCTGAGGCAGGAGGATCACTTGAGCCCAGGAGCTTGAGGTTGCTGTGACCTATGATGACGCCACTGTATTCTACCCAGAGCAACAGAGCAAGACTTCTCTTGGTGTTGATATTTTGACCTATTCCCGTGAATCAAGAATATTCTTAATGGCATCTACAATGGTGAATGCTTTCCAGAAGGTTTTCAATTCTTTGCCCAGATCCATCAGAGGGATCACTATCTATGGTAACTATAGCCTTACAAAATGTCTTTCTTAAATAATAACACTTGAAAGTCAAAATGACTCCTTGATCTGTAGGCTGCAGAATGGATATTGTGTTAGCAGACATGAAAACAGCATTAAGCTCCTTGTACATCTCCATCAGAGCTCTTGAGTGACCAGGTGCATTGTCAATGAGCAGCAATATTTTGAAAGAAATCTTTTTTCTGAGCAGTAGTTCTTAACAGTGGGCTTAAAATATTCAGTATACCATGCTATGAACAGATGTCCCATTATCCAGGCTTTTCTGTTCCATTTATAGGGCACTGGAAGAGTGGATTTAGCATAATTCTTAAGAGCCCTAGGATTTTCAGAATGGTAAATGAGTATTGGCTTCAACTTAAAGTCACCAGCTGCACTAACCCCTAACAAGAGAGTCAGCCTGTCTTTTGAAGATTTAAAGTCAGGCATTGACTTCTTTTCTCTAGCTATGAAAATTCTAGATGGCATCATCAATATTGAAAATAGCCACTTTCATCAATTATCTTAGCTATGATAGATCTCCTGGATAACTTGCTGCAGCTTCTCTGGCAGTATTTGCTGCTTCACCTTGCACTTTGATGTTATGGAAAGATGGCTTCTGTCCTTAAACCTCAGGAGCCAATGTCAGTTAGCTCCAAACTTTTCTTTTGCAGCTTCCTCACCTCTCTCAGCCTTCACAGAATTGAAGAGAGTTAGGGCCTTGCTCCGAATGAGGCTTTGGCTTTAGGAAATGCTATGGCTGGTTTGATCTTCTATCCAGACCACTCAGACTTTTCTCTGTATCGGCAATAAGGCTGTTTCACTTTCTTATCATTTATACGTTCCCTAGAGTAGCACTTTTAATTTCCATCAAGAACTTTTCCTCTGCTTTCACAAGTTGGCTAACTATTTGGCACAGGAAGCCTAGTTTTGGCCTGCCCTGGTTTTTGACATGCCTTCTTCACTAAGCTTCATCATTTCTAGATTTGATTTAAATAGAGAGATGTGCAACGCTTCCTTTCACTTGAACACTTAGAGGTCATTGTAGAGTTATTAGTTGGCCTAATTTCAGTATTGTTGTGTCTCAGGGAGAAGGGAGGGCAGAGCAGAGGGAGAGAGATGGAGCTGGTCGGCAGAGCTATCAGAACACACATGACATTTATTGATTAGGTTTGCTGTCTAATATGGGTACGGTTTGTGATGCCCCAAACAACAACAATAGTAACATCAAAGATGGCTAATCACAGATGACCACAACAGATGTGAAAGTTGATCATAAGAACTGGGTCATTCTTGTCATACCTAACTAAAACAGAGTGGAGAAGCCAGGGGGAAAAGGCACTCAGGGTACAAAACATTGCTGCAAGAATGTCATGCTCTGCAAGCCCGACAGCTGAAACTGCTTGTCGCAACCTGAAACCAGTTTTATCTATAGCTTCTGAGATAACCGGCTGCAGCTCTTGGACTAATTCTGCCCACTGCTGTCATTCCCAAATCGGAGCTTGCCAGCTCTCCAAACCCTTACTAGGGCCAGTGAACTTTCTCAAAGAACAACATGTAACATTTCTCCTTTTTATAAAACTTCTAACCTTCTCTTTGTTCTTTGGACATACTGAATACCATCCAATAAGTGTGTATGCCCCAAATTGTAATTCTTTCTTCCCAAATAAAACATTACATTTAGAGATTTGTCTCGACATTTTCCTTTTCTTTTTTTAGAAACAAGTTCTCACCACATTGCCCAGGCTGGTCTTGAACTCCTGAGTTCAAGTGATCCTCCTGCCTCAGCTGCCAGAGTAGCTGGGACTACAGGTGTGTGGCATCACACCTACCTGATTTCTAAAAAAAATATTTTATAGAAATGGGGTCTTGCTATGTTGCCCAGGCTGAAGAAAACTTAATAACTTTTTTACTTATCAAATTTATTCACCCTTAAATATATGTAGTTTATTATATATATCAATTATACCTCAAAACAACTGTTAAAAATAAAACATCCTTCCCAATCTTGTCCAACTTGCACACTTCTAATTATCTTTCAAAATTCACCTCCAATATCACTTCCTCTGTGGTCTTTCCCAGATCCTCTCTTTACCGACCAAAATTTGCTTTTTCCTCCTGTGTGCTCTCCTTGCACCTTACATCATCATTTCTCCATTATAATTCATGCTGACCTTTATGTTTATAGCTCGCATTTATGTTGATAATTTCTTTGTTGTATTTTCTCTGTAGCTATGCTAGGAACCATTCCCGTTGATATTTCAGCCAACATTAAGATGCTTAGAAAAGTTTATGATAAAAATAACATCCTAAAGATTACACAATCAGCATCTTGAGCTCTTAAGCAGAAGGTACTACAAGAAACGTAATAAATAAATCATAAGGAAATGTATTAAGCTCTTGTTTCACTAAAGACAAGCAACTCATCAAGACTTAAATGCATAATGCCTGCAGAAAGCAGACAGAACCGTGCAGTTTAATTAATGTGACAGTAAAGTAAAGGCTAGGAATAAAGAGACCTTCTCTTAAACTTGGTTTTTGTGTGATTATCTTTAAAAATGTCTCCTCTACACAATGCCTTGGGCACTTCAAACATTGATTAGAAATTGGCAGTTATAAAACACTTCATTTTCTGACCTGAGTCCAGTCTAAAAGCTAGAGAAACTCAGGCCCCGAGTTACTTTGTAGAACTTGGAGAAAGAATATTGTAAATCCAAGATTACTTTCTTTTTCTTCATTAAATCTTCTGGATGATCTTGGAAAAGTCAATGAACCTACTATTTTCAATGATTTCATCTACCAATCTAATGAACTAAAAGTCAAAAGGCAGGACTAGACCACGCTACCCTTCCACAGGTGAGTCGACCTCTTGAACTTGAGTTTCCTTATCTTGTAAATGGGGATAGCAGGACTCACTGTCTGAATCACAGTGTGAAAATATTTTAAAAACCTAAGGCATGACCCAGCAATTCCACTCCTAGGTATATACCTAAGACAGATGAAAACATGTTCACACAAACACTAACTTAGTTCTAGTACTAATTTTGCACACCGCCATCACTTTGTGCATGAATGTTGAAAGCAGTTTCATTTGTGACAAAGAGTAGAAACCACCCAAATGCCCACCAACTATTGAATAGACAACCAGACTGCCCTGTTCCTTACTAAAGATACCAGATAGGTGGCACACAACTGACAGTGAATGTCTTGCCTGAGTGTACAAGTCACTTGGGAAAACCTTCTGAGAGCATCATAGCTCTTAATAGCTAAACAATGCTACAATTTCTATCAATCCAAAAAGCAATGACTAAGGACATTGTTTACAGCTGGGGACATCAAACAGCAATCACAGTGCAGCTCAGCCAATGCCAAAGAGAAAACACGACTTCTCACCCAAGGATTCTGGCTTGTCACATGTTTCCTTTACTTTTGAATGCAGACAGATTTCCTGAGGAGGTCTATAAATGCAAGAACAAGTGAAATAGTAAATTTTATATATTTCTACTTCTGATGTGTTATTTTTTAAAAATCTAATTTCAGCCTACCTCAAGATCCCAGATTTTACCATGAGCTGGATATGGCCAACTTAGCTAGAAGCCTAAGAAGAGGTTTGATGACCTCTTTGCCATACCCAGTAGCCTCTGCACACTTTTGGAGATCTTCAGTTCTTGTCTGTGGCCCTTGGAACAATGATAGTATTGTCTTAACTTCCGGCGACCTTTCCAAATGACGGGAGCTGGGAAAAGCATGGCGACCACAAATCTGCCCCGCTGCAGCCAGGAGGAGTCCACTGAAGGCAGCCCCCAGCTCTGGACACAGAGAATATTGTTGTTCTCAGCCAAAACAAACACTTCCCCATCTTGGAGGCCCACTGAGTGACAAGTAGCTTTTGATGTAGACATCACTCCCCCAGGGAGCTATTTGTCGAGAGGCTGGGGGGCAGCGGGAACAAGCTTGTCCGCCAAGATGCTGCACTATCATATTTTTACTTCCTGCAACGTGAGCTTCATGAGTGTGGGCAGGAGCCATTACCCTGGCACTTTAAAAGGAAAGTTGCTTCTGAAACCAGATTCTTCTTGGCAGAGCTCTGACATGCCTTTATTAGGGCTGATGAAATAATCAGCTGAGGCTTTAGCTCACTTTGACAGACCTTTCTGACCAGAAAAGGGAGAGGAACCGGGCCAAGGTCTGAATTCCGCCAATTGTAGCTATCAGAGGCACTGGGAGAGATTCATTAATTTCTCAGGACTGAGGAATTATTTTGGAAAACTGAATTCCTGCTGTAAAAAACACACCATTGGGAAGCAGCATAAAAAGAAGTCACTTGTAAACCATTGCCAAGAAACAGAAGTGTGTCTTTTCAAATTGATCCAAATTTGGGGAAACCCAGAGAGAGTGTAACTCTCCATAAATGGAATTTTTTACTCAAGGAATTGTGATGGTGTTCTTTTAAAATCACTGACATTGAAATGATTTCTGTCTGTCCAGCATGCCTTTCCACACCAAACCCTGCCTGCTATCCTGAGCCCCGTTTAGGAGGCTCAGTGGCTGGGAGTGTAAGGACAGCCTCAATATAATAAACCAGAGGTGTCTCTGCACACTGTCGTCTTATTAACACTCAGCCTCAGCCTTCAGGAGAAAGATCTCTCAATATAGAGTGAAACATAAACAACTTGGGAAATTGGAAGACTCTTGCTCCTTTTCTGCCCAGGCAGCCTCAGTTTGGTGTAGACAACGGAATTTGGTGTTTTATAGTGGTCTAGCAAAGAAACTGCATTGCGCCCTCTGTCCACCCATCTTGCTAGGGGTTGGGCACAGACTGACAAGCGTGAGGGTGGGAGGGAGGCACTCAGGAAAGTGACTATTGAGTCCCAGCAGTTTGCAGGCAGGGCCTGCAGGGGCCGAACTGGGCAGGCACTTTGGACATCTCCCACGTACCTCTCTGACAGTCCCACAAGGTCGGTGGTGTGGCAGAGCCCTGGCTTGGATGGAATAGATAGTTCTCTCTCTGGGGCACTGTCACTCTGGGAGTGCATTTAGGGTAATTCAATTAAAAATGGTTCTAATAAAATTTGAGTGCATCTGTTACAACTAACTCACTTCATCACTATGCATTGCAGAGAGGTAGCATGACATTGCTAAGGAAATATAAAATGTCCCTTTGATTAATTTCTGACGTTAACAATAGAGTACTATGCAGTCACTCTTGCAGTGGAAGCTGCTCAGTATAGGAAAAATAAATACCAACTTCAGTGCGAGAGACAGAGGCTGTTGAATTCATGTGTAATGGCCGGCGCGACATTCTCCAGAAACAAGGATTTGAATACAGAAGACTTTGGTTCCAGCCTGAGTCCTGCCACTCACCAGCTATCAGGACTCTCTGGCAAGTCACTTCGTCTCTATAAGGCTCACTGTCATCATGCTCTGTAGGTGGGGGACACTGTACACATAGAGGGTTGTTGGGAGAGAAGAGATGTCAAAGAACTTGCCAACTGTAAAGATCTGTGTCATTTGTGGGACATCATTTTTTTCCTAAGCAACTAAAACATGTTAATACTGAAATGTCTAAAAAGTAGACATTTATGCATCATTATAAATGTCATCAACACATTTGTTGAGCACCTACTGTGTACAATACAAGGGGCTAAGGAATGGAGAAATGAAGTGGGTTAGGATATGGCTGCAGTTCTCAAGTGGTTTACAGTTAACTTAGTAAAAAAGAATATATTTATATTAAGAAAAAAACTGGTGCCTACCTCCCAGGTCAAGAATGATCCAGTAGTGAGTGAGGACAGAGGAGACAGGGCCACTGGCATTCTAGAGCAGGGTAAGGCTCAAGCTGAACTTTCAAGGACAGCCAAGTTGCTGATGGGTGCCCAGTCAGCATCTGGGCACGCACATGGTACGTGTACTTCGTAGAGAATGGAAGACACACAGCCTAGACTCTAGTCCTGGATTTACACTTCACACTTTTCCAGACCTTAATTTTCTCTCGAGATGTAGATTACTTGCCTAGATTTCTCCATATAGCAGAGACATGTTGTAAGAAGGTAAAATAATATTTCAAATACCAGGCCTTTAAGTCTTTTGGAGCAGAGAAGTCGGGTAAACAAAGAGATTATTATATTATTCATAGTTTTCCAATATTTTCATCAGATACCAAACTAAAAACTTCTGTTCACACAACCCAGAGAGTCTGTGAACAATAGGTCACCAGCGTTCATGAATTCCTTTTTGGTGCTCAGACCACAAGGGTATGCGAATGAAAACTAGACAAAGGGCCCAGATGCGATGCCAGTTTCTATTTGCTAAACTGAGTGGGGTCCATTTACGGACACACAGAAACCAAACAGAGCCAAGCTCTGGCCACTCTCGGGGCTTGCAGCATGCTCTTAACATCACTCCAGGAATATTGAGTGTTTCTCTCCTGTATCCTTTCTTCCCCTTCCTGGTAACTTAGAGTTACCACCAAGGAGACATTCCAGACCACACAAGGCCTGTCCCCTTGACGGCGACAATCCCAGCCCTCCAACAAACTGCTCCCTCCCAGAGAGCAGCTCCCAGAGGCCCGTACCCTAGTAAAAAGCCCTCTTACAGGAGCACTTATGAGCAGGGGTTGTTTAGACACAGTTGCTCTACCAAAAGGACATAAATGGCTGCCATCCTCATTTCACACTGCCCTTGGATTTCTTCATTCCAGTGCTTTCTTTAATGGGCTGGTGCCTTTTCAGAGTTGAAACAAAGGGGGCTGTTGGGTGACAAGCCAGGGCCCAGCAGCTGGCTCAGGCTAGACCTGCCTGCAGGGTGAAGGCTGATTCGATCAAATACGTGATTCATAACTGGGAGGAGGCTGCCAACTCCAGCTGCAGGGTGTAGCTGGCACTGGCCAGGAAGGCGCTCTCTGCTCTGTGCCTTTTGTGCCTTGTGTGCCTTCCCTGCTAGGAGCCTAGCTCCTGCCCCCTTCCTCCCCCAACCCTCGTCTCCACATGGAACTGTTCCACTGGCCAACACCCAGAGAGCTCCTTCATTCTACCCATGTTCAATCAGGTACTTGAAACAGCACATGACTCATGTCACACTCGGCCAAGACCAACAGCATTAGGGCTTCTATTGTTTGAGAGCTGACTCCAAGTCCCACGAACAATTTCGATGAGTGGAGCCCTTGTTGCTTACATTGCAGCTCTCTAAAGTCATGGAAAGAAATGACCACACAGAAGCCACAGAGAAGCCAAGACACAGAGTAGCACAACCTCGTTCTTCCTTAAACAGCATCTCTGGAAAATCATCTTGAAGAATTTTCCTCTGAGAACTGACCATCGTCACCAAGTTGTGTTTGCTGCAAGAGCAAAGTTTAGCTTCAAATGCAAAGACTGGCAATGCCACTCCAGGGACTGGTAAAGGCCTCAGGATGAATTTATCATTGAACTCAGGGGTCTGCCATCAATGTCAACTGCAATTTAAGGCAAGCCTCAGGATTTCCATCTGCAGAGAAAAGCAGTCTGTATCTCCCAACAGAAATATTAATAAAATGGGTTGTCATAAGACCTAAAACCAAGGATCAGTACCAGAAAGGGATCATTAAAAGTTCAATGGACTAATACTCTTCAAGCAGTGCAAATGATGCTTTAATGCCTGGGTAAAGGGTAATGAAACCTTGTCAATTCTCTGACTCCAAGGAGAAGTCAAGTTGCTTCCTCCTTTTAAGAACATTCCTGTTGACATACTGCTAAGCAAGAACACATCACTGGTATGGTAATTTCTGTGTAAGAAAGTAGAATATACTTGTGTCTGCTCATCTGGGCACAAATATAAGAAGGATTGAGCAGAAATTGGTGAGTTTGCTGACTACCGGGAGTATGTGGGCACAGAGGGAGGAATGGAGTTGGGTAGAAGGCATCAGGAAGTGACTGCCCTGAGCACACCTTTTTGAATAGTTTTTCCTTTGAGTGGCGTGCTATGTTTTGAATATTCAAAATAAATTAAACCAACAAAGCTGAAGGGTAGGGAACAGAAAACGCCTGCTTCTCCTTTAGGAAAACTGAAACTTGTCTATGTCATCGTAGTGGTGAAAATAGTCAATAAATAAAGGATATAAATAAAGGGCTCTTAAAGTCTTTCTGACTTTTTAAGGAATCTGCCATAAACTCTGAAATTGAACTACACAATTTAGAAAAGGGGATATAGCATCCTCACCCTTGGAGGTCTTTGAAAAAAACAGACACACACAAGTGTCTGTATAATCTCAGTAAAGGGATGACGGGCATGAATACCCTTTCAGGGTCGTGGGATGTCACCAGGCTGGATACAGGCACCACGTGGTAAAGAGGTTTGTCTCTGAATCTTGCGTCCTCATTTCCTGCCTTCTCTTCCCTCCTTAGACCTCCGTATTCAATTCCCTCAACCTGTATCCATACCTGATCACCCTTCACGAGGCAGAAGGGCAGGAGTCTGAAGGACAACCTTTAAGTCCATCATAGCACGTAAAAGTCTTCACAGTCTAAGCACATCTGCTGTCCAGGATGGTGTGTTTTAGAAAATAGCTGTGATCACCTCTGGTAAAGGAACTGGAAAGATTTGAATCCAGCATTTCAAATATGTGATCAGTGTATATGTCTAAATCCTTATGGAGATGGCCTAATACCAAGTGAGCCTACTGGCATGAAGAAAATTCCTTTGCTTCCCCCATATAAACTTGGAATGGGTGTAGTCAAGTCCTGGGAAGAAAGATCCAGAAGAGGAAAGACTGAGTATCCAGGATTCAGTAAGGATCTAGGTGGTCAGAGAAGTTCTGGCCCAACCCCAGTTTCCCCTAAATCAACAATCATTTTTGGGTTACTTTGGACTCCTTTCCTGGAACCCATCAGACCCGACCACTTTTCCAGGGTGCAAGTCCTGCTCCTAGGACATCCCTGACACACAGGCTGCCCCTTTGCCTGTATTAATGAGCCCTGGAAAAGAGAAAGAGTGATTTGTCAAGACATTTACTCCATGGAACCTGCCCCAAACATTTCATTCTTGTCTTTTATTTTCAGCAATGACATCAGCTGGGTTAAGTTCTGGTTTCTAATGAATCGATTCCATCCACAGCCCCCTCTCTTTAATATGGCAAGTGGATTCTCGTTACAAATGTGCTACTTTTAGAGAGATTTGGCAAGCTCATCCTTAGCTCTCCAAAGATTTTGAGATATTCAGCAAAGTGAGAAAGGGCTGCCTCATTTATTGGTTATGTATTTAAAGAGCAAACTTCAGGGAACTCATTAAAGTAACATGTGTCTTCCCTCTTCAAACTCTTCCTAATTGTTTTGTGTACATGTGTACATCTCAAAAGAGTCTTCTTCAGTCCTAAGCTCTTGGAAACCAGGAAGTGTTATATAAAGTGGTAACTACAGCTCCCCGGAGCCCAGTCTTTTTAGATCTGAGCCATATGTTACAATAAATAAATAATCCCAGAAGCGCCTCTCTGGCTTCTGGCAAGGACGTAACAATTTAGATGTGAGGCTTCATAACGCCTACATTAAAAAAAAAAAAAAATTAGGAGAAGAAAATAGTTTCCACGTCTTGGTATAAAAATGAGAAAGGCCCATTAACAACAAAAATTACATATGTGGAAAAGATATGGGGGCGACTTGACTCAGAGCTGGAGAGAAGAAGCATTGGAGATTTAAATACCAGTAGTTGGGTTTAAAGCCAAGAAAAAAAGGGGAGATGAGCTCATGGACAGCAGGAATATTAAATAGCCAGGTGCTATGCGACCTGATTTTTATTTTAACTTCAGTCCTGCAGAACAAATTATTGCTTCTGGACTTAATCTATTTTGTGCTAGAGCTTTCTGTAAGATAAAGCTGTGCATCCCAGGTGTATTTTTAGGTAACAACAACAACAACAAAACCAGTTATATTGAGCCTCTGAATTTAGTGGGACTGAAGTTGCTTGCTGAATGTAGTACTTGTAGCCACATGGCTAATCATTTATGGCAAAGGCAAAACCATAGAAATGAATGAGTGACAATTGCTCTGTGGAAGCATTTGATGGAACAAGGCTTGGACGCTACACACTTGGATTTCGCCAATGGTAGATATAACAAATTGCCCTATATTTTAAAAAATGCTTTCTTTTTTAAACTGCTATTGGGACATTATTCAATGCCTTCAAACAAAGAATCCTTGACAAATTTCCTTCAGAACCAAGCACTGGGCAAAGGTTTTTTTCCTCCTGATGAGCTGAACTGTTTCCTAAAACTACACACACAAAATGCTGCAACCAGTTGTTTTTCTTTTCCTAGGTTGGTGGGCAGCTGAGAAGTAAATTTTATGTTTAATTGCTCTCATTCTTCTCAATCAGAATTTATTGCTATAGTTTCTTCTTTTTCCACCTTTACTTCTTGGTTCATTTTGGTTCTGAAAACTGTTTTTACAAGCTCAATTATTTTTTTGCTGAAGTGGGTGGCATATAAAAAAGGCGCAATTAATTCAGGGATTAAAAATGCACCTCCTGAGATATGTGTTTCCAAATGGCACTGCATTCCCTTGGCAGAAGGTTTCCCCTTTCCTCCCCATTATTTATTTACTTGCAATGAAAAGAGACAAGAAAGCAAAAGACAGCAAATTGAGGGCAGAAGGTTTGCCTGGAAAATTCCAAGGAACTAACAACTGACAAAATAGTACTCTCTGAAACGGATCGGTTCTAGGGAGAATTATTATTTCCATATTCAAAGACTCTTTTTTTTCTCTCTTGTACAAACAGAGTTGGGAGCTGGTTTTAGCCAGCTCTTCCCTCAATGCTCAAGCACCAACTGAAATTATAAACGTGCCTCCAGGTGCTGTCTTCACCACCGATGCATGGAAATGTGGACGTGTTTACACACAGGCAGACAGTGACATTAATATGCAGAAAAGCACCTGGGAGAGTTCCCCCTCCTGCTTGCTAACGGCATCCCTGGATGTTTAGGACATCCGCGAAGATCTCTGCATTTGTTTTAAATTATCCAAAGTTATTAATGAGGTTTTAGAAATTAATTAGTTTGCTAGTGGGAAGATTACCTATTAGGTAGAAATACAAAGGTCTTGGGGCTATTTCTCTTCCAATAGGTAATGTCTGGCTTTCTGTGTATGTGTGTTTAGTTTGGAAGAGGAAAGATGGGGTACCTCCTTATTCTCGTTGTGCATTTTTAAAGGAGTGGGAACAAATATTGACTACAGTAGATAGTAGATGCCAATAAATGTGTTAAAAGAGACCTGAAGGAGCTTAGAACAGCAGAGAGAGTACTGGTTTGGGAGTTGGAACACCTGAGTTCTCTTCTTGCACTGCAATTATCCAGGACACTAGGAACAGGGGGCTGCTTGCCCGATGGCTCCTCATTCATGCTCTACCTTCTCCCTGCCCCTAGAGGCTAATCTTTCAGACTGCATCTCCCAAGCTCCCCTGCTGTCCCCAGAAGCTTGGAGAGACAGGTGGAAAACAGGCAGAGCCATCTCTGGCTATAGAGACCTCGATGCAGATACCTCGTGCAGGTGGCCCCTGTTCTGCAGTTCTGGTCCTCGCTTTGGCTTCATCATCCTTTGTTCTCTTAACTCTGCTCACACCTCGCTAACTGGTACCCTTAAGGTCTAAGTGGTCCCCTTAAGGTCTTTTCATGTGAACCCATCTGGGGTGGATTCTGTTTTCAGCCAGACCTCTGACTGATACAAATGGTGACCAGCTTTAGCAAACCGGAAATGGGTTTGGAGCAGTGGGCTTGAATTCCAAACCACTGGAATTCACTGGATCACAGCAGCTGTGTCTGGATTCTTTCCAGGAGGCTGCTAGGTGGGAAGAGAAGCAGGGAAGATTGACTGGTACCCACATGCCTGGACCTTAATAGACAGCTGCTCTATCTCATGAGACGTGCAAGACCAAGGACACTTCGAGTGAGCTTGGCCACTGTTGCAGAAGTTTATATTCCATTTTATCCACCAAAGACGTTAATAATACACATAGGCACTTGGGGATAAAATTTAAAATTTTTTTAAATGGAGTTTTTTTCTTTCTTTTTTTTTT
>VBSM01001927.1:16382600-16405293 GCA_008086735.1 Cheirogaleus medius
CATATAACTCACACAGAGAAAACAATAAAAAATAACAAATTTTTCATTCAATTAGGATTGTTTTGTTTTCGAAGTTTTTATTCTATTTTCATAATAAAACATTGTGGGCCCCCCGGGGGGATTTTTTTTTTTCTAGTGTGGCAGTCAATATGTTAACCCCTTCCCCTACACAAAAATTAACTCAAAGTGGATCACACAGACTTAAGGGTAAGAGCTAAAATATACACATTTTAGAAGAAAACATAGGAGGGAATCTTTGAGACCTCGCGTTGGGCAAATACCGCACCAAAAGCATCAAACGTAAGAGAAAAAAAATTCAGAAACTTAACTTCAAAATCCAAAACTTTTGTCTGTCTAAAGACACCATTAAGAAAATGGAAAGACAAGTAATAGACTGGGAGAAAATATTTGCCAAACATATATCTAATAAAGGACTTGCATCTAGAATTTACAAAAAACTCTCACAACTCAATAATACAAAGAGAAACAACCCAATCAAAAAATAGGCAAAACATATGAAAATTTACCCAGGAATCAGCCTCACTCCCATCCCTCTCACCTGGAGCAGCCAGCTACCTGACAGCTGATGGGTTTGACTATTGGTCTGCTCCCTTGTTAGGGAATCTCAGGGGCTGGCCCATAACCTTTAGGATTGGCGGAGTTCTCTTAGGCTGCCCTAGTTTCTAGATCCAGGTACATACGCAATGCCTACTAGCTTGCATGACCTGCAAGACTGATTCTAGTGGTTCTGCTATGTAGTAGCCACAGACTCTTTCTCCAAGGATGAGTCACAGTAGCTGAAAGAAAACAGAAAGCTCTTTGGGGAACAGGGAACCTAAAATGCCTGCCCAAAAGCACCCTCTGACCTAAAGGTAAGAATAAACAAGATGGACGATCTCAGGCTCCTCTGTAGGAAGGGTGCCTGGGGAATCTATACAGCTATGTCTTTCTCGCCTCTTCTGTCTCTTCTTGCACTAAAGACGGTGCCAGCCACCTGAAGATCTCTGCAACACTTATCCTCATCCAGCTGCCACTCAGCTGGGAAGTCTTGAGCCAGCCTGGCCCTCTGCCAGGCCTCAGTTGCCCTGTAATTACACTGAAAGAGACTGAAGATGGTTAAGTGGCCTCCTCTCTCCAATATAAGTGAATATTATACAACCTCACCCATGCATTTGTTATAGAAAGGCAAGGATCGCTGTGTAATCCTGAGAAGAAAGGCATCTCATATCTATCTATAAAATATTATCCTGCAACAATCCCCCAAAATAACCCTTCCTTCGGGCTGCTGTTTTGGAATGATTATGAAGCAGAGTTTATGAAGCATCACAATGCTAACTAGTGATGTTTTTAGAAGTTCTATTGCAAGCACCTTTTCACAGAGATTTATTTATATTGCGGCTATGCAAACCTTCTCAGCATGAAACCTGGCATCCAAGAGTTCAGCCTCTGAGGAAATTCTTTTAAAGCTAATTGGGGGCAGGGGTGGATCACACCTTAATTTAGTAATCTCTTTATTATAGAGGCAGAATGGAAATAAAAGAGAAATACATTTTACCCAGACATTGCTTCCCATTATACTAACAAAAATGATTTTGGAATACATGTCTAAAGGGCATTGTTTCAGGATCTTTCTTATTCTAGCCTACCAAACTGGACTAGGTTTTTAAATGACAGTCATGGGTTATTTAAAAGGAAATTTGG
Source organism: Cheirogaleus medius (assembly GCA_008086735.1). Taxonomy (NCBI): domain Eukaryota; kingdom Metazoa; phylum Chordata; class Mammalia; order Primates; family Cheirogaleidae; genus Cheirogaleus; species Cheirogaleus medius. The sequence continues at coordinate 16,384,302 of VBSM01001927.1, forward strand.
GAGGGGTTCTCAAAAAGAGTCTTGCATATAAATACTCAGCGGTTGGCTAGCTACTGTCTGCCCTTTGTGGATGGGGAGAAGGACATCATTGTTACCTTTTCACTCCCAACAGATACTGGCTCTTAAATGTGTGAGGCACCGAGCCAACTATGCAGTTTTCATGCAGCATCTCATTAAATCTCATTAAACTCCTCTTCAACAAATAGTGCTGCAAAAATTGGATAATCGTATGCAGAAGAATGAAACTGGACCCCTCACCATATACAAAAATCAACTCAAGATGGATTAAACATTTATACATAAGACCTGAAACTCTAAAACTACTAGAAGAAAACAGAGAACACTTGTCAGGACATTGGTCTAGGCAAAGATTTTATGGCTAAGAATCCAAAAACATAGGCAACAAAACCAAAAATAGACAAATGGGACTATATTAAATTAAAAGCCTTCTGCCCAGCAAAAGAAACAATCAACAGAGTGAAGAGACAACCGATTGAATGGGAGAAAATATTTGCAAACTATTAATGTGACAGGGGACTAATATCCAGAATATACAAAGAACTCAACAGTAAATAAATAAATAATCCCATTAAAAATTGGCAAAGACATGAATAGACAATTCCCAAAAGAAGACATACAAATGGCCAACAGATATAGGAAAAAGTGCTCAACATCACTAATCATCAGGGAAATGCAAATCAAAACTACAATATCATCTCACCCCAGTTAGAATGGTATTATTAAAAAAACATAAAAAATAACATGCTGACAAGGATGCAGAGAAAAGGAAACTCTTATACACTATTAGTGGGAATGTAAATTAATTCAGCCACTCTGGAAAACAGTATGGAGATTTCTCAAAAAGCTAAAAATGGAACTACCATATGATCCAGAAATCCCACTACTGGATATTTATCCAAAGGAAAAGGAATCCATATATCAAAGGGGTACCTGAACTCCCATGTTTATTGTAGCACTATTCACAATAGCAAAGATATGAAATCAACCTAAGTATCTGTCAACAGATGAAAGGATAAAGAAAATGTGGTATATACACACAATGGAATACTATTTGGCCCTAAAAAAGAATGAAATCCTGTCATTTGCAGCAATATGGATGGAATTGGAGGTCATGATGTTAAGTGAAATAAGCCAGGCACAGAAAGACAAATATGGCATGTTCTTATTCATATGTGGGAGCTAAAAAAGTTGGTGACATGGAGGTAGAGAGTAGAACGATAATACCAGGGGTATATGGGTGGGAGGGGATGGGTGAAGATTGGTTGATTAATGGGCACAAACACACAGTTCGATCGAAGGAATAAGTTCTAGTGAACAGCAGCACAGTACGGTGACTATTGTTAACAACAATGTATTGTATATTTCAAAATAGAAGAGAGGACTTGAGATGCACCCAACACAGAGAAATGATAAATACTGAAGGTGATGAGTACCCTAAACACCCTCCCTTGATCACTACACATTCTATGCATGTAACAAAATTTCACATATACCCCATAGATATAGGCAAACATCATGCATCAAGGAAATAAACAGACTGCAGAAAAGCCCCCTTGCTTCCAGTGTGAGGTCTGAAACAAGATGGGAGAGTATTGCTTTGTTCCACCTCAGCTGGAAACGTCCACACTGGGCGACTCAAATTTTTCCCCGCCCTGTGCAAGTCTAGAAATGAATGGAAAGTGCTGTGAGTGTTAACTTTGGAATCACAAATACATTTTAGTAGGTCAGTGATTTCACAAATATGGAATCCACGAATAACGAGGATCAACGGTATTTGTCCCAAAGCCTGTTTTCTGCTCTGAATAACAGGGGCAGTGATAGATCTTTCTGCACAGGGCCACTGCGAGGATCAAATGAAATACCGTAGGGGTGGCTTTCAGCACCAGGCCTAGCCCACGGCGAGCACAATGGAAAAGGTTGCTATAGTGACTGCTCTTGTCATTTCGGCTGTTGCCATATGGTGTTGCAGAGCCATCCAGAGCTGGCTTGCAGGTATTGTACAAATGCAGACAGTGCAGCTGCCGAGGTGGCCTGGGAAGTGTTTTCTAGCCCCCCCCCCTTTCTCAGGGGTATCAAAGGCCTGGGTCCAGCAAACACTCCAGGCCCAGAGCTCTGGTCTGAGCCACTGACATTTTGCACAGAGATGTAAATGAAGGAGCAGACTAAATGAAAACTGGGCTGGATGCATTTCAAAATCAGTGTGCTGGGCCTCTGGCAAGAAGATACACAGCTTCCTCAGCGCTGTGCAGGGTGCATGTTAACCAGCCTGGGAGCCCTGAGATCATGCTACGGTGCTGGACGGGGGGCAGGGGAGACAATGTGGGGAGAGGGGAGGCTTCTTCTCCATCCTCATCTTCTCCACTACCGCCCACCGGCCCCCACTTCCACCCTTGTTTCCTTTTCAGGGGGTCCTGCGCTCAGATTCTAGCTCTGAAACTTTGCACAGACCTTCGGTTCAGCTCAAATTTCAAACTTTTTGCTGAGCCAAGACTCATTCTAAACTTTAGAGCCAGAGTCGCATGCACGGGTGAAAATCTGGGCTAAGTCACGTCTGTTAAATACAAAAGGCCCAGCGGCTTAACACAGGTCCTTAATTACCGTACTGGAGTTCTAGATGGCTGAGAAATGAAACAGCTTTGAAAACGCACACGGAGCTAATGATTTTTTTTCCCTCCTGCCACATGTTCATGCAGCTGGGGTACAAGAGCCAGCTTCATCGCCTCACTGCTGCAGGGCACTGAGCCCACGACTTGAAGGTTCCAGCATCAGCGGCGAGCAGGTGTGAGCCTGCTATTGTTAACTGGGACTTCCACAACCAAGGCTGTGTCTGATTGCAGTACCTGCTCCCTGTTGAACATGCGCTGATGAAGTGAGCTCAGCCTGAGACAGGCAGCTGGCTGGCTGGGAAGGAGACCCGCTCCCCCTCCTGCAGACTCCCAGATGACCGTATTCCATCTAGACCCGAGCGCTAATGAAGTGGAACAGCTGCACGTGCAAAATGGTGCTCCACTACCCCTATGCCTCACCCCACACGCCCAATTACCAGGCCGGGCACATTTGCAAATTGATATTGTTGTTCCTGGTAATCTTATTCTAAGTATTATCATACTCTGCATATTTGATGCTATTTTCCAAAAATTTCCTTTTGCACTTGGTACAGAGACGGTCCTTGAGCTATCAAGTCTCCAGGAAAGTGTGATGGGAAAGGCCTGGGACTCTCTTCTTTAGAGGACCAAGGCTTATCTTCTGGTTTTGTGCGGCTTAGATTTCTAATGAAATAAGTAGCAATGCTTGATCTTAACATCCTCTGGGAAAGCTGAATTTCTTCTGCATTGTTTATTGGAGAATATGGCTAATTCTACATTATTATATGAGGCCCCAGAGTCCAAGCTGCACAACACAATCACTTATCAATATAAAAAAAACAAAACCTTTTGCCCCAAGGTTCAGATTCAAGGGCATAACCAGGTACCTTGTGCCAGGAGACCCCATCCCTTACTTCTTGTAGTGGAGTCACCTCACTTTCTATCCCAGGGGCAAGAGGGATTAAGCCTTTTTCACCAGGCTTTTTCCTTCTCAAAATGCAGAGGTAAGCTGTCTCTTGATACAGAATGAGTCCCCAGGTGCAGTCCCAGGGGACAAGGTGAGAGTGACCGATGCACCTGAACACAGGAAGGGTTCAAGGTAGTAGAAGGATGATCCACAGATCACATTCTCAGGTTCGCTGGGGCTAGTGAAAGCCATGAATTTCCTAAACACACTTCTATCCCCTCGGCTTTCAAGGAATTCAAATGTAAGTCCCTTTCCTTGGATGACAACAGAGCCTGGATCTGAGCCCACAATGACAAGCCCAGGATAATCATGTTCAGCTCAGACAGGGTCCAATCACTTTTTCCTCTCCTGGATACAGCACCATCCTAAGAAGAAGAGAAACTCCGGGATTCTTTTTCTTTGAATTTTGGTCGGGGGAGTGGCAGGGAAGTATAGCTTCCCAAGAAAGTAGCTGCTGGATTTAGATAATAAAGAGCCAATGGAGTTCAAGAAATAATACTATAGAATCTCATCTGGGACATCTGTGTGTTCTCCATCCAGTGCCTGCCATCTTGGCCATAATTCCCCGGTCTTTGGGCCCTTGATTTCTGTACAATAAACTGGATCATCCTAGTAGCCACTTCTCTAGCTTTTTCACAGGAAGGCAGCAAGTAATTATATATAGCCCCTTGAACACATCAACTAGGGGTTCCCGATCTCTAATTTATGGTGGTGTCACAAATTTCTTAAAAGAAAAATCTCAAAATAAAATTCACTGCAATTTCCTTGGCTAATAATCACACTATTTTTAAAAATTTTGCTGGTGGCCAGATGCGGTGACTCATACCTGTCACCCTAGCACTTTGGGAGGCCAAGGCAGGAGGATTGCTTGAGCTCGGGAGTTCGAGGCTGCAGTGAGCAATGATTGTGCCACTGCACTCCAGCCTGGGCAACAAAGTGAGACCTTGTCTCAAAAAACAAAACAAAACAAAACAAAACATCTTGCGGGTAAGTAAGCTACCCTGCTAAGGCCATTTCAAGTTAGTTCACTATTTGCATTTTTCTAACTGGAAAAAAAGGAATGTCTTGGAACAGGTGATGGCAGAAGAGAGCTTAGGGTCCCCTTCCTCACTCCCCACAAAAGCCTGCATTTATAGAAGGCCATGGACCCACCAGGAAAATGAGAAACAGGCCATAAGGAAGAACTGGAGTTCATGGTAGAGACCACAGTGTTTCAAATAGGAGTAGACAGTTCCATTAGCTCTTGCAGAGCTACACTCTGAGAGAGCAATGAGTTGGGGTAGCAACAGCCCTGATCTAGCATCAGAGGTTAAAAGGCTGTGTTACCTTGGGCTAGTCACTTAACTTCTCTAAATTTTATTTACTTTAACTGAGAGGATCTTAGCTTAAGCTTTGGAGAGAGACAAACCAGGGTTCAAATCCATTTCAGCCTTAGATGAAGTGTACAACTTACTTAATCATTAAATCAACTAGCTGTGGGCAACTTAATCACTTTGAGCCTCAGATTCCCTATCTGTAAAATCTACCTATTCTACAGAATTACTGTTAGGATTACAGGCAATGTCGCTAATACTCCTAGCCAAGAGTCTAGCTGTATAGTGAATGTTCAATAAATGTTATTATTACTCTTGTTGTTCAAGACAATGCCTAGGTTTAATGCTGCTTCTGGCCCTAACATTGGAAAAACAATATCTCAATTGTGCATCTCCCTCACTAGATTATAAGCCCTATAAGGAACCTGTATTCACCCCTATGTACTGAGATCGTGGCAAAATCCCTGGCATATAGTAGGCACTCAATAAAAACCTGCTGAATAGATGAACGAACTCTGTTGCACTAACAGGCAACTGTTTTCTTAATCCAACTAGATCACATAGGTTCATTCCTGAAAGCACAGAATACATCTTATATTCATCTACAATTCTCATTGCACCATGTCCTAGGCCAGACAGAGAGTGCAATCACTGAGCGCTAAGTGACAAAAGGATTCTTGGGAATCGAGCCTTTTCCTAAAGCCCAGAGAGGCGAAATGACTTGCTCAAGCCATGATTCTGCGGAGCCAGGACCAGCCAGTGCTGCTGCAGCATGGAAGGAGGGGGTGGTACCTACTTTCACAGCGTAGGTGCTGCCGGGGTCCTCGGAGCAGGTGGCACAGTAATAAATGGCATCCCCCGAGTCACAGCAGGGCCTGTTACAAGTCAGCTTGAAGAGCGACCAGTTGTTCTCGTTGAAGTGGAGCTCCTTCTTCTGGCCGCCCATGAAGAGGTCCTCGCACTTGGCCACGAGGCGCGCCAGGGACTGTGTGTAGAGACCCCCCAGCTTGGCGTAGGTCCCCTCCTTGCTGCTGATGCTGCTCAGGAGACTGTGGAGCTGCAGCTGGGCGCTGCCGGAGGAGGCCTGGCTGGACACACTCAGCTGGGAGGACGAGGCGGAGGGGGCCCCTTTGCACTGGAGACCGGGGCTCCCACAGCCGCCTTTGTTACCCGCCAGCCCCGGCACCGGGACCCAGTGGCCGTTGCCTTTGAAAGCTTTCTCCAGGGGCTCAGAAGAGGAGAAGCCATGACGGTGGCGGTTCCCGGGGTTCAAGGAATAGCTAAAGTGAGACTCGTCGTGGACGTTGGTTTCCGAGTGGCTTAGGTTCAACTTGGGGCTTGCTGTCCGGGGCTTGGGGGAGCCCTGGGTCCAGAAGAAGCCATCTGGGGAGGAGGCTGCCCGGCTCACTATCTTTTTCTGGGGGAGCGGAGGGGGCTGCAGGGACCCACTCGGGGACACATCCTCAGTGGAGCCCGAAGGGAATGGAACGGGAGCAAAGAGCTTCTTCCCGCTGATGGTGGGTGAGTGAGCAGCCTCATACGACGGACCTGAAAGGAGAAACACAAACCATCAGGCCAAGGCCAAGGCCACTTGGTTCCAGGGTCCTGCAGCTTTTTTTTTTTTTTTTTTTTTTTTTTTTTTTTTTTTTTTTTTTTTTGCCAAAGCAATTAATTTTATTTCACTTCTTTTCTATTTCTTGAATAGACAATCTATGCACAGTGGACAAAAATCAAAATGAAAAATGGTATGCGTTGACAAGTCTTCCTCCTACCCTGTCCCTGCTTAGCACCCAGTTCCTCTCATCAGAGAAAACCATTGACAGAAGTTTGTCACGCATTCTTCCAACAATGCAAACAAATGTGCATGCACACATGCATTTACACGAGAGAGAGCAAACAGTGCCCACTGATTGGAATACTGCTTTTCTTTCCCATCTTGGAGAGAGTTCACATTAGATGCACAGATCTATCTAACTCTTTTAAACAACCATAACATCATACATATATCGTCATATGTAGTATCATAATTTATTGAACCAGTCCCCCCTGCGTGGACACTTATATTTTTTCAAATATTTTACAAACAGAGCTGCCACAGCAAAAACAAACTTGAACTGGATTGTTTTAAAATGTCAGATTTATGGAAGGTATAACAGTTGACCTATAGTAAAATTCTTCCTTTTTAGTGTGAAGTTCTTTGCATTTTCACAAACACCCTGCTGGCTTAGCGGGCAAGGCAGGTCCACAGGCATTTTAGAAGGATGGAAAATGTGATTTTATAAATAAGGAAACAGGTCTTAAAGGAAAGGCCTCACAGTTCCCAGCGTGGAGCACAGGGATACTGAACCGGATTAAGGGGGAAGGTTCAAGCAGGACCACAGATGTCCACAGAGCCTGGGGACATTCAGAAAACCTGTCCCTAGGCAGCACATGAGACACGGAGAGGAGGGCCAGCTCTTACAAGGTAAGGCCGGATCTCATTCTTCTTATCAACGTATAAAATGGTGGCTTCACAGTGAAACAAGAGTTTAAGTAAAAATTATATAGTAAAGAGAGAGGTACAGTTGGACAGAGAAAAAAGCAGATTGAAATAATGCTCATTTCCTTCATTCTAAGAACCGACTCTCAGATGGATCTACTATTTGAATAACAGCTTTTAGGGGAATAAAAGAAACATTAACCATATCCGTAGGTTGTAAAATATATCCTATCATTCTGAAGGTTAAGATGTGAAAGAAATATGGGTCTTAGATTCAAGGAAATGGGGACTTAGGATGTGCCCTCCTCACTGAGTTCCCCGTGCCATGTCACCTTAGGGCAGAGCGTATAGTGTGTCTCTGCACCTCTCCCCATCTTGGCAGAGGGACCGGAATGAAAAAGGCACAATGCACGTGGAGGGTGGATGGCTATGTCTTTGGGCAGAGTGGGCGCTGATATTCATGCCCCAGCCTCATTGACTGGGGCAGCACCATTGGGTGACCACAGGGGTCTCCTGCCTAGTACAACCTCGAATGCAAAGCTCTTGGAACCATAAAGTCGGACCATGCAGCGTGTTGGGCTCTGGATCTGAGAACCAACGAGATCATGCGAAGAGCAGCCCCCAGGCAGCCGAGCAGGGCAGTCGGACCCCACACCCACCCCATCCTGGACTCTCCCCAGGCCCAGGAGGCAGCACGATGCTCTCACGTCCCCTTGCCCTCTTTCCTGTCTGCAGTAGCAATCCCTTTTTCTTCCCAGTGTTTTATCAAGATCATAGTTACCCTTCCCACTTTGCCCTGCTTTGTTAATGACAGGCGGGGCTCCTGCCAGCAAGGCTGAATGAGTGATTTATACCCCTTCCAGGAGGGCTCAGGTTAATAATAAATGGAGCAGCAGTGGCGCAGTTGGGACCAGCCAGCTGTACACGCCCATGAATTTTCCCCTTAGTAGTCAGAGTGGAGGCTGCAAGAGCAGCAGCCGGCCACAGCGGGGGAGCTCCCGCCCGGCAGGCTCTCAAACCCTGGAGTCCATGGGTCTGCCCATCCCACGCTCCCCACCAAAGCTACATGAGGAGGCTAAGGCAGGTGGTTCCCTTCCTCCTCGGAGGCTAAAAAAGGGAGGGCAAAACCACCTACCTAGGAGGCTCTCAAAGGACAAAAAGTCTGAGCCACCAAATCCCCCCCACACACACACTTGATGAGTAAGAGGGTTGGCCAGCAGGGAGCACACCTGCATTTCCTGACCTTTCTGCACCACCCAGGTGTCTGATCCTCAATTTATCATCAACACGCCAGGGGCCGGGGGTGGGGGCTGCAAGTAGGGTGTGATCAGATGCCTGGTGCATGCTTTCATTAGCGTGGCAGTGACAGGGACGGCCAGGGAGGTTTCTAACAAATCAGTTTCTAGGCTAGTCCCTTCTTTAAGCCTTAGCCTATTTTCCCATCTTTATTGGTTTCATCTTCCTTGTCTTTGCTTCTACCCTGATTCACGGGTGAGCAGCGGAATGAAACCTTCCCTAGCTGTTGGCCTTACCCAGCTGGGTTTCTTCGTTTAAAAATGACCGATTGCATCAGTGGGAAGGCCCCTCCCAGCACTAATAGTCTATAATTTCAGCCACTCTCTCCATTTTCAACCTTTCCAAACATGCATTTTGTCTCAAAGCTGCCCCTGAAAGCAAACGCCTCCAGGCGATGGTTATCTTGCTACAATGGCTCCTCTCCCTAGTTCACGCAGCTGGTAAACTTTGCAATCTGTAGGAATAGCAGGAACCTCTAAAAAATAATAATAATAATAATCTGTAACATTTCTTATTCCCTAGATTACCAAAGAGAATCACGAGGCTGTGCTGTAGACTGTATGGTAGGGCCCAGCACAGAGACGTGTGTTCAGGCAGCCGAGAGGAAGTGGTTTTCTCCTATACCCTACGCTGTGTCCTCTTGCTTTCCTATGGGAGCTTTGTTAGTCAGTGACTTTGATCAGATCTATACCCCACAACTGCTTAGGTAAATCTGGCAGGGGATATTAGTAATCTGGAGGGAGGCGTGGCTCCAAGGATTAGCACATGGGCTAGTTATTTATTTATTTATTTTGTTAGAGACAGGGTCTCACTCTGTTGTCCAGGCCGGAGTGCAGTGGTACGATCATAGCTCACAGCAGCCTCAACCTCCTGGGCTCAAGCGATCCTCCTGCCTCAGCCTCCAGAGTAGCTGGGATTAGAGGCTTCCGTCACCATGCCTGGCTAATTGTTTTTATAATTTGTAGAGGTAGGGTCTCGCTATGTTGCTAAGCTAGTCTCAAACTTCTGGCCTCAAGCGATCCTTCCACTTGGATGTCCCAAAGTGCTGGAATTATAGGCATGAGCCACTGCATCCGGCCACGTTCATTTTTCTTTATTTCTTAGATGCTGTGAGTTTGTTACCCAACAATCTGTAATATACGTACTCATCAGAGAATGACACTGCATAAACAAACGCTCCTTAACCATGAACTTGCCCTGCAGAAGTAAAGGCCTGTAGTTTCACAAACCTTACCAGGTGAAGTAAGGCTCAGCTGAAATGTGGACTTTACATGAATAACTGGGCACTATATACACATATCATGATTTTTTTTGCATTCAGAAAAAAAATGTGCCTGATTCTGTGACACCACCTTCTGAACTTGCAGCTCCTTGAAGCTCTCCAGATGTGGAAGCACAGCTGGTGAAAGGCCATAATTCACTCTGGCAGCCCCCAGGCCCCTTAGGATCCTATAGCTTCTCAGGTATTAATGTTCTCAGGGCCACTTTGAAATGGATGCTAACCTGTGGCCCTTCTAGATGTAACTGATTTCTCCACCACACAGTAAGCAGTCGCTGTCTTATAGAGGATCAGCGGGTATTCCTAAAGGCCTACTCTGGCTCTGTCATTTTCTTGACTCAACTTAGGGAACCACCTCTTCCTAAACGCAGCCTTAGGCAACACAGCAACTAGATTCTTACTATTTGTAGCAGCTGCCACACTCTGGATTTAGAAGAGCTAGAAAGAAGAGTATACAAATATGCCTTGCCACCTAAAATAGTTCAAAATTCACAAGGCAAACCACGGGTTCAGGAAAAAAAAATCTGCCTAAAAACTCCTGAACAACTTTGGTCAACAGCTCATGTCCTCAGGACTCCAATCCAAAAGGACATGAGACTAATTCAAATACATCCTGGTTTTACGCTGGAATAGATGGCTGTTTCCAAAGTCTGGCTTACAATTAAGGGTGTAAAAGGAGTAAGAGTGGAAAACACTTTTCTGGGAACACTGCCTACATTTTAGTTATATTAGTGATAGGTTTTTAGTAATTTTGCATACTAGTTGGGCCAGAGGGCTCCGAACCCAAGTTCCTAAGTTTTCCTTCTAATTTTCAATTCTGCGTATAAAGGAAGTTTCCGACTATCCGGTAGAACACCCTGCATCCCTTTAGTGAATGTGTGTCTAGTGGGAAGCTACACATCACATAAGGCGCATTGGGTGGGATTGTAAAAAGACCTAGGGGAAGGTATACTAGATTAGTGTCATTCTATTTTAAAAAGCAGAGAATGAGAAATCAGGATTTCAGTGGTTGGGAAGAACAGCTTACCCCCTCTGCAGAAATGCAGGCCAAAAGTTCAAACATGGTACTGTGAGGTTTTCCTTATTATAGAGCCCTCTCTTCTTGCTGGGTTTTAATAGGTACTTTCATTGTTCTCTGCAACCAAAATGAGAGCTGGGCTTACAGAGGAAGTGGTCAGTCCTGTTTGGGTTCTCTCTGTGCATGGCTCTGCTATCTGACAGTGGCTGGGGCAGAGAGCAAAGGGCAGAGTCCCAGCAACGTTTGCCCAAGCTCTTAGCTTGTGTACTTGATTGTTCTCCAACTTCGAGTAAGGTAAAGTGAATGGAATTTTCTTTTGTTGGAAAAACTTGGAGTATTCTATGGATTTTTTTTTAATGAGGATAATAGATCGTATAGTTGGAAATGGTCATATAGATTTATCCATTCATTCAGCCACTATTTCTTGAGCACCTACTAAGTGCAAGGCATAGGGGACAAAGCAGTTGGAGAAAACCTTGCCCGTTCCCTGTGGCCTAGTTCAATCCCCTCATGCTAGAGTTGAGAAAACTAAAGCCATCTTCGTAGGCACCTTGCCCATGTCATGCAAGAAGTGGCTCTCATGCAGGTTTCTGCCAATCTCTTGAAGGGTGGGGACAGAGGGATGCTCTAGCTTTACATGAAACTTTTTCTTCCCAAGGAAAATTGTGCAGCCTCTTGTTTGGTTCTATAATCGGAACAGGCTCAACATTAAATACAGAATTTTTTTTTTAAAGCAAAGCATGCCTTCAAAAGGAACCTTTGCTTTGTTAAGAAGATAAACGTGGTCTGAAACTGGAAGCATGTTATTAGCATTTTCCAACTGGGGATGAAAAATGTAGCATTTGTGAGGACTCTCTCCAGACCACTTAATCATCCCAGGAAACAATAATCAAGACATGAATGTGATTACATGCAAAAGAAGAGAAACCCTGTCTCAGTTTGGAAAAAAGGCTTTAGACACCTTGTAGGCCATGCCGACAGCCCAAGTGTGGTTCTGGAATTGTGATCTTCGATCTCTTGATATAACATAATTATTAAGGGTTTTCTTCCAAGTTAGTAAAATTAAAAGTTCAATATGCTGGTTTTTGTTTTTTTGAGACAGGGTCTCACTCAGGGTGCCGTGGCGTCAGCCTAGCTCACAGCAACCTCAAACTTCTGGGCTCAAGCAATCCTCCTGCCTTAGCCTCCCAAGTAGCTGGGACTACAGGCACATGCCACCACACCTGGCTAATTTTTTCTATTTTTAGTAGAGATGGGGTCTCATTCTTGCTCAAGCTGGTCTCAAACTCTTGATCTCAAGCGATCCTCCTGCCTTGGCCTCTCAAGAGTGCTAGGATTACAGGCATGAACCACCGTGCCTGGCCTCCATATGCTGTTGATGGAAGCACTTAGCTGCCACCTGCCACGCTAGCCACTTTATTTCTTTATCTTCCCATCGCCTGTCTCTCCCCACCAGAATGCAAGCCTCCTGAAAGAAGGGACTAGGAGTTTGTTTCCACTGCTAGGTCTTCAGCATCTAGAATTGCGCCCAAAATAGAGTTTGCATTCAACAAATATCTATCAAATGAATGATTGAACTAACACACACACACATATATATGTGTGTGTGTATATATACTGCCTGGCATTATTGTTAAGCAAAACAAGCTTACTACTGTCAAAATATTTAGCTAACTTTCTGTACCTCTGGTTTGCTAGCTATAAAAATGAGAATAACTACACTGGCCTGGTACAGACATTCATGTGAGTTCATACCTATATACACTGTATTGTTAGATTTCTTATCTATTGCTGGTGCCGACGGTTTCAGTTCAACAGAGAACTCTCTAATCTCCTCTAATCCCCTGCATTCAAAAATGTTTGTTGAACTGCTGAACTGAATTTTAATGGTATCCTAAATCAAAGAGGGACATGATCTCCATGTGACATTAGGTTTGCATATTTAGAAGGAATTACTTAAAGCACAAGTGTTCTGATGACATTTCTGATGATCATTCCACCGATCATTTCCCTCTTATATGCACCCACCCATTCCCTGCAGACAACATTCCCCTTGGCAGCCTTCATGGATCTGTCCTGACACATGCAGTCTGTCCTTCCCCAACTAAGCACAAACCAAACAACTGCTTAGACAAATTTTTCCTTCCACTGAGTTGACTCACTGTGCAACTGAACTGCCTGCGTGGACAAATGCAAGAGCAAATGTGCTGGGAGAAATCTGAAATTTGATACAAGTATAAAGAGGTGAAATTAATATTGATACAAAAATGACATTTGGTCACTACAACATTGTAGAATGAACTCCTATTTTTAAATATGGAACAAAGCTATAGATTTCAATTATGTCTTTCTTATAAAATGGAAAACTTTACATTGTGCCATAAAACCTGAATAAGTAGATCACTCACTTTAACCATTAACCCTGATAAATTTCCAAGAAGTTCACAGAAACTTCTATTATACCATGTCCTGGGGTGACTTTTTCCTCAACTCACTCAGGGAGGCAAAAAGTCAACAAAATGCACTGTTTCCATTAGTGAATTTTTACTGACAAAATAAATGGACAGTCTAACAGTATCTTTTGACTTAATGTATAATTTTAGAGAAGCAGACACTACATGCAAGTTTCAAAGAACTTCAGCTTGAACTGATTCTACTTCTTCTTGTGTGATCCACTGTCTCAATGTCAGTACTAGAGCCCACATGGTAACTAAAGTCATGAATGGGTAAATATTTCAGCTACAAGATAACAGACAGTAAGGACACATGGGCCTGAAAGATAATTGTTCAATAACAAATCGAAAAGCAAGCTGCTCTGGTAAATGATGAGAAGCTGAAAGACTTCTCACATTATATGACCAGTGGCTCATATATATTCCATATTTATGCTTGAGATGTTAAAAAGGGGAGGGGGAGAGAGAGAGAATGAATGAATATGCCCCTTTGGTCTCTTGCCAGTTTCAAAACATGGTTCCAGGTACAGAGCCACACCCAGGAGCAACAGATAAAAGTGGTTGTCTCTAAGGGGCCAGAGTCCAGTGACAAGGTACATAATCTTCTTGTTGATCTAGGAATCCCAAATTTGAAGTGCATTTCCACTGAATAACTGGCTTGTGACAAAGGAATACCATGAAAATATATTCATTTTAATTCATGCTACTGAGAAACTAACAGAAATGTCTGAATTAGGTGCCCACACTGTACTCACAAACCTCCCGAGGCTCCCTGTCTCTCACCTCCACAGATTGCTGTGCGGGGCCTCATGCAATCTAGCCCCCGGCTTCTCACCAACCTCACGTCCCCCTTCCCCTCCCCCTTCCCCTCACCTGAAGCATGTCAGGCTGGTCTCATCCTTTTCCAGGTGTGCACTGCCATCCCTGTTCCTGTTTTATTATTAATATTTCCTTAACCTGGAAAGCCCTCTCCTCCTCACCCCTACCTCCCAGTTCTAACCACCCTTCAGACATGAGCTGAAGTCCCACCTTCTCAAAAAGTCCTCCCTGAAGCCCCCACCCCCAATGCCAATAGGTCTTCATTGATTCTCTGTCTTCTGGAAGCCTTTAGAAAGGTTTAGAAGCACTCATGTTCTGGGAAGCCCAATTTCCTACCTTATCCCACCCACCCATGTGTCATGTGTTTTAACCACCTTTTTCCTAGCTAGTCTTTAAGAGCCCTGAGACCAGATGTCATAATTTACCGGTTCAGAGAAGCAAAGTGTTGAAGCAATGAAGTCCAGTTCTCATAATACTCGCTGGCTTGTGGCTGATGGAAGGGTCCATTACAGATCATTTTCTCAGAACCGGTCACAGTCCCCAAGAGACCGGATCAGAGCTGACCAGCACAGGGTCTAATGACTGAGTTGCCCAGCCCTCTAAGGAATAATTTGCATCATTGAATTTTTTGCACAATGGGATGGGAAAAGGAAGAAGATAGGAGCCTAGAAAAATCTGCAGAAAAAGAAAATCCTTTTTTGCTACATTCCTCCCAATCAAGGCTAAGATATTTCCTGTTTTTATGCATGAGCTATCAGAGCTTTCCCATCGGAACACGCCACAGGCTGACTTACAACACATGCTTTTTCCTTAGCCACTACCTATCTTTTAGATAGCCAAATGTTGCTAACAGTAAATTTATGATGGAAGCCTCTACTGCAGAATTGCCTACTGAGAAGAAATACTTCCACAGGAAGGAGAAAGGAAGTCATGCCGGCACGTGTCTAAACCCAACATGCTAATGCACATCGAAGAGACTCACAGGAGGGGACACACACACACACACACACACCAAGAATGTTGAAAGGGTGAGAGGTTTTAAATACCACCCATCCAGGCCACAGGGACAGAAAAACAAAAGTTCCTTTATAGGGACATGGCTAATAAGGATGTACCCACATATTGCGACTTAGAGCTGGGTCCCAAAAGTGGGATGGATGGTGGCCTAATGAAGCCTCCATGTTTTAATTCAACATTTATGTAAACACCCACTATGTGCAAGTAAGTGTGTATGTGTGTGTGTATGTGAGAGAGAAAGAGAGAGAGAGACTGACACAGAGGGTGACTTGTGTCTAGTAGGCATCCAACCCCCTTAGAACTAACCCTGAGGATAAAAATGAAGAACAGAACTATGGTTACCCAAGAAATCAGGAGCCTTTCAATATCTTTCATCCTCATCTTCTTCCCACCTTGCTGCCATGCTAATGTGCTTATAATCGGCGAGGGCACCACGGATGAGGTGGCTTGTCACATACTTAGTAGGGAATTAACTTCCACTACTCCCTGGGAAAGTCATGCTTCCACGGAGAAAGCAGGACCGAGACAGCAGGCTTTGCACAGCCCTTCCGAATCCTGGCAACCAACCCATGACTGGCCTTGCAGGTCCACGAGACCCTAAGCCTCTCTGTCAAGGTCAAGTGTGTTACCTCCATCACTGCAGGTCCTGGAGTCTGAGGCCAGGCTGTCCGTGGAGCCGGTGGTGAAGCTGACGTGGACACCCCTGAAGGATGGGCTGAGGCTCTCTGCAGAGCCCTGGCTCACTTTCTCCAAATCAGAGCTGCTCTTGTTCATTTTTAAAAGGTGCCTGGAAAAGGTAGGAACAAACAATAAAAGCAATTCATTTGGTTTCCATTCAGAAACCAGGCTGATGGATCATGAACCTACTGGGCTCTTGAAACCTGGCCAATGTCAGCAAGTTTAAAATAAAATATTCTACGGGGAGAGAATAGAGGCTCTTCTGAATCCTTATGCACGTGAGTGGCAGGAGACTTCCCGAGCGTGGTTAGGAGAAGTGAGCCTATTCGATTTAGACAAGCACCCCGATCTTGACTTGGAAAGAACTGCCTTCATGTTCTGACCCTATATACCGAAATAATTATGTCATCTATTATATCCTGTGTAGCATCTCTACAAAGAAAAATCAAAACATTATCATACAAGACAATGTATAGAGATATACAGAGATTGGGTAGTTTTGCAAGATCCTAAGACAAGAGCATTGCAAACTAGGCCTAAAAATGTGGGATTTCTTTCTTTCTTTTTTTTTGCCTGATACTCTTTTGTCATATAGTTTCAAAGGGTCTAAGTTGTTCCTTGGAATGAAGGAAAACTATATTTAAATTTTACCCAGACTTCTAGGGAAATGCTTAGATAGAATCAAGTTGACATAACCCTTGTTCCAGAACTGTGGAATCTGCCCTTTGGTTTTCGATGAAATCTTTTGTTGCATCTCTAAGGCAGCATTACCAACATATCAGGGACAGGAATACCAACTCCATGAAAAAAGAACTCACCTTGGAGAAAATATTTCCATTATTAAGTAGAGTGTTTAGCTTATTGATTTCTCCTTACCCCCTTCCAAGGACCACATGAATATTCACTTCTGACCTGACATTTTCACCATGAAGAGAGATAGATCACGATCAATCCAGCTCTTTCCCTGCTGGTGGTAACCCACATTTGTCCAAACTGATATTTCCTGATGACATTCCTGTTCTTGCTACAGCAGATCTATATCTCACCATCTGCTATAGGAAATACACAATACAGTATTGATTTGCCATCAGAACTGCCTTATTTAATGCATATGACCTTACAGTTAAGAAATGATCCATTGTTCTTTGTGTTCAACTTTGCCAGGCCCTATGTTAGTTTTCATAGTTACTGGCATCCCTTGTTTATTAACAGAAAAGTTTAGAGACAATTTATTTGCTGTCCGGTAAAGGGCTCTTTAGAAAACATGTCTGTCTCCCCACTCCCAATCCTTAGAATCACATTTTAAAAATGTTTTAAAGCTGTCAAATGTAAGTGTGATGGCTCTTGCCATGTAATCCAATTGTAGTCTTTGTATTTCAGTATCGTTGTTGGGATCTTGGAAATATCCAGTCCTTAGGGAAAGCTATGGCAGATGATCTTTATTTAACCCTCTGGCAAAATACAATCATAGAACGTTTCATACAATATTTTTATCCCCATTGGATCCATCACTAATGGTTTTCTTAGAGGAAGCCAGAGTATGAAATCACGAATAATGACAACTCCTTGGTCTAGGACAGAAGCCAGTTCTGTGGCAAGCTCTGCCCCCTCCAAAGGGGTCTCTAGAGTTTCTCACTCTTCAGGCCCAGAAACTCAGCAAGGGAGAAACTCCAGCATCATGGCTAGTGAGCTGGAACAGTTCCCCATGCAACAAACTTAAAAAAACAAAAACAAGAAAACAATGAATGAAATGTATATAAATAGAAAAAATTTAAAAATACATAAATATGTGTATATGTGAGCATATATTCATATACATATGTATACACACACACACAATTATTTAAAGTAACAGAGAAGCTTGAAAGAAAGAAAAATTCTCAGGTGCCAAATACACAGAGGAAACTCAGTATCAGAGCAGTGAAAGGAATGTGTCAATACTAAGCATGTATTTGCTGTAGGTTTTGGTAGATGCTCTTTATCAGGTTAAACAAGTTTGTTTCTATTCCAAGTTTTCTAAGAGTTTTGTATTTTTAAATCATTTACAATTTTTAGATTTTCTCAAATGCTTTTTCTATATCTATGGGAAAAATCATATCATTTTTCTCCTTTATTCTGTTAATGTGATGAGTTATGTTAATGACTTTTCTTAAATTAAACCATGCTTGTACACTTTACTTTGCATATACTCATTTTTAGTACACATTGCTAGATTCATTTTTACTAATGTTTAATTTAGGATTTTTACATTTACATTCAAATAAAGGCTAGCCCATCATTTTTCTTTTTTGTCCCGTCCTTGTCCAGTTGTGATATAAAGGTTAAATTAGAATCAAAAAATGAATTGAGTAACTTTCTCTCTTTTTCAATTATCTCATGTAGTTTTTATAAGATAAGCACAAAGTGTTCCCTGAAAGATTGCTAAAATTTGCCTGTGAAACTATTGAGGCTCAGTTACTATATATGTGTGATTGGTAAAGATTTGGTTTTGATAAATCTAGGACCAATAATTTGAGGACAGAGATCTAAGAAACAGACCCTGTACACAAGAACTTGCTATGTGACAAAGGTAGCATTACACTGAAGGGAAGGTGGCCACACCAATTCGTGGTATTCACAGCAGCTATTTATGGAAGAAGAAAAAACAAAAGTAGAGCTTTCTCACACCACATTTTTTTTTGTGATGGAAAAAAAAAAACCTACCAAATTTTAAATGTTAGAAGCAAATGTCAGAGAAAATCTTTGTGAACGTGGGGGTAGGGAAGGATTTAAGCTCTTCCATAAGAGCTTAAAAAATAAAAATATAAAAAATAGATACATTTCACTACTGTAAAATTTAAAACTTCTGCCTGATAAAATAAAAGTCACCATTAAAGAAAGTGAAAATACAAGCCTTGGAGTGGGCAACTCACATCTTTACAACCCACATAACTGATAAAGTATTGGTATCCAGAATATAAAAAGAATGGTTATAAATCTAAGAAACAGATAAATGATCCCATTTATAAAAGAGCAATGGACATGAACTGGCAACTCACAAAAGAAGAAACATGAATGGTCAGTTAACACATGAAAAGATGATCAAACTTACTAATAATCCCATTATAAATAGAACACGATTTTGTTTCACACCCGTCAGATCAGATCAGACCGGCAATATCAGATATTGTTAAGGAAATGGGAAAAGAGGAACTTTCTTGCACTGTGGAACTGTAGATTGGTAAACACACACATGCACACATACAAACACATAGGATAACAATTTGATACATCTTATAAAGTTAAATATGCACATTCCTATAACCCAATCTCTCCATTTTTGGGTATATATTCTCGAGCAATGTCATTCAAATCACTAGTACAGAATGAATGGCTAAGTCATTTTAGTGGGTCACAGCAGTTATTGATCAGTAGTTTAGTTTAACAAAACAATACAGACCAGAAAACATGAAAATATATAGTAAGGATTTGTGAAATTTTGTTTTGTAAAACTTTTTTTTCAGATGTGTGTGTGTGTGTTGAATCATGATATTAAATATATTTCCTATTGTGGGTCATGGTTGAAAAGAAAAGGTTAAAAATCACTACTGTAGAATAGCAGCAAGAAAACTTAAAAAAAAGTTAGATGGTAATTATGTCAGGCTAATGGGGACTCTATTGCAACTACTCAATTCTGCTGTTGTAGCAGGAAATCAGCCACAGACAATATATAAATGAATGGGCATGTTTTCCAATAAAACTTTATTTACAAAAACAGATGGCCAGCCTGCAGGCAATGGGTTATAGATGCCTGCTCTAGAACAACCTTGTCCGATAGAAATATAATGCAAGCTATACATGCAATTTTACATTTTCTAGTAGCCACATTAGGAAATGTAAAAGCAATAGATAAAATTAATTTTAGTAATATATTTTAACACCATATGTTCAAAATATTGTGAACACAGACAAAATCAGTCTATCTACGATTACAGGATAAAGTCTCTGCAGTGTGTGTGTGTGTGTGTGTGTGTTGAGAATGTAGGGGTCCTCCAAAAGCTGACTTTGGTAAATCTTAATATTCAAGCCACAAGTGGAATGTTCACAGCTTCTGGAGATATCACTGCTGCTTCTCCACTGGAAAACCACAGGAAATCCGGGCTCCCACCAGGTAGCTAAAACCCAATAGGCATTTGGAATGCTCAGTTATAAATGGCAAGGGAACATACTTTCTGATACACACTTGGGTGACCATTTGTCTTAACAGCAACATCTTAGGACTGATGACTCTTTCACACGAACTGTAACAAAGAGCTTCCACCTTGGAAACCTGTGCAATCTGCACTCTTTGAGAATTGCTACTTTAATTAGAGAATGAGCAAAACCACATCAACTTTCAAAATGAAAGGGAAGCTTGTCATCAAAGCAGAGTCTTAACAATCAAGTTGTTTTGTGTCTTTAGTCTGTGAGTCTGTGTGTGCAATAGACTTCTTAAGGATCCCTAGAAAAAAGGCTTAATATTCCCAAGGTGACTTCTCTGAGCCCTAATGGACTGTTCTGTCAGATGTGCAGCCAAATGACAATATGAGTGCACTCAACAATGTATAGCAAGACCATACTTATTTTTATAAAAGGCGCTTTCCCTTCATTAAGGATAATTTGATTTGTCTTTCATAAAACCGGTGCAAACCATCTAAAATGAAATCTGATGTCATGCAGTTTAAGGAAGTGGCTTCAATGCACAAAAACCGCATACTCTGGTCTTTCCTCTTTGGTTGGTGAATAACATTCTTATCAGCTACAGGGAGGGTATGGCCTCCACAGATGTCTTTGCTCACTCAGTGTGATAAAAAACGACTTGTTCTTGCTCAGACTTCCTTTCCTGCCTCCCACTGTTGATTATACACAGTCGCAGGAGGGCAGGGTGAAATGCACGGGCGAGTGGCACAGAGTCACCAGAGACTCAGCCCTGCAGCTGCTCCCCTGGGCTTTGAGAATGGCTTTTCCCCCCATTGTCCTTAGGCAGGGAGGGCTTGCCAGAGTGGTCTCCATACTATGCTGGTGAAAAGCTGGAAAAAAAAAAAAAAA
>VBSM01001927.1:16412943-16447953 GCA_008086735.1 Cheirogaleus medius
CTCTCTCTCTCTCTCTCTCTCTATATATATATATATATATATATATATATATTATATATATATATATATGATGATCTATCTTATCACCAGTCAAGAAGGTTCAGAAAAACTATATGCACTATGTATTATGAAAATAGTAGTTTTGTTTTTATTTCCCCAATTTAAATTTCTATTATATCCCCTAATTTCCATTCTCAAACTGTCTCCCCAAAAGATTTGACCCACCTGCACCTACCATGTCGCCCCCCAATCTTGGACATGGAAAATCAATGCAACAAGCTAAAGAGGATAATGCTAAGTGAACATACATTGCCTAACAAGATTTAAGGATGAAACTTGTAAATGGAAAGTCTATAAAGGAAAATAATACTTTAAATAATGGGTAATTAACTTAATGATAACTGTTATTTACAAAAATACAGAGTTCCAAAAGGGTTAAAATTCATGGGATTTTCATAATCACTCACTAAGAGGAAACAAGACGTTTTGGCATTCCAGTTTGAAACTGGAGGCTGTATTTGAATATGCATGGTCACCTTCTGTCAAACACTCAGCTTAAGGTCACTGGACTAGGCAGACCACAGAGTCCTTCTGCCACTCAAAGGTATAGGAATTCTTAAACTCATAAATTCATATGGGAAATGGTTATTGACCACCAGAAAATTTGCATTTTACATGGTAAATTTTAGATCTTAAATCTGGACTGGCAAATATCCAGCACGTGTGTCTGTAGTCCCCATTCTGCACAACCTACAGACAGTACTAATCACTCGCAGCATGCTTTCCTGCAGGGTGGGCTTCCGCATGGAGCTCCGAACCGACACCCCAATTGATCAGAATTGACAGGAAGAATGCAACCCAAAAGCCCTCATGGTTTGAGAATATGCAGTCATAAAATCTTATTTTCCTTTTGATCTGCACATCTTAATAAGAATTATTTTAAGTGATGCCCTCATGCTGACTGATTTTAAAATTCCAATGACTCTCCTTCCCTTTTTTCCTGATCATCAAGGTCATATTACTTCCTAATATATCAATTTGACTCAACTATTCTTGTATTTATCTAATGTATTTTTATTCTCACTGATTTTGACTACCATATCAGTTTCCCAAAAGCAGAAACCATTCTGAAGGGCTTTCTACAACTCAGAAACATGTAGTGATTTAAGCACCAACTATTTGCCTAGGTTTTAGACTTAAGAAAAGTTTTTGTAACACATGCATAAATAGGTTTGAAAGGAAGTTGGGGAGATCATTTGATAGTGATAGATGCTAAAATTAACTGGAGAATGAAATAGCTGAGTAAAAAAGGATTTTTTTTAAAGCAGTCTTCAACCTGGAAGTTCCTCTTTGTCAGGCTGTTTATATAAACCTGCCTGCCAGAAGCATAGACAATAAGCCACCCAAGGCATTGGACGGAAGCTAATTGCAGCAGGGAATTTTACAGGGTTGTGTGGGAACAGCATGAACACTCTTCACACCCAACATTTTTAGGGAACTGCCCAAAAGTCAATAAAAAGAAATATATGAGCAATTTAGGCATAGAGAATTAAGACTCTGAAACTTATCAGCTGCAGAAAGGGACACCAAGTATTCTTTGTAGTCAGTCTACCAACCCTGGTAGAAGGAAATGCAAGTCCTTTAAGTGAGGACATTAACAATCTCAAAACAACAAAAAATTTCCTTGGGCCACTAGTAGAGAAAATTTCTCACCAATTGGTGAGTTCCACAACCAACTGTGGGGATCAAAAGGAGGCTGGCGGTTCTAAGGACAAAGTCCCTGTGACAGAGGGGGCTTGATCATAGGGCATAGGCTTGTTTTCCAACCCAGCTCAGAAAGCATGGAAAATCTATTCTCAGAGAAGCAAAACCACACCCTAGAATTCCTTACACCTCCCTAGTAGGAAAAAAAAAGTATTTAAATGATTACTACCTGAAAGAAACATTCTTGTGGCAAGAGAGGGTTGGCTTTACACACCTGCTCAACTTAAAAAGAAAGAAAGAAAGAATAGGAAGAGTAATAGAGCCCAGTTGCAAGAGGGAAATGTACAATCATTGGAAAGTAATTAATCCATGAAAGGGGACATTGTGCCCACACGGTGTTTGCCCACCTTGAAGCACTAATTATTAACCTCAGCTTCTTTAACTCAAGGTGACAATGGCCACAGAATTACAATGGGTGTCCAGTAAAAAATCAATCAAGAACTGTTTAATCTGTAGTCCATTCTGGCCTGTTTTTTTTTTTTAATTTAATAATTCTTCATTGACTACCTACTACATAGCAGGCTCTGTGCTGAGGTATGCTATGGGGAAGTCGAGGAAGAATATAGGAGACATGGTTCCTGCACTCCCAAGAGTTCCCAATTTCTTGAGATGCAAACATAGACCCATTGTAATGCAATGCAGGATACACTGTTAACTGCCAAAACAGAGGCAGGAACAGAGTACTGCAGCAACCTGGAGATCTGGTCTCAGAAGGATACTTTGTAGTCAAAGCTACTTGCTTCTGTCGTCAACATTTCTTGAGCACCTATTATGTGTAAAGCATGGAGTTAGGTGCTTTTCTGGAAAATGAAATAAGGCATGGTCTCTGCCTCTGCCTACAGCTATCCACTTAACAAGTATTTCTTGAGCATCTACTATGTGCCAGGCACCAAGCTGGATCTTGCAGAAATACAGTCGGCTAAGTATGCTCTTTCCCTTCGAAGACCATCTGGCCTATTTTTTTTTTTAAATAAATGGTTATTTACAAGCCTGTACTAATCATGATCTTGGATCGGGTCATAATATAGTTAAAGGGGACTGTAACTACTTACCCCCAGACACACAGCTGAGTTTACCTTTGTGCTACTAGACAGAACACACAGAATCTGCTGAGAATCCAGATCCTGTGAGAGCCAGCGAATCAAGGCAGGGGTGAGCCTTTGGTGGTCATATTGCACATCTGTGATTTGATTCATACCAACTCAACCCTCAGGATCCTGAAGGGACAGGACTCTAGTCACTGGCTATTTAGCACCTTGCACAAAGCCCAATAAAATGTAGGTAATTAGTAAATCTCGGATAAACTAAAGAATGAATCTCTAATGCCAGAGTCAAGGATGTAAGCTCAGAATTAGAGAGGTCTTAAATGTTTCATATATATACTGCTGTCAAGTCAGTGATTTTTTTTAAAAAAATTGCAGAACAGGAAGCTAGGAATCAAGTTCAATAGTCACTGCTTACATCATTGGATGTCCCGTGTGTCCAGGCTCTGGCCACAAACTCATGGGAAGAGGCCAATTATGAATTTTCCCCTGGCATGAAACAGAACATAAACTTACATTGTTGACACATGTGCTTTGTTCTATTTGCCAAATTCTGTGTCCGTGTGGGGAGCAATTTTTCCCACTGAAGTATGCCTAGGATTCATTCTCCCCTGACCAACTCACCTCCAGCCTACTTAAGCTTTGTTTGAAAGGCTAAACATAGGGAAGATTCTCTACACACAGTGCTTCCTAATACAACTGAGATTTGCAAAATGCTGCACAGAAAAGGCCATTATGCGTCAAGACTGTGGGATTTCCTAGTAAGTCATTGCCACCCCACTATAATCCACTACAGCAGAAAGTATCTCCATAAGAAAGCATTTGGAGCTCTCAGCGGATTGGATGAGAGTCTGGAGAGAAATACCCATGTCACTCACTCTGTGCCCATCCTTGGGGCTCGTGCTGAGAGAGCATGTTACAGGAAAGACCACATAATAAAGTCAGTTTGGTTCAAGTGGCCAAGTGGCCACTTCTGTGGACAGAAATGAACTCTATTTATGACACTGTCGCTACCTTTCTAAGAAGCAACACAGGGGGTGAATTTAAGAGTAAGCCAAAGCCCAAGGACAGATTTAACATTTGCTTCCCAGCCTCCCCACCGAAGAAGAAAGAATTTAGTAAGTATTGGGTTAAAATTAAAATGAGCACAAGTGATAACTTTAAAGCAAAAATATCTCTCACTTTCTTGGGGAAACTTTTCTTTTGATTAGTCTCACTGAGGGTCAAGACCATCTGGACACTGAAACCACATCAATTTGTCTTATTTCTTATTCACCTGTCATCCTCAAGCCCACCTGTGTTCAGGTCTAGCCTCCTAGTTTGGAGTTTCTTTGGGAAAACGCTTGTCTGCACTAACCGGGTGGTTTTCCTTCAATTGACTTTGTCATTTGAAACTCATCTAAAACCAGGTTTGCATCTGCAAAGAAATAAAAGGCAGAATGAAATGTGGTTCTTTCCATCTTGTTTCCCTCAGCACTGCTGTCCTTGCCAAACTGCCTTAAATCTTGAACATGACATTCAAACTAAGAATCCACACTTCTTTCCTGCAGTATTTTTGTTTCCTAACAGGCTGTACTTGTTGGTCTTCTTCTTATAATTCTGCCCTAAATTGGGGCAGGGGCGACCCAGAGACTCTGTGGGGTCCATCATGCTAAGTAAGTGTGACTTTGCAGGTAGAGAAGGTTGTAGCAACAGGTAAGGAAGGAGCCAGACCCTGCCTTAACTGCCCAGGAGAGGGTTGGACACAAAATTCAACTCCTCCAAAGAAGGACTGTTCAGCACCTAAAATGAGCATGGAGAGCCTGTCCCGCATGGCATTAGAGCAAGAGAGGTTTCCTGAGAAACCTCAGGAACACGAACGGGAGGTTACAGAGGACAATATCTCAGACAGATAAGCTACTGCCAAACATTCAAAACAGGATCACGGGAAAGCCAAGTGATTCTTAACATCTACTTTTTTTCCCCTACAGGTCAGTGAGTTTTGTAAAACAGGATGATAAACAGAACACTAGGCAAACCAGAAAATCATTCTCTGTTCTTCCATAATCGCCCAAGAAAGCAGATGGACCTGTCTCTGTCGCCACACTGTGTAAGTGAAAAGGAACGCTGCCTTGAATGAAACAAACCCCTTTCTCTAGAGTTCTGAGTGTAGATAACACACTTAATGAGGCTGATTCTTAGAACGAGGATCCACTTAATGGATGGGCCCACAGGAAGAAATCAAGTTAACCTGTATGTTGCCAGACCTTCCCCATTTTTCCAACTTGGAAATTGACATCGGCCTGCCATGATCACCATTGTATACTGGGATTGGTACTGGATAGATTATGGGCTGTGTTCTCACTAATGCTCTGATTTACCAACACCCTGGCCTGCTGTGTTTGAAGACTCTGGGGTTCCTGGCACCCCCTCAGAGGAATTCAGTAAGTACTGAGTTCCAGAATTAAAAGTCACCTTAGAGTCCCAAGACCGCCCTCTTATCTCCTTGCAGGGGAGAGAAGTGAGCATGCAAAAGATAATGTTACTAATGTCTGAAAAATGAAAATGCATCCCCAAATGAAAATACATACTAATCTGATTTATTTTAAGTAGTACAAGATGCTCTTTTCTTTTTTCTGTGTCCTTTTAGGCTAATTATATTTCCTAGATTTTTCTCCCAAAAGTCCTGAAAAAAAGAACTTTGGGGTTTTTTGTTCTGTTTGTTTTTTAAGAGCTGAAACCCAGAACCTCCAAGACTCCCACCTAGTTTGAGCTGTATATAATCTCACAGTTTTATCATAACAAACTGGGCCAAAAAACTCTGATCTCAACCCAGATGCTAATTAAAACCCTACCTGAGTCATGTTGCTATGGTTGCTGGGATTTCTCCAAGCCCTGGGATTCTTAAAGAAGTAAGTTTTAGTTACTTTTCCAAGGCTCAGATGGTGTTCCTATAGCGATTGGGCCATGCCTTTCCAGAGAGAGGGGGTGGGTGTCACTGCCACAATCAATAGCTCAGGTGGCTTTTGCCCACATCATAACTACCCTCTGCATTGGCTTTTGCATTGGCATCTCATTAGATCCTTTCAATAACAGGGTGTTAGCAAGGTATTATTATCATCCCATTTTAGAGAAAATGAACGTGGATACCCAGTCATAGCAAGTGGCTTGCTCAAGTTCGCTCAGCCTGTAAGTTAAAGAGATGGACTAGAACTTGGTTTTGTAACACCAAAGCCTGTACTTTCCACCAAGCTGTGCAGGACAGAGGCAGACAAAGGCAGTGCTGATGCTTCTCTCCCATCCCCTGCTCAAATCCTATGCCTGTTGATGTCTTGAATGTTCAGGAGCACAGACTTAGGAGCTTGGCTTCCAGGTCCGGCTGTAACCGTAGGCAGGTTATTTCAACTCTCTACCTCTGTTCTGTTATCTGTAAATCGGGGCTGGTAATTCCTACCTCCTAGGACTGTTGTGAGGATTAAATGAGTTAATATGTCTAGACAGAGCCTTTAAACCCATGCCTGGTCCCATAGTAAGTACCATATAAATGAGACTTAGTTGCTGAAGCCTTCATTCATTCTGGGAGTTCAAACTATAGACAAAGAGAGTCTGAAATCACCTGAGGACCTGGAAAATGTCTATTGCACATGGCGGGTGGCCAATGCAATACCAGAACAAAGCAGTGGTCACGAGAGCAAGCTCATGTTAGATCACACCACAGTCTGAGAAGCCTTGATGTTCAAAGTCAAGTGTCACGGCTGCTTCTCTCTGTGGTCAATTCCCTTGTTTCCGACATCAACCTAGAGGCACATTAGCTGAAACAGAGCCACTGGAAATGACATGACTAGAGAAAGTCTGTTGGGAAGGACTGTCATTTTTTGAAAAACAGCAGGTTTGTCTTTTCCCTAATAGGAATTAGTTTTGCTCTCATCCAGAGAAATTTTTTTCCAGAATTTAAATTCCATGCACAGCTAGGCATTTATTTTTCTTGAGCCTTTGAAAGGTACTTTAAACTGGCAGGAGACAGCGGTGAAGCAGGGAAGAAAGCTGTGAGTTTCAGCATGCTAACACGAAACTATATTTTTTTTTCTTGAAAAACCCACATCTGAGGGTTCCTAACCAATCACAGAGCTTCTTCTTTTCTGCTTTAGGCCCCAAGGCCTATGCACCATCGTTTACTGGTAACAAACAGTCCACTGAGCACACATTTGGCACTGCCTGTTTGTCTCCCCAAGTCCTGTAGCATACCCGCCTTTTGCCCTCATTTGCATGTTTAAATAAATGAAAATTTTAGGGTTTCCTTCAAAGCCTGCTGAAGACACCAGAGATGGGGGCAATAAATAAATAAATAAATAAATAAATAAATAAAAACGAAAAAATGAAAAGTATCAGATAATAAAAATATGGACACCAAAAAAGAGAGACAGCTTGGAGGTGCTTCTTGTAAAGTTTCATTCCAAGTAGCCAATCCCAAGCAGGCTTGTTTGCTGAGCACCAATGAGCAACATCTCCTGCTCTCTCAGGGCTGCAAGGGGACTCTTAGAAACTTACATAAAGACACCAGGGCACTGGGACAGACACTGGGGCCCGGATCCTGGGCCTAAAAGCCTTTGGGAGAGACAGCAAAGGCCAAGGTTTCTGGAAGAGCCCTTTGACCTTCGAACAGGGTTGCACACAGACCAGGATACTCACCTTGATTTTGGAGGTGGGGGAGGAGGTGAGAATGTCTCAATCCCACTTCTGTCCTTGGGGAACTCAAAGGCAAAAGAGGCCGACTTGCTCATCCCGGTGCCCACTTTACTGTTCTGCCCAGAGGAGCCGTCAGTGGTGTGGAGACGGTGCCAGGTCGTGGAGTGTGAATGGTCCATGGTGCCATTTTTCAGCTCTCTTCCCCAGCTTTGACTCAGCAATTCCTGCTCCACCTCCTCCTCCTCCTCTATCCGGCACTGACGACTCCAGGTGCCCGTCTGGAACCTGGGCCGCCTCTGGTCCAATGTGGAGGAGGAGGAGGCAGCAGCAGGCAGGGGGCAGCGGGCAGGGTCACCGTTGGTCTGGCAGGAAGAAGCAGGGTCAGTGGGGCCTCTGGATGCAGGCGGGGGCCCAATGCCACTACCACTGCCACCAGAGCTCCCCTCACTGAAGTCAGCCAGTGGGGAGGCAGAGGGTGATACCGGGGATCCTCCGGGGCTGCTCTTGGACAGCTTGGGGGGAATGGCGGGCCTGCCCTTGGGTGTGTTCCTGCTGGCATCGTGAGCGCGGCTTTCCCTGGAGCTCAGCCCCTGCCTGGCAGAAGTCTCCTCTTGGCCCACCTCGGAGTCCTGGCTCACAGGCCCACGTGGCCACTGCACTCCCACCGCAGAGTCAGGGCTGCTCAGGTAGATGGTCCGATGGTCTTCCTCTGGGTGGGCTGCCATGACAGTGATGGTGGCCGCCACCTGGGGAGCCGGATCTGGGCTATCCCTGCCCCAGCCAGGTGCTGTTTTCTGAGACCAGACACTGTTACCTGTCCGTACCTGGCCCTGGCCCTGGGCCTGGGCAGCTGTTGTTTGTTCTGCTTTAGCCTGTGGCCTGGAAGGCGCTGGAACTGCCTTCTTCCTCTTGGTGCTCTCGGCATAGATGGGTTCAGGCTGCGCAGCCTCCCTGGGGTGGGCCGGGGGTGGGGGCTCGCCTGCCAGCCCAAGGCATCTGCTAGAGGTCACCCCGTGGCTGCCAGGGTCCTGCTGCTTCCCTGGTGCGGGTTCCTTCATGAGAGAGCAGTAATCGCTCTCAAGGTGGGGGGGACAAGGGCTGCTGGCCCGGCTGCTGCTACTTCCACAGGAGAGGCCGTCGGAAGAAGTGGCAGCCTCCAAGGTGAGGGACGGCTTCTTGGGGCCCAAGCAGGGTGGGCTGGCAGGCTGGCCCTGGCTACAGAAATCCCTGGGGAAGCTCAGAACCCGCTTCTTATCCTCAGCGGGCCGGGCACGCGTCCCCTGTTCCCAGCATGTCGGCGAGCAGTCCCCTCTGCCATGTCTGCCCCGGTGGCCCTCTGCCTGGGAGGCGTCCTTGGCAACGGGGCTCCCGGGGCAACAGTCCAGGATGGAGCAGTACTCTCCGCCTTCGCTGTCCCCGGAGGGCGAACACCTTTGATCGCTGTCATCCTCCGAGGGCAGGGACTCGCGCAGGGGCTGAGGAGAGGGGCCTTTGTGACAGCCAGATGTTGTCCCGGCAAAAGCAGCCAGTTTTTGGCGGAAGCTCTCCTGAGCAGAGGGCAGGTCTTGGTAGGGAACTGAAGGTTTATCTTCTCGCCTGCCCTTCTCATCTGGGAAGCTCACAGGGTGGAAGGCCATGCTCCTTTCCCCCCGGGCCTCGAGGTTGTGCAGGCCGACCATGGCGTAGGCAGGGGGACAGCGCGCGTTGCCGTTGGCGGAGGCAGAGGGACCGGCGGGCTTCTGCGCACCGCGGAAACTGCCCAGGTAGACGTCCTCCTGCTTCGGGAGGGGGAGCTTGCCGGGGGCTTGTCTCCAGATGACCTGCACAGCCCCAAGGTGAAAAGACTTACATTAGACCTTGTCAGAGAAAAAAGCAAGAGAGAGAAAGTGAGAGCGGGCAGGGCGATGACATTGGAGACTGTCTTCTGTAGTGCGGTGCCGCGCCGCACACGCCCACCCTCTGATCTCCCCACGCCTGTGATCACGGCTGGGGCCCCCCGCGGAGCCATTTGTCTTGTGGGAGACTGAGCTGCGCTTCCCACCCATGGTTTGTAACGCCTTTAGCTTAAGTCTGTGAGGTAGGAAAAGAAAAAACAACTCTAAAATAGAACATTTTGTTTCTCCCTCGCTTACAACTACCAAGTGGAATGATGCTGTTCTTCTACAGTCGTGGAAAATAGAATTTGGGGTTTTGTTTAATTTTTCCTTTGTGTTCCGGGGGGTTTTGTGATAACCCTGTCACAGCACATTCCTGAAGAGATCAAAGGCATAGGGTTTTAAAAACACATTGGGGGTGGTGGGGCTAGGTACAGCAGGAGGGCTAGGGGTGGATCCGGCTTCCTCGCTTTTTTTCTGGGCTTTGCAGGTCACGCCAAAAAGCCACTCTTTCTCCCAATTGCAGTGGTGACCTCAGCCTGTGCACGTGGTTGGACTAGTCGGGCTATGACAAGATAGAGATGTGGCCTGGTTATTACCATCACTGAAGTCACTGTTCCCTCCTCCTTGTCTGAAGTCCTCCCTCCCCCTACGTTTAGAAGTAGCCTCAAAGTAGGGCTTGCCTCTGGCGCCTCTCCCAGATGGTTCTGGAAGAGTCCCTGGCTCACATGGGTGAAGACTGAAGGTGTTCAGAATGGCCTGGGAATAGGTGTAGCCATGTGGAGCAGCCCTGAAGGGGACACTGAGCTCACTGTGAACACAGCAAATGTCCCTCCTCAATGAGTTAAGAGTTAAAATTGGCTTCTGTTTTCACATGTGTCCACGAAACCTTCCTGAGCCACTCATCACATTGGTTGAAAAAAACTAGAACAGGCAAAGAGGTCAAACAGGAAGCAAGCAGTTCCTAGAATATGTCTTAGCTATGCAGCTTCCTAGACATGTCTAAAGGCAGCAGATGCCAGCAGCCCTGGGCTACATGTCCTCTAAATCTGCAGTCCCCAATCCCCAGGCCACAGTCCAGTCCGGACTACAGAGCTCTGCTGCCCCCAGCCCCACTCCGGTCTGTGAAAAAATTGTCTTCCATGAAACCAGTCCCAGGTGCCAAAAAGGTTGGAGACCACTGCTCTAAATAATTATACCTTTCTAAGTGTTACCTAGGGGATGAGCAGAATGGTCTAGCCTCTAGGGATGGAACTGTATTCAGTGATCCTAAATCTAAGCTGGTAAAATCTAAGCTTCAAAAAAATTGGAAATTTCAACCCTGGCTGAGTATAGGATGATATTAAAAAATTACCGCTAATATTTTTAAGCATGATAATGGTACTGTGATTATGTTTTTTATAAAGAATTTATCTTTTAAAGATACATACTGAAATGATGTGATATCTGGAGTTTGCTTTGAAATCACAGGGAAAGGGCAGGTAGGTGGGGAAGAGATGAAACAAGATTGGTCATGAGTTGATGGCTGTTGGAAGTTCAAGTGGAAGGGTACTGGGTGCATGGGATTCTTTATGCAATTATTGCTGCTTGTATGTTTATTTAATGTTATGGTCAAAAATTTTTTAAAAAGCTTCATTTTTATCTGCCCCATGCAGTCTCCATAAATCACAAGAAAAAATGCTGAGGGGCTGGATAAATGGTTCTTAGCCAAAATGGACAGAGAGAGAGGAGGGCAGCTACAGCAAATCCCAGCAGTCTGGCAAGAGCAATCCCGGGGCAAGCTGAAAGAAAGCCATCCTGCAGGATTCTTGCTAAAACAGCCCTCCCTGGCTGGCTGCCAGTCACCAAGTGTTACAACAGGAGCAGCCCCTATAAAAATACCACAGGGGTTAGTCAGCCTCACCTGCGAGACTTCGGCACTCAGGTTGGCCTCCGTCCACACGTCAGAGGCTTCGGAGCTCATCATGGTGGGCTTCACAGCGATGGTGGGCTTGGAGTAGGGTGAGCTGTTCACACCTTCATCTTCCAGGCGGCAGTGCTCAGGCCTGGGGGGCAGGCGTGGTGGAGGGGGCAGGCTGCCGGCTCGGAGCTGGGGATGGCTGGCCACCAGCTGGTGGTCGCTCCGCAGGCAGAAGCAGTTCTTGCAGGACCCGGGCTTCCAGATGTGCTCCACAAAGTCGCTGCACGCAGACATTTTCGGGCTCTCGGGGTTCAGTTGGAGGGGCTGGTGCATCTTGAGCCGACAGTGTGCTGGTTCATCTTGCGCCTGGCTGTCTGGCGTGGTCTTGCAAGGGGCAGAGGTGGGTCGCAGGGTGGCTTCCTGGAAAGGCAGGACACTTTCCTGATTAGAGACCTGCCCTGTTGCAGGATGGGTATATTCTCAATTAGAGTCTGATTATTTGATAGAGGAGGAAAAGGGGAAGAAAGGAGAGAAGGAGGGAAAAAAAAATAAAGATTAGGATTCCATTTATTCTAGGGTCCTCATCCATTTGTCATGAGGCTCTTAGACACTCTCTAGTGGTGTGGCCTTATCTGAAGCTGTAAAAACTAAACATGGTTCCTTAAGTGAAAAGAGTGCATAAAAGACATTTCAGTCCCCTAAAATCCTGGATTCTAGGAGGTTTTGGGCAGTTATTGGAGGACATCACATAGGGCTTGAGATGAGAAGCCTGTCCTTCATCCATATATTTCCTGCCACTAGGGGTCAAGAGCCTGGGACAGCCCCCCTGCCCTTAAGAAATAAGAACTGTGACATAATACAGCAAATAAATATAATGGCTTCCAGAAGATAACCCACAATTTTTGACCAAGAAATGTATGAGATGGGCAGCAGGTCTGGGCCCTGAAATGGGCATTGTAATCCACACTTCTAACCAGGTGGTGATGGGATTGTTTGGGAAAGGGGAGAAGTGGGGTGCTGGCCTGTGCTCCCCCCTGTCCAGGAACCATATGGAGAGGTCTGGCATCCTGGGAATGTTCCTGCTACCCTTGGATAATATACATTATTCCATCCTGTGCTTGGTGAGGTCAACAAAGCTGGGTGCCGTAGGCCAAAGAAGAAAAGAGTAGGAAGAGAAAGGCATGGTCCCCATGGTGCTGGTCACAGGGTAGCTGGATAGATTCTAAGAGAGAGAAGAGATTATCAAATTGTTCTTTCCCTAGGATAGTTCTAAAGAGAAGGTGATCAGCTTGCTCAAAGAGTTCATGGCTTCTAAGAGTAAAACTGCAAGCAAACAGTGTGCACAACACTCCCTTGTAAATTCACCACCCAGGAGCTCAAAGGGTCGCAGACATTAACCAATTACTTTGAATAACATCTCATCTAACTGCTATCCCAATTTCATAGGTGGGGAAACTATGGCAGAGACAAGAACTGAGAGCTGTCCATAGACATAGAGAGTCAGCGGTTCTGGAAACAGAAGTCAACTTTGCTAGCAGCTCCTCAACTCACCGCAGTGTTCATGAGACTGAGTAGCTTGCCATGATCTGCCTGCTACTGCTCATGGCTCTTCCTGCCCTTTTAAAAGAGATCTGACTTCCTGTAAGAAGAGTGTTCCAGAGAAAATCTTCCATAAGACCCCAAGCTGAATGGATTCTCTAGGGTTTGCTCTCCATGCTCCTCCTGTGAGAATTAGCTTGGGGTTGATGCTCTCTAAACTACCAACAGGACTAACCAGGTAGAATGAGCCGGGAAGCCCAAAGATCATTCCAGAGTCTTTGTGAGAAGGGCTGTCTTTCTTGTCTGCCACACTCACAGATAAGGGTGCTTATTCAACAAGTGCTGAGGCTAACTGTGCCTCTTTCTCCTCCCAAATTAAGGATGAAGCCCACTGCATCTTTAAACTAAAGGAATCCTCTGAAGAAAAGAAAAAGTATTTGTCTGTCAGCAATCATCGTTAGGGTCTTACACATCCCTTTCTTTGAGACGATTGTCAGTTAGGTTCTCCTCTGAATACACCCAAGTAGCAGGCTTATCCCTCGCCAAGTTCTCCAGAAGAGGTCACTGGGCTTCAACAAGCACAAGAAGCATAGCCACATTTTGTCTTTCTCTTATAATCTCAGGCCACAGAGAGCGATAGGCTTGCAGCTAAATTTTGTAAAGGGGAAAAAGTAGAGGAAATATTTTGGTCTTGTGGGGTGGAGGGTAGGTCCCTTCCTGGGTGGCTGGTGGGTGAAGGCTGCCTAGGTCTTCTCAGCCACAGAAAAGACACTACAGGGCCCACCTCTGCAGCAGGTGGAGGCTCCCACGTCCCCTCAGAGGGATGTGAGAAGACGGCTTGGAAACCAGCTCTGTGTGGGCACCTCAAGTTCCTGACAGCCCCTCCTGAGGCTGGGCTCTCTGAGGAGGTAGGCGTCTGACGACTTTCTCAGGGGCTACCACAGATTCACAAAGACTCAGTTTTGGGTGGCCACATCTCATTTTCTCAACAGGCAACTGGGGACACAAACTTGCCATGGAGGTGTTGCTTGGTGCCAGAGACCCCACTTTCTAACATCTGCACCTCTGTACATCCCTCGGAGGTTGGTAGGCTCTGAATTACTAACATGGGGGAAGGAAGCTTCCATGAGAACACCTCACCAGTTTACAAGCGCTCGCTTTGCTCTCATCCTCAGCTCTAAATTCTCAGGTGATTAGACACAACTTTCACCACACAACTGCCAGGGACACAGAGGTTTTGAAGGGGCAGTCCTTGAATAAGCAAACACAATGAAGCCCTGGGCTTCCCACTGTCATTGACTCACTGCGTGTCCTGTTAAAACTGGTTTCTCAGTCACAGCAAACAGAATTTACCACCGTGTCCAGCCAAAAAAAAAAAAAAAAGACTCTTTTTCCAGTTGCGCTTCTGTGCCTGGAATTATCTCCTATTTGTTTTAAGTAAAAGATGGTGAAAAACTGCAAGTGGCGCCCACAAAGCAGGAGCCTGGCCTCGCCTAGCTCAGCGGTGCCAGCTCTCCACCGCCTGGGAATGGCACTTCCCAGCCCACATTCCTTACCTCGAAGGGGAGGCGGCCCCCAGAATTATGCAAATCCCCCCATTTCAGTGGGAGGCTGCAGTGTCAGATTAGAAAAAGATCTCAGCATTCTTTCTGATCCAAGTCATGATAAAATGTCTTTGCCTCTGCAAACTCCTGCACTGGATTTGTGGCTACAATTTGCAAGACTGAAGCTGTCAGATACACTCCCACCTGGTTTCAAAAAGAATCTGACAAATCAGGGTGGCCAGATCCATAAAATGAAATATTTCTGGCTCAAAATGCCCCCTCGTACTAGCATCAG
The DNA here is from genome assembly GCA_008086735.1 of Cheirogaleus medius. Classification (NCBI taxonomy): domain Eukaryota; kingdom Metazoa; phylum Chordata; class Mammalia; order Primates; family Cheirogaleidae; genus Cheirogaleus; species Cheirogaleus medius. Next base: position 16,427,568 of record VBSM01001927.1, read on the forward strand.
AAGTTGCTTATGCCTTACCCTGAAATGGCAGAATTCCTGAAAATACTCATCTAAAAATATTCTATATATTATCATTGAATTAATGCAACAGCAGAAAAAGGAAATATGTATGAAAAATGTCCAGATTTCAGCACACTCCACTGCCTGGGGTTGACCAAGCAGAAAGGATTAAGTGACAACCTTAACACCACCCCCCCAGAACCCACCCACACACACACAGAGGCTAAATTATGATATTTACACAACTTTTCCTTTTCTTTTTTCTTTCTCCAATACAATGTAATCTAATCTCTGCAGGAGGAATGTGGTTTTGCACCCAATACAGTCTAACCAATAAGGAGGATACCCAAGTTTCAAAGGAACCCAGGATAGCAAAATAACTGCAGCATTCCCTAGGGCTTCCTGTCAAATTTCCTTCTCCAGGAGGGAAGGGCAGAGGGGTTGTTAATGATAGTTCAGGCCAGTGATCAGTGAAACCTTCTGAACCTGACTCTGGACTGAATACATTGCAAAACTCCTCGCCCCTAGACCTTTGGGCTTTGCTATCGGTTCTGCAAAGCCATGTACTGGCTGGCTGGGCTTACCTGGGAGAAATGTACACACAGGAAGCCGACACTGTGTGCTTCATTCCCGGTGGAGAGGTCCTATGTTGTGTGTGTGTGTGTGTGTCCCTGGATGGGGAGAGGTCTGCACGAGCAAAGGGTAAGAACGAGCTCACAGATTGCGTTTCAGATCTCAGCCTCGGCTCCGGAAAAGGTCATCACCTCGTTCCCTCTTGAGACCCGCTGCTGCCTAGGTGGGAGCTACCCCGGGCCCCCAAGCCATCGCCCCCGTCCTGGCGCGAGCGGCCAGGCGGCCTCCTCTCTCTGCTCCTCGGACAATACTCTTGGGTCAAAGCCGTCCCTGAAGCGCGACAGCCTCTCTCCGCGAACAGAGCAGCAAGCCCAGAGAAACCATCACAACAGTCGGGGCCCCCTCCCAGAACTCGAAGGAAAGTTTCCCGATTTAAAGAGCGCGATTCTCGAACGAATCGCAAACACCCTCCGGGCCCCCGCTCCAACCGGCGAGGCACCCCCACCTCGGCGGCACCCCGGGCGCACGCGGCGCGGGCGCTGGGCTCTCCCCGGGCGGCCGCCTGTCACCCCGGGGACGCCGATCGCCGGTCCCCCGCCGGGCGATCGCAGCGCTCCCCGAAGGCTCCACTCAGCGGCCACATTTGCCAGACAAAAAGCGGCGGAATTGGGAGAAAGCGTCGCGGGCTCACCTCGGGGCTGCGCTCCCCCGGCCCCGCCGTCGGTAGCCGAGCCGCCCGCCGCCCGGCCGGGAGCCGCGGAGCATTGTTTGGAGAGTGTCTGCGCGGTGCGAGCCCTACCGCGGGCTGGTGTCGTCTGCCTGGGCCCGGCGGCCGGGTGGCAGCTGCGAGCGCGGCTCCGCCCCCTCCGCCTCTGGTGACGCCGCCCGCCCCGTGCTCGCCGCACCTCCGCAGTCCCCGCGCCGCCCGGCCGATCCGCTCTCGCCGCCGCTCCCTCCCCCGGGCTCCGGCTCCCGGGCCGAATCCAAACTCCACGCCCTGGCCCTGCCCCCTCTCGTGGCCACCTCGCTCCCGCTCCCGACGCGGACGCTCCGCCCCCAGCCCCGGACTTGGCGCGGGCGGACCCCTGCCCAGCACCCACTTGCACCCCCTGCCCAGTGGGGGCCCCGCACGCCCCTGCAGGGGCGAGCCCCGGAGTGGCAGGCTCCTTCCAGCACGATGCTTGTGCAGGTACGGGCGCCTTGCATCACCTCTGGAGCCGGCCCTGCAGGACCCTGGGGAGGAGGAAATGAGAAAGTGAGGGTCGGGAGTGGAATAACCAGGTCCGGGTCCTCCGAAGCGGGCTGCAAAAGCGGCGGGAGCACCTGGGTTGCCAATTCCTGCATCCTTTGGGTGGAGGGTGGCGTAGGAGGGAGCAGAGTTGGGAATCCCAACAGCAGGTTCCAGGTCCTGCTCAGTACCCAGACTCCAGGCCTTTGGCTAATTGCTTAACCTCTTTGAACTTTAGTTTTCTGGATGTAGAATGAATGCGAGGGTTGAACTGGGGGGAGCTGGCCTTCCACCAGGCTGGGACATCCAGGTTTTCCGCAGCCCAGTATTACACCTGTGTTCACACCGTTTCCAGTAAGTGAGTCACTCACTGAGATAGAACGAGTTTGAGACAGTCCTGGGGCTAGAAAATCTTGTAATAGTATGACTGCCTACAACACGACAGGATCAGTCCCCTCCCTTCCTCCTGCTGCCTAAGACAGGCTTGCACCTTGACCTGGGTGTTTCTCAGGGAGCCGGCGCTAAGTTCATCTCCCAGGGCAATGCTTGAGTTGGGGGGAAATGGAACAGGAGGGCGATCCCCCAAAACACCTGTGCCTTCTTTCTGCCCCTCTACTCCAACCAGTGTCCTCTGCCAGTGAGCAGGCCAGGGGGAGCCAGAGAGGGAGAGGATGGGTCCCCTCTGAGATTCTTGGGCTCACCTTACTGTGTGGTTGACACAGTAGGACTGAGGTTGAGGATGTAACTGGAGGGGGCCCAAGAAGAAGATGTGTTTTTGAGGTTTGGTTTCTGTGTGAGGAAGAAAAAAGAAAGTTGAAGGGATGTAGGAAATACTTCCTCCTGCTGCAGTGACACCCATTTCTCCCAAGCCTGTGGATAGAATTTGGGGGAAAGTGTAGAGGGATGGGAGTGCAATTAACATTCCTTAAGTACCTTAAGTGCCAAGCAACCACAGGGGGAGGGCCATCATTATCCCCATTTTACAGAGCAGAAAACTGAGGCTCAGTGGGCCAAATAATTTGCCAGGGTCTCTCAACTGAAAAGTGGTGGTAGTGGGATTGGAACCAAGAGCTGCCTGGCTCCACTGATAGGCCATTCCACTCTGCCACTTTGCCCTCTCCAAGTACTGGAAGCCGGCCTTATTTTTCTTTCTTCCCAAATCGAAATCATTTGAAAAAATATGGAAGGAAAACTTTGATTAGGCTCCATCAGCATCCAAGAAAGCTGAAGGATCCCAAGACCCAAGAGGGGACAGTGTTGACAAGCAGTGAGTCCAAAGCAGTCTGCACTGGGGAAATGCAAAAGTGACTTTGGGAGATGCATGCAACTCATAGGAGGCACTTTTGCACTTTATTTTCTTCTCTTTACCTAATTTATTCTTAATGCATGAACAGGCTAAAGAACATCATTATAAGAAATAAAAGCCATAGTGTAACAAGAATGGTGACATGGGAATTAGAGGGTTAAGTCGGTGTTTCTGCAGAATAAATTGTGTTCTCAAGTGGTTTACTGTGCTCACACAAAATAAATGCATCACACTGTAGTTGCTGACATATAATGTGCATCTTTTGATGCCAGCAGCATGGCTATAAAGATGGCTTCATCTTGCCTAATGAAAAGAATCAAAAAATGCTTCAAAAGAGTCACTTAGATGTGCATAAAACACCCTTCCTCTTATGCAGTGCTCCACCAGTGACTGTTAAGTATATGATCTCCTCAGTCAAGCTACTGTAAACTCATGCATTTTCATAAACAATTCTTGTTGGAACTTCCAAACTGCACCCTACAATGCAGTGCAGTTTGTGTGTACACAGCATTCTGCTTCCCAGCTACTTATCAGCCCATTTTTACAACACTTTTAACTGCAGGGCTTAGGCTTCCTGATACAGACCAGACCTTGAAGAAAAGTGAATCCCTTCAGCGTTTTAGTCCACAGGCAGCATTCTATACAAGAGAACAATTACATTCTAGGAAATTAGAACAAGAGTTTGAGACAGGTAGTGTTTTGAGGTGAACAAGGTAAGGTAGCTTGGAATCAGAAAGGCCAAAGGGCAGAATTAGGTAGTGCAAGCCATTAATTATCCTGCAAAAATGCAAGCTGGGGTATTCGAGAGGGATCAGACAGCATGAAGATTGGACCGAAGAGATCCCATGCATATCTCCCCAGCCAGAGAATAGATCTCAAATAATAGAGGGGTGGCACTCACTTTCCCGTGAGTGAGATGTTCAATTTTAATCAATAGATATTTATTGAGTGCCTTCTGATTATGAAGCACTGCATGAGGTCCTATAGGGAAAACAAAGAAAGATGAGTAAGAGACGAATATAAGCTCTATGAGAGTAAGATAAGCTTCTGGGGCAGTAGGGGCTCATGGGAGAAAAGACAGAAACACACAAAGTGGTTTCCAGGGAGAAGGAGGCTTTGAAGAATGGGAAGACTTCAATTTGTGGATATTGGGGACTTTCCAAACAGAGAGAGTGTTATGCACAAACGAATGGATGTAGGAAAGGCAGAAGATCTTCTAGAATTTTCCCATTCTAGTCTGGCCGGAGGGTAGTTATTGAAGACAAGCCTGGAAGCAGAGTGTGGCACTGCCTGGAAAGGGCTTGGTTTCCAGGTGAGCCATCAAGAAAGCATTGTCATTGCTGAACAGGAGAATGACGTCATCCAAGGTAGTTTTTCATTAGCCCTTGTATCCCAGGTGGAGTAGGAAGTGGGGGGAAGAGATTGGAGACAAGGAGTCTGGCTTGGAATTTCTATCCCTGGTCCAGATGGGAGGTAATGTGCTTTGATAAGAGAGGTGGGAAGGGGAACAGAAAGAATGAATGGTGTGTGGATGGTTTTGAGAGGCATGAAGGGGGAGACTTAACTGATTCACTGTGGGCAGTAATTATTAACTAATACTAACTTACCTGATGGAGGGCTTCCCCTGTCTCAGGGCCTGTGTGCTAAAGGATTTGCCTGGCTTCTGTCACTTAAACCTCACAGAAACACAGGAGGTGGGAGAGGAAGGAATCAAAGATGACCAACAGAATTGTAACCCCTAGAGACTGGTGGTATAGTGATGTCATTCATACAAACAGGGAAGTCAGAGGATTCAGTATGTGGTCTCCTGAGTCAGAAGTATATGACAGCCATTCAGTGAATGAAGTTATCCTACCAAAGTGGTGTTTGGATCCACAGGACAAATGAAAGAGCTTGGAGGAGAATTGTGAAAAAGAAGTAAAAATGACATGAAGAGGTGAAGGATTGGGGACACAGGAATTGAAAAGAGGCCATGAAGAAAAGAAAGAAGTGCAGCCCCTTCTCTTTCAGACCTTTGAAAATCCAGAGCTGTCTGAAGAGAGGTCTCTTGGAGGGGACAGCCAGGGAAGAGGTGTTATCAAGGGAATTCCAGGTTTCAGTTAATTGCACGAGGTGGCGAGTGTTTCAGACAGGCTTAGACTCTTAGAGACTTTGTTTATAGCAGCAGGAGGTTCCCTAGCACCCCATGGAAGAGAGGAATTAGATGGGAAGACAAATGGAACCCTTGGTAGGGTTGCAAGTAGAGAAAAGGAGTATTTCACAAGGGGAGGAAGAGGGACTGCAGATGGGAGAGGTTGGTGAGTCTGGAAGCCATGAGCATGTGCTCCCTAAAACCTGAGATTGAAGCTGGGATTTCCATGGTGGCATCTGAGATCCCAAAACCACTATGGAAGGGATTGGATAAGGAGAAAAAGAAAAAAATATTTTGAAAATTTGCTATGACGAGCGCTTCTGGGATCCTTCTGTCCTGCTAGAAGATAATATTCTCACCAAGCCAGTTGGAGGTCGGTCTCCTAAGGCTACATACACAGCCCCACTCATTTCCCTCCTTCCAGAGCTGGAAGAGAATCCCAGAGTGATAATCAGCTCTTTCAGTCGCCAACCCAAAGCTATCTCTTCCTTCTTTGAGGTGTGGAAATTCACATAATCTTATCGGTTAATCCCTGTCCTGTGATTGTGGTGGTATCACATCCTGTGTCCCAGCTGTTTTGCAAACCTATCCAACATCGCATTCTTCCCTGACTTTAGTCCTAGGCAGCACTACACAAGATAAAACATTCCAAATAATTTATAGTGTCTTATTCCAAGCACTGAATAGATTTGAATACATTTATTTATTTATTTATTTTTTGCCCAAACTGAAAGCTATTATTTAAATAATAACTGCGGGATGTCAGCATCTCAAATCACATGGGGCTGAGAGCCAAAGGTTCAAGATTGTTATGATTTTTCTTCATGCCCAAGCACCATACAGCTCAGATGTCAGGTTTGAAGAAGGAGAACACTGTTTTCCCGCCTTTTATGTGTAATTATACTTAGATGTCATTCAGCGACAGACACATTATTACAAACCTAAATTTTTTTAAAAATGTTACTGTTATGGGTTAAATTTTGTGTCCTTCCTTCCCTCCACCCCACCCCAAAAAGACATGTTGAAGTTCTAACATCCGGTAGTTCAGAATGTGACCTTATTTAGAAGTAGGGTCTTTATACTTGTAATCAAGTTAAAATGAAGTCATTAAGGTAGGCCCTAATTCAATGACCTCTGTCCTTCAAAAAAGGGAAAATTGACAAAGAGAGCGACACAGACAGAGGGAAGATGGTGTGAAGACACACAGGGAGAAGCCCCTGTGGCTGGGGTGATGCATCTATAAACGAGGAACACCAAGGATTGCTGGCAAATCCCAGAAGCCAGAGAGGCAATGAAGGATTCTCCCCTAGAGTCATCAGAGAGAGCCTGGCCTAGCTGACAACTTGGTTTGGGACTTCTAGTCTCCAGAACTATGAGACAATGAATTTCTGTTGTTTTAAGCCACCCCAGATTTTAGTGCTTTGTTATAGCAGCCCCGGGAAGCTAGTAAAATTACTAACATGAAAATGTTCCAATGAGTGATCTACACTACTGCTCCTAGACAGAAGGTAAATATGTTTCAAAAAATCAACTCATAAGAATGTGGTGTACAGGAGACATGTTCATTAATGCCTACTACAGGTGTGATGACAGATGGTGTACTGTCTTAGGAAGGTCGGATGTCCCTTCATTCTCTCTGTGGGAGTTTTGACCAGTCCTCAAAGATTATGGTCATTATTTCATCTACAGCTCCCTCTTCCTTAAGGTTTAGGGTCCATGGTTAGGAGAAAGGGCTGATTCCTTAGCTGAACAGGCATGTGTACAGTTGAGAAACTCCACCCCTACATTCAGGCAATGTGAAGTGAGACATAGCTCAAAGTCCATCAAGGGATCATTCTGGGTCCAATACACTTCCAGAGATGTATTAATGGATGGAGGGACAATTAGAGACTATCTAGGTCTAATCCTTTCATTGCAAATGGGGACTCTGAGGCCCTAAATGACCGATGGGAATTGCCCAAGGTCTCATAGGGCATTTCAAAACACTGTTATTCTGAGCTTTCAAGGTTGTTTGGTTTTAATGTGAACTCAACAGTGAGTTAAGGATATGGAAATGAGAAATATTTGAGGAATTAATTCATGACTCCCACTGCTTGGCTTTTCTAACTGAGCTGAGGTCAGAGTCAGAAAGAAGCAAAATACTTCACATTAGGAAGGATTCCAAAGGAAAAAGCAAACCCATTTGAAGGCTCTGTTCAGTTACCCCCCAATGGTACAGCCACCTTGGAAAAAGTTTGACAATTTCTTTAAAAGTTAAACATAAATTTGTCATATGACCCAAAAATCCAACTCTTTGGTATCTACCTAAGAGAAATGAAAATACATCCACACAAAGACTTGCACACAAATGTGCATACAGCAGTATTCATAATAGCCAAAACTTGGAAACAACCCATATGTCCATCAGTTGGTGAATGAATAAACAGTATGTGAAATACCCATACAATGGAATACTACTCAGTAATAAAAAAGAATGAAATACTAATGCATGTTACAGCATGGATGAACCTCAAAAACCTTATGCTAAGTGACACAAGCCAGACACAAAAGACTACTTATGATATTATTCCATTTATCTGAAATATCCAAAAAAGGCAACTTTATAGAAACAGAAAGTAGATTAGTGGTTGCCTAGGGCTAGGAGTGGTGTAAGGATATGGACATGAAGATTAATTGTAAATAGGCATGAGGGATCTTGAGAAAATGAAAATGTTCTAAAACTAAATTGTGACCATGGTTGAACAACTTGACAAAATTACTAAAAATTATAGAATTGTGCACTTAAAATGATTGAACTTTATTGTATGTAAATTTTACCACAATAACATTGTTTATAAAAAGAGAGAGAATAGAATATTATTCATGAAGGTAATTCTAACCCATGCTACAACATGGTTGAATCTTGGGGACATTACACCAACTGAGATAAGTCGGTCACAAAAGGATGATTCTACCTATATGAGGGGCCTGGAGTAGTTAAATTCATAGACACAGAAAGTAGAATGGGGGTTGCCAGGGGCAGGGGGAGTGAGTGGTGAGTCCCTGATTAATAGGTACAGAGTTGCAGTTTGGGAAGTTGAAAATAAGTTCAGGAGATGGATGGTGGTGATGGTTGCACAACAATGTGAATGTACTGTATTTAATGCCAATGAACTGTGCACTTAAAAATGGTTAAAATGGTAGATTTTACCTTATGTTTATTTTATACAATGAGAGAGAGAGAGAGATCAATAATATTTCTATCAGTGAACTGTTGAAAGTCCAGGCCTATTGCTGTGATGAGAAAACGTCACATGCTTTATTGTGGTTCAACAGTTCCATCCCTGAACGTTGCTTTTCCCTGTATCTTCCCCAAGGCAGCTGCAGTTTCGGTTTTACTAGGTCAGTAGGTTTTAGCCTGTCCTGACCTTTGGGTTGTTTTTGTTGACTTCCACTGAAAGGCTTCTGTGTAACGTCACCTCTGAGACCTAGTCACATTTGCCAAAACCCAACCATGAAAATGTCATGACATGATCTGTATCTTAGGGTGTTTTACTTAACGAAGGTAAACCAGTGCTTTAAATCAAGTTTCCCTAAGGATTGTTCAGTGGTGGGTGGGAGGGGGGAGTTTCTATTTATCTAAAAAGAATGTCATTTGCAGTTTGTTGTAGAGTTTTATAAATCTGTTGAAAAGTAAAATGTTTACTTATTCATCCTTGAAATGGGGTGGACTCCTCTCTCTCTTGGTTCCTATAGTAAATATGCACGTAAGAGGATTTTAAGACAATTTTTTTTGAATGTGTAGAGCATTTAACTAATAACCGGCATGGAGGAAATCCCATTTAGATATAGCGCGAGTAACTCTGGGGGACTTCCTCTCTCCATAACACACCACATGATAAAACCAAAAAAAGGCTTTAACCTGCTTCCTCCTCTTGGGTGTATGAGCACATGAATTTAGTCATGAGATAGATGTTGCCTGATATCTGCATGGGGTGAGGTGGGCTGAGTGAAACAGAAAGTGAATAAAGCTCCCATGTAGGATGTGCGAAGACGTGCAATCGTCATTCAGTTTCAGGTCCACGGTACGTAATTGACATAGATTATCTATAACCTACCTACCTATGCCAACCCCAGAGCCTTCTGCAAACACTGGCTCTTATTAGCAAATCGCCTCTTGCCAAGTCATAGTGCCTAGAATCAACATTCTCATTTTGTATCTCAGGAAAGAGAGGTGGAGAGGACTTACATTGTCAGACCAGGCAATAATCAAACAGAGAAAATTGGAGAAAAGAGACTTATTTGTCTTCCAGATCCCCTGTTGAAATTCCCCAATAGCGCTGCACAGTGTCATCATTGCTGGACCTTGTTTTGGCAGAGGATGAGCTGCTTGTGGATTTACATTCCTACCTGGCCCCGATGGGGAAGACATGCAATAATGGTGGTTAAGAGGCTTCCGGAGGGACACTTGGTAGAATGTGCAGTGGCGGCAGAACAGCGAAGAGTCAACAAGCTTTGCAATGACCAATGAAGGCGGTGGGGGGAAGGGGGCAGGGGGCTCCGTGTCTAGAAAGGGGGAGGGGAGCAAAAGCTTGGACTGATTTACTGGAAAGCCCCAGGCTTTTGTTAAGGAGTCTTTAGGATAATAGCTCTTTTGACTGGCTGTTCAGTTTTTTCTCTTTTCAAATTAGTAGTAGTGGTTGGCTGGGAGAGACGTGGAGAAAGCCCGATAGGAAGGGGGTCAAAAAAGCACGTGATGGGGCTGATTAACAAGTAGGCTTTGTGAGCAGGGCTGAGGGGACACCTGCAGCTCTCGCAGACAGGCTTGCCCAGTAGGGGTTGTTTGAATGAGAAAACAGCTTCCAAAAAGATGTAGCACAAGAGCATAAAAGGAAAAGATAAATGTGCATTTGCGAGATGAGGGAATTGGAGAGTTTTATCTCGGATTCTCCTTTAAATGAATCTTTCATTATCTAATATTCTCACCCCTAGGTCAGCATCACAAGATGTACGAGGAGAGAGGACTCACGGCCAGGACGTGGAGCTGGTGTTTTGATCAAAATGGAATTTGCTTTCAAACAGACATGTATTCACTAATCTCTTTCCTTAAGAGAAAGAAAGAAAGAAAGAAAGAAAGAAAGAAAGAAAGAAAGAAAGACAGACAAAATCTCTTCCAATTCAGGTGACTTAAGTCTGAGTGAGATGACAGCAGCGTTCACGTGCAAGATCCGACAGAGCTGGTGTCCAGGGTGAAAATAAATGTGACTTTTCATTTCAGGCATATGGTTGCTTTGTTTGTCATTCAATTAAAGAACAGGCATTACAATGCTATTGTATTATAAGAGATCCACATCTTTTGGGCTCTAATACAGCTAAACCTGTGCTTGGCAGTATCATAAGAGAGCCAGAAGGACACAGTTCTTGGTTTCCAAGGAGCTATATTTGTGTGGAGTGGAGGTGGGAGCACAAAGAAACTCAAATAAAAAATGCCATACCTTTTATGGCCATCCATAGCCCGAATCCATTCCAGATGGCCATGTTTACTGATATTTCCTGTAGCTAATAGAACTTTGGCAAATATCAATTGTGTGATCAATTCATATATATTATATCCCTACTGAGATAGCTAAGTTGCCAGATAAAGTCAACACTTAAATTTGATTTTAGCAAGGCCGGGCGCGGTGGCTCACGCCTGTAATCCTAGCACTCTGGGAGGCTGAGGCGGGTGGATAGCTCAAGGTCAGGAGTTCGAAACCAGCCTGACCAAGAGCGAGACCCCGTCTCTAAAAAAAAAAAAATAAAAAATAAAAAAAAAAAAATTTGATTTTAGCAGGACTTGGAAGGAATTAAGCGAGGGTGGCATCACCATCACCTCCTTTGAAAAGCCTTCCCTGACTCTGTAAGGTGAGTTGGATATTCCTTCTTGGTGCTTTCCTTAGCTTCAGTTTCCTTTTCTGTAAAATGCAGCCAGTGATACCTTCCTGAGAGGCTTGTTTTGGAAGTTATGTGACCTAAGTCACTTAAAATGCCTAGTTTAGAAGCTGGCATAGCCCTGCCAAAATAGCTTAGTTTGGAGGACATTAGACTGAAGATCTAAAGGTCCTTGGTTCAATTCTGGGTTTTCCTTATCCATGGACATTGGGGCTCAGGTTGCAAAAATCAGGGTTGACTACTTGGAGGGTGGGACATGAGAAAGAGGCAGGGTGTGGGAAATGGCATCTGGTCTATTGTCAATTAATTTCATACCCTTTTGGAGGATCAGAATATTTATTGGTGCAAACTTGGAAGAACTGAATTCCAGTGCTTTCTCTGAAATGTGAGTTGCTATCCTCTGGCATCACAGGGATGAGTGTGGAGGGGTCACAATGCCAATGAGGACAGGTTTCTTCAAGGAAGACACTGGGGGAGGACTGTGGAGGCAAATAGGGAGGTGCCCAGAGAATCCTAGAGCAAACACAAGAAGCACTGGGCCAAGAGTCAGGGGAGCTGAATTTGATCCCTGGCCAGCATTCCTACTTCACAGATGAAAAATCTAGACTTCCAAAATGTTATTTACACAAGATATATACCTAGTAGATGGAGGAGCTTAGATTAAAATCCAGGCCTTTTTATTTTAGGTCTCTTGACTATTCCACATGGCTGGTCTGTAAAATGGAAAGGCTTATGAAAAAACCTACTGAAGTCCCTTCCAGGTCTAAATAAAGTATAATATTCTAGAAGATGCCTATGGTCCTTCCTCAAGAGTAAAAAAGAAAAGAAAGAAAGATAAGGTAAGAGAGGAAGGAAAAAAAGAAAGAGAGAAACAGAGACAGAGAGAGAAGGAAAGAACAGGGAAAAAGATGAAAAAAACTTAAATTTTATCTATCTTGTCTCTATTTCTCCCACTTTGGAATAAATCCAATTTAATCATTTCTAGGACATTAAAATCCATGTCAGAGCCATCACCAGTTGAGTGTTCTGTCTCCATCCCACTGTCGCTAGGAGAGACATGGAACTTCTCCACCATATTATCATAATGGATATTTCAGCCAATGCTTGACTCTCTGTGCCAAGTGCAGGGCAAGCCATGGGGACATGAACCCCTCCGAGAGTTCAAGCTCGTTCTGAGTCATTAGTTCCAATATCCTCACAACTGCAGACGCAGCCAAGCTGGAGGCTTTCTGCTGAGTTCCATCCAGCCCTTAACCACTTCTATGTTATTGATTTGAGCCTATAGGTAAGAAATTTGAGATACGCAGCAAAGAAACAGTTTACTTTGCACCAAAGACAGACAACCAGTTCAATCACCCAGCTCAAATTAGGGTCTCGAGGCTAGGCAATCAATGCCTTATCCTTTTATCACCTGTACCAAACCTTCTCTTGGATGCTTCAGGTATAAGACAAATATACTTTTCCCAAAGTTTTTGGCATTTCCTGAAGCCACATGGACCAAAGACACTGTTCCTCAATGCCAGCATGTGCTTCACTGCCGGCCTCTGCCATCCGCACACACGTTTTCTGTTTATATTTTTGTGAAAAATTTAAATGTGTTGCCACTTTAATGTAATATTAAGGATCCCAGGATTTTTATTTCTGTTTTTCTATTTATTTCTTCTATTAGAAGAAAGGAATCATGATAAAGATTATGTTTCATGATTCTAATAGAATTTAAATTTTTTTTTACAAAAACTGTTGGTAAGAGAGACATATCCCCTTCACACCAAAAAACCCTCATTTTATAAAAACAAATGTTTAAAAAGGTAGAATCTGCTTTTTTTTGTGTGTGTGTGTGTGGAGTAGACTTGGGTAACATTGAAACTTGTTATTAGTGTTAAATAGCAACAGCTCTTGGGCTTTCTGTGGTGTTGGAAGGGAAAGCTAGCAACTAAAATTGAGACTCTCCAATGTGACATCACCTACAAAAATAAATCATTTATTATATAAAAACAGCCTGTTAATAGTGCACTTATTTTTAATCAAAGCTACAGTAAAACAGAATCTTTTCAACGCTTATCTCAAATTCTATTATTTTAAGACTTTTCTAGAGTTGGTAAAATATCTGGAAACGCACAGAGCAGAAAGGGTGATGGATTTACAAGGTGATTCGGAGAGAAAGTAAGGTCAGTCCTTATTAACTACACAAACCACCTCAAAGAAAACTGGACACTTTTGAAGGATCAAGTGACCCCTTTTTGGAAACTAGGCCATTCGAAAACCTTTCTGTTCAGAGATGTAATCTGTGTTCCATAGAATTCCCAGTTTAAGACATAACTCAACAGTGGCTTCAGTGGGTCTTGTCATTGGATAGTAACATCCAGGGATAACTGAAGAAAAGATATTGTTGCTCTGTGTGATGCTAACACCAGTCGAGGGGCAGACATAGCCCTGGTTTCTTTTTATAACCTATCGAGTGTGTATAAACTATGAGTGTATATTCATACTTTTTGGAAAAAATGAATATATGCTCTGTAACTTTTAAAGTTAAGATTCTGTAAGGTTTTTAACTACTTTGCAAAGTACCACTTTATTTTACTTGCTCCAAATGCTGTCCTTTTCTACCTTCAAAGGGTAATCCCACTACCCCTTTGGGGTTCTGGGAAGCTGTTATATTCTCTCATCACTTCTTCGGGTTTTCCTCAAATCTCTCTTGGTCTTCCCTAAGCTTCAGTACACCTTGGACAATGCACCACCTTGATTTAATCTGTTATCTTTGCCGGAATGAATTTACCATACCAATGAATTTCTCCTCCATATTTTGTGTTTTAATCAGTTCTACCCATAGAGCTCTTTTTTCACCAGCACCCTTTCGTTTAATTCTATTCATCCTTCGAGTTCATCTTAAGTCATTTCTCCCCCTGCTTTCCTGTCCCTCCCCCCATGTCCTTTCCCTCTTAGTCCAATCCATTCTGAACTCCGGTAGCATTGATATCGATCCCTTTTAATGTTTACGTCCTTTCATTGCTCTTAATCATTTTACCGATTTCTTTCTTGCTCTTGCCTCAACAGTAAGAGCCCAGAGGTCAGAAATCCTGATTTATACTCCTTTTGTGTCCCTCTTACCCTGTAGGTTAAGAGTATATGCTTCACCATAAGCTGTGTTTTAGGGTCTTTGATGGTTTCCCCATCAATCTTTGTCAAGAAAGTATTTAGTCTAACTAGGTCCTCCTGCCAAGTTCCTTCCCTGCCTGGATCACTTGTATTGCTGTCTGTGTACACAAGGATGCCTGAAATAACCATGGAAGCTGATTGTTTCAATATGAAGACACACAAAGAGGATTCAGTGGGTGATCATGCTGGTGGATGGAGATCATGCAGTTCACAGAACATCTACAGAGTTTATGGAGGCATTGACCAAGAATTTCATGATAACTTTGTGTGAAAGAGGGGAAATAAATAGTTGTGTTGAATCTGAGCCACTTCTGGGTTCTGAGGCAGTCAGTTACTGCTCATTGTTAACTAATCCACTAGCCTTCTGGATTTTATACGTTGTGTCAGTCCCAAGAGCTCATCCTGCCACAGACAGCATTCCTGACCTTCAGCATGCTGATAGAGTCTGGCTCCTCTGTCCTCATCAAACTCACCACGCCCACCATGCTTTCATTGCCACTCTTCTGAGCCACCGGGACTCATCTTTTCCTTATGCAATTTCTATCATCAGAAGCTCAATGTTAAGCCAACAACTGGGTGATGGGTTACCAAAATAAGTCAATGCAATCTCAGCATCATTGCAATGTTGGGTGTGGGGATGGTGGATGGGGGCTTAGCCAATAGTTTGGACACTGTTAATAAGAAAGAGTAACAGACTGGATGCTGTATCATCTGGAAAAGAAAAGAAGTAGGCAGGATCGTATTTTCATCTACACATGTGGAAGTGGGACTTTGTTTATATGAAAGCTATGACTGGTAAGTGTAGGTTACAGGGAGGCTCAATAAGTTTAAAAATAGAAGGAGAGGCGTTGTTACATGATAAGTGAGCTCCCAACACTGGTAAGATGTCAGCATTTATGTTCAGATAATTAATCAAGACATTATGGAAGACATTCCTGCATTGCATGGAACTAAAAATTAAGTGCTCCCTAATGATCTCATATACCAATCAATCAATCTCACTCCAAAGTTCTTCAAGCCTGCAATGATTTCCAGTTCCCTTATGTCTTTCATGAGATGTAGCACCTATAAGCGAATAGAATTCTAGCTTCAGATGAACAGATGAATCAAGGCTTTATGCAAGGATAGGATTTGGGGAAGTATGTATGAACAGGGGGAAAGGTTTGTCCCATATCAGTCTTGATGTCTTCGTTCTAGGAAATCTTTCTTGAAAATATGGGAGTCACACAGAAGACAATACTAATTTTACTCCTGCATTCACATCCAGGGACAACCCAATACATACACCAGGATTTTAGATATTCTACATCCTTTAAAAGTTTGAAAAATACTGACTGCTTTACACATACCCAGCTTTTTTTTTTTTTTAATGTCTATTTACAATGGCTGGGAGTAGTGAATAATTTGACTTTTGAGGAATGAAATTATTCTTTGGTGAAAACTCACCATTTATTGAGTTAGTTTCACACATATTATCACATTTCATCTCTAAAATAATTCTATGGGATAAGCATTATTATTCCAATTTTATAGTTGGTAGAGTTGGGGAGGGTAAACAACTTATCCAAGTTCCTACAACCATCAGATTGTTGAGCCTGGATTTGAATCTAGGCCTATCTGATGCCAAAGCCCTCTCAATGGGATTTTGTGGCCCCTAATCATGTATCCTTCATATTTTGAAAGAAAAAAGGCAATGTTTAGAGATGCCGATCACATCTGAAAGAAATGGCTTGACTTTACAAGGATGGAGCAGTCTTTGCCTACCAGGTACGAACTCCAGCTTTGGTGATACACCGGCCAGATAACGGCTCTGCACTCTGTATAGCTGAATGATCTTCTGCAAGTACCTTAACTTCTCCAAGAGTCAGTGCTCTTAACTGAAAAGTGGGAGTGCTAGCAGTCCTTATAGGACTGTGTTTAATAGTAAATAAAATAATACTTGGAAAGCACCTAGCACAACGGGCACATAGAAAGTAAGTTTTAGCTGTTATGAAGAATATATATTCTTTTTTATCTTTCTACTCTGAAGGTTGCTAGTGGAGATGGAAAAACATGACTCAAAGCCAAGTTATGGGGAAATGCCATAGGAGGAGGGAGGCAGGACAAGCAGACTGTTCCTTGGAAGCTAGACTTACTGATAACAGTGGTACCCTTATCTGCTCCAATTGATTTGTTTGTAGAAGGTAGGGGTGGGGAACCTTTTCATGTTGGAAGACTGCTTTAATTTAGCTGTAATTAAATAAGGTTGCATTCAAGAAACTTCACTTAGAGATACTTAAAAATGTACATTATTTTGTAAAACTCTACTATGTACTTAATAATTTCAAAAACTGAAAGCTATTTAATAACTTTAAAGTTAACTAACTTTTTAATGATTTTGTTGTGTCTGCTTTTTGTTGGAAAGCATTTGAATATTTGGTTGCAGCATGGAGGTCTATAGTTTTAGTTGATCTTCATAAAATTTAGCTATCTATTCTCTCAGAGATAAAATTTTGCCTAATATTTTCCCCTGCAATTGCCAATGCACTTTAGAATGATATGGCAAATCCATATTGAATACCTCGTCGTTCAACTTTAGTGTGTTAGGAAACTGAAGATGCCATGTTGCATTTGCATGACTATATTAATAGTTAGCAATACTTAAACTTGCTGCAAAGTGTCACTTAAAATAGTAGCTTTAGCACAGAGATTTTGCTGATGCAAGATACAATGAAAAGAAATGAGAGCATTTGGATCTGTTAATCCTTTTTTTATCTATGCAATAAACCCTTCATGTTTTCCTGTCATGGAAGGTGCACTGTATGTATATAAACTAAGTAAATTTACCAAATTCAGTCCAACTTCACAATATTTATCTTGAAAGTTCTTGAAGATATCTATTCCCTGTGTTCTGTTGGCAAGAGTGCCCAAAGTGAGCAATTCTTCATAGCACAAAAAATCTTTGTTATGACCCAAATGAAGTATAAAACCTGCACTGAGTCAGTTGATTCATCCAAAGTTATTGAATAATATATATTTTCCTTTTGAAGTATTGCATGAAGTTGTTCTGTTAAGTTGAAGGCTAATTCATGCTGCCAATCAATTATGGTTCTCCTTAAAATAAGCAGCTGTTTATACTTTGAAATGTTATCAGGGTCTAAGCATCCTACAACTTCAATGATGCATTCTTTCACAATTTCTACATCACTGAGTGGCTTCCCTTTTCCCCCAAGTATATAAGCTACTTTGTAAGTTGCTTCAGTGGCATTATTTTCAGGTCTTATTGCTGCTTAAAAGAATTGTCTTTGCTTTTGCTTTTCATCTTTTAATTTCTGCAATACAACCTTTCACACATCTCCCTCTAATATAAAATATTTGTGATCCTTATGAGTGTTATGATGCTGACGAGCATTGAATTTCTTTAATGTTGATATCACAGTATCACAAAGCAAGCAAATAATCTTATCTTTAACAGAAACAAGATAATACTGCAATTCTCAATCCTCACTAAAAACATCTGTTTTCTTCCTTCAGCGTTCTCTTGGTCTTCTTTGACACAATGGGCTGTTGAGCAGACAGAATTAAAAAATACTGTTGAGCTGTGCAACTATTCATAAATTCCACTTCAAACAGAAACACAGTGCACCATTGTCAAAAGCTGATAACAAACTGGTGTACTCAACCCCCATAAACTCTCGCCAACCAGCCTCCTGTGGAAGTGGCACCAGTCACGTGGGGGAAGTTAGAACTAAATCATGATCGTAGCAGCCGTCAACTTAGCCCTTATGGCTTACTAATGTTCTAAATGTGCTGGTCAGTCTGGGAGGATTATTTCATTGAAAGCTATTTTATTCTTTGGCATTTTAAATGTGTTCATTTAAAAAATAAAATAAAAATATAAGAGATGAACAAAAATGCATTAATAAAAATAAAAAGATTTGTTCTGTAAAATTTGGATTCAGTCAAAAGGCTGCACTTAAGGACCTATTATAGAAGGGCACATGTGGCCCTAAGGCCATAGGTTCCCCAGCCCTGGTATAAGGTTATTCTCCATAGGCAGCTCTGATAATCTTCCCATCTCTCCTGCAGCCTCTAGCACAGGGCTCAAACCCTCCCCGCATGATTCACCCAGGTGTGCACAC
The DNA here is from genome assembly GCA_008086735.1 of Cheirogaleus medius. Classification (NCBI taxonomy): domain Eukaryota; kingdom Metazoa; phylum Chordata; class Mammalia; order Primates; family Cheirogaleidae; genus Cheirogaleus; species Cheirogaleus medius. Next base: position 16,445,993 of record VBSM01001927.1, read on the forward strand.
TGAGTGGTCTCAGGAGAGGGAAGAAAAGTGCACATCACTTGGAAAAGGCAGGAACCTGCAGCTTATACACCAGGCCAGACTGAGCTGATAAACAAGCTTGGTGATAATGATGCATTGTACTTTCCCCCAGGATCTCAAAGGAAGGTGCAGACTACAATTCCAATGCAAGTCAGCAGTATGTCACGGCTGCACAAATGGCTTCACCACATTCCCCTGTGGGGAGAATGCAGATCAGGCATTCATGACCCTATTTCACAGACAGAAAACACATTTGAAATCCCAGCCAATCAGGGGCAGAGCTGGCACTAGGAAAGGAACGGTTTAAATGATATGGTGCACTCTTGAGGTAGCTCAGCAATTCCAGTCTCCGGTGGACGCAATTTGAGATGTCCACTTCAATCTAGAAAGACCTACATTCTCTTCTCTTTCTCTCAACTCCCCCTTCCCACCCCTGTCAAGCCTCCTATTTCAGTTCTCCTCCCTGTTCTGATGACAATTAGGATTCAGGCTGTTTCTGCTAATAGTTCCTGGCTTGGAGTCCAAATGAAACATTGGCTGGCACTTTTTGTGGCACATCACTGTCCCTGAAACTCTGTGGCTAACTTGTCCTGGCACTGCCCCCACCCCATTTTTGTTGGCTCTTCAAGGAGAGTTAAAAACTTGCCTTTTTTAGTTTTCCTGGCATACCGTTGTGAGGCACAGTCTAGAAACAGAAAGAAGGAAACCAAACTAACTGGAGTCCATTTAGTGCACTCAGGAAGAGTGTACAGGTACCAGCTGGGATAGGAACGGGCCCCTCTTCAGGGGGATCACCCCTCCATCACCTCCATGCACCAAGAAAGGTTAAATTGACCTGTAAGTTTTCAAACTTCAAATAGATAGGGACAAGCACTGGCAGATCTCAGCGGAACTATTTAGGGTTGCACAGAGAACAGGTTTTGCCCCCTTCCACTTCCTGTCCTACTCTCAAACCAGTTGCTCAGTGCCCTCCATGGTTGAATTGAGCATGTGAGCATGAAGGGTCAGAAGACTTTCATAACTTTTCATAAGTGTCATCTTTTTTCCTCTAAAACCATTTTCCAGGAATCATTGTCTCTCTCTCTCTCCAGACATTTTCATCAACATATATCAATTTTTCAGAGGTCACATTTATTGAGGCTTGATTCATATACAGTAAATTCACCCTTCTTTTATATTACAGTTCTGTGAATTTTGACAAACTAATGCAGTTATGTAAACACCATCAAAATCAAAATATAGGCCAGGCACAGTGTCTCATGCCTGTAATTCTAGCACTCTGGGAGGCCGAGGCAGGAGGATCGCTTGAGGTCAGTAGTTCGAGACCAGCCTGAGCAAGAGTGAGACCCTGTCTTTACTAAAAATAGAAAAATTAGCAGGTATGGTGGTAGTACCAGCTACTCAGGAGGCTGAGGCAGGAGGATCACTTGAGCCCAGGAGTTTGAGGTTGCTGTGAGCTAGGCTGACGCCATGGCACTCTAGCCCAGGCAACAGAGTGAGACTCTGTCTCAAAAAAAAAAAAAAAAAATCAAAATATATTACATTTCCCTCACCCCAAAAAGTTCTCTCATGCCCCTTTGTTGTCACACCCGTCCTGCCTTTCCTAGTCCTACAATTGCTGATCTGATTTCTGTTCCTATAGTTTTGCTTTTTTCTAGAAAGTCATAGAAAACTCATAGTATGTAGCATTTTGAATCTCAATTCTTTCACTTAGCGTAATGCTTTTCAGATTTATCCAGGTTGTTCTATAAAGCAGTTTTATTCTTTTTTATTGCTAAGTAGTATTCCTTTATATCAATGAACCACAATTTGTTTATCCATTCACCAATTGATAAACATTTGGGTTGTTTCTGGGGTTTGGCGATTTTGAATAAAAATTTATTTTGAAAGTGCTTTTTTTCATTTTTTTGTTAAGTTAAGTCAATCTTGTTTTTTTTTTTCTA
>VBSM01001927.1:16448053-16501906 GCA_008086735.1 Cheirogaleus medius
TCCTCCTGCCTTGGCCTCCCAGAGTGCTAGGATTACAGATGTGAGCCACCGTGCCCAGCTAAGAATACTGCTTCTTGTTCACATTTGAACCAGCAAAGGCACTGCTAGTTAAAGGGACCCAGAAAAGAGCAGACTCAGTTACCTGAGACCCAGTAGTCCCTTTTGCAATAAAGCTATGATGTAAATAATCATATGTAAATAGTTTTTAAACTTTACCCATAGGAAATTGGGAGGCAAACTTTAATACTTCGAACTCAGCTTTATTTTGAAAATTACCTACCTGAGAATTAAGAAGAGAAATACATATAAAGATGTCAAAATTCTAAGGTCTCTAAGTGTTGATTTATTATATAGTATATGCACCTAAAAATGGGGTTTGTCTTTTAAACACATTTGCCTGAGGCATAATAGTGTTGCAACATGCTGTGGTGTCACACTGCAAAACTAATGTTGTTGAAACTTCTCTTTCTTTCTTGAACCTCTTTCTATTTCCAGGAAAGGGGAGGAAGGGGAGAGGAAGAAGAAAGAGAGAAAACAGGGGAAGGAGTGGAGAAGAACGAAGTATAAAACCTGGGTAATTATATAGCACCTTTTATCTTAGAATCTCAAAAGTTATTTTCAAAATCAGACTTACTTACCTGGTTGCCAGGATGTGGAAAACTAGGTTGAAACAGGATTGAGTTTTTCGGAGAACCACAGTGTGATGGTTAATTTTATGTGTCAACATGGATGGGCCATGGGGCACCCAGATATTTGGTCAAACATTATTCTAGATGTTTCGGTGAAGGTGTTTTTCTGATAAGATTAACATTTAAATTGGTCTACTTTGAGTAAAGCAGATTACCCTCCCTAAAGTGGGTAAAGCCAGCAGACTGCCCTTGAACTTCAACAGCGGCTCTTCCCTGTGTCTCCAGGCTGCTGACCCCAACCTACGGATTTTAGATTTATTAAGCCTCCACAATTGCATGGACCAATTCTTCTCTCTCTCTCTCTTTCTCTCTGTGTACACACACACATCCCCCTTCCTAAAGAATTGTAACTTCTGTATTTGAGAAAATATTAAAGATAATTTATTCTAACCCTTACCCCTAGATCTCTTCTCTAGCATCTACCTATGTGAGCATTGAACCTCAGCTGAATACTTTCTGCCCAGTCACCTACTGGCCATGGAGGCTGCTACTTTTATTTTTGGACAGCTCTAATTGCTTCAAGTTTTTGTTGTTTGTTTGCTTGCTTCATATTGCGAATGCAATCTGTTTCCCAATGTCTTCTACCCTTTGGCCCAGTTTGTACCTGGGAATCATGCAGGCTGTTAGTATGCAGGTATACATTGTCCTTGTTCAGTTCCTCTTAATTTGGATGATCTGTGTGACAGACTAATTCTGAAATATTGACTAGTTTTGATTGTTTGTTTGTTTTCACCACATTTCCATGTATCCCTTCCCTTGCTCCATAAATCACCAGGGACATTCATGTCTACTGCCCCAGGGAAGGGACGACAAAGGACAGACTCAATCTTGGGTGCCTGGAAGGAGCAAGGACAGAGCAGAAAGAGCAGGCATGCGGAAGAACTGCCCCGTTGGCAACAAAGGATGGCACACATGGATCTGTGTGCCTGGTGACCTGGGCCAGGCAGGACAATGGGTCTCTCAGGAAAGCAGCTTGGACAGGTGACATCCAAGGATTGGGTGAACCTTGGAACCCAAAATGCCTTAAACACAACAATGGAGCAAGAAAGGGGAGCTGGTATTGAATGGGCTTAACTCTCCCACTGAGTGGAGGCATGAAATAAAATTTTAGTTCAGTTTACAGAAAAATCTAGTTACATTTCTTACATTTCTAGTTATGCTTCTTCCCCACTGAGATGAGCTTCACATTGGTTTTTATCCATCACTGAAAAGAAGGTAGAGGAAATGATTCTTTGCTTTGAGAATAGTCCAGTGTCTGGAAGGACCTGGACTTAGACTGGGAAGCCATGGTCCTAAGGAAATATACCAGGATTCATGGGCAGGTATTTTTACCTCTTATTGGTTCTTCATCTCTGTTCTATCCTGTTACCAATAGTCTTTCAAAAAACAGTTACTAAGTGCTTTCTGTATGATAGGCACTGTGAAAATCATTGAAAAACCAAAGACAAAAGAGGAGATGGAAAAGAACACAAAAAATGTGAGCAAGTAGAATTAAGTGGCAACATTAAATTGGTTTAAAAAATATAAAAAGGTCTCAGGTCCCTTTTCTAGGCAGACCTGCCTAAAGGCAGTTACCTGAATTTTTACCCTTAAAAGTAATCATTAGGTAAGACCCTGAAGAAGTCAATCTGGGCATGGAACTTCAAGGGGGCTGAAATTTATAATGGTTGAGACCACCCTGTAGAGTTTAAAATCACTCAGGGTGCACAGGCAGGTGAGGCAGTGCTTGGCTTTCTTGGTGAAGAATGTGGCATTTTTGAGGACAATGTGAATGCATGTCATAGATAACATTATAAACAGTTACCATGCTCTGTGCTTGACACCTGTTATTTTAACCTCACACCAATCTCATGAAATAAGTACTCTTGTTAACCTGGATTATTGATAAGGAAATCAAGGCTTAGAAAGTTAAGTGACATGCCCAGTGTCACACAGCTAACTAGGGGCAGAGTAAACATTCAAATCCAGATCTAACCCAGAACAAAATCCTTTACGCATAATATATTATTGCACCCTAAAGAATGAAGAACAGGTATTAAAAACCCCAAAGAGTTATAAACCTTTTCTTATACTACTACAGTTTTATTAAAACACAGCTAGGCAAATTTGTTTGCATATTGTCTATGGCTTCTTTCCCACTACAATGGCACAGTTGAGTAGTTGTGACAAAATGTGGCTGGCAAAGCTGAAAATGTTTACTATCTGGCCCTTTTTGTTTGTTTGTTTGTTTCTTGAGACAGAGTCTCGCTCTGTCACCCCGGGGCACTCGCCTGGGGCTAGAGTGCCCTGGTGTCAGCCTAGCTCACAGCAACCTCAACCTCCTGGGCTCAAGAATCCTCCTGCGTAGCTGGGACTACAGGCCCATGTTCCACCATGCTGGGGTAACATTTTTTTCTATTTTTTTGTAGAGCCAGAGTCTTGCTCTTGCTCAGGGTGGTCTCGAACTCCTGAGCTCAAGCGATCCTCCCACCTCGGCCTCCCAGAGTGCTAGGATTACAGGCGTGAGCCACCACGCCTGGCCTTTATCTGGCCCTTACTAAAAAGAGTTTACCGATCTCTGACCTATGATAGGGAAAAATACAACTAATACTTCACAAGTAATTGGACTAGATAATGTTCTTTTAAATCAGGAATCACATTCTTACATATCTGTCTCGAAGCTGGTCTCCTTGTATTAGGTTTAAAAGATTTTAAAGGCATCAGGCAGTCTCACTAGATTTCTGCGACCCAGTTTATCATGTTTGAACAAAATTTAGTCACCTTTATGCCTTCTTGACTGGGCTCCTTCTGAACCTATTACAAATACCAACAGCGTGAGTAACAGACTTCTCAGGGATCTTACTTTTGATAAGGTTGAGAATTAGTAGTGTGGCCTAATCACCTTTGAGAGAAGGACAGAAATAATTACTTTAAAACTTGGAACACTATCTGGGTTTGGAAGCGACAAGAGAAGTAATTCTGCTGGGATTATCTCATTTGAATTAGCGCCAGTCAGGGCGTGCCCAGAAAATTCCTCTCAAAAGCTAAGGGAAACATGCCGAGAGTGGCTGGTATAATCATTTGCAAAGCAATGTATGCGCTACATGCATACATATGTATACACATGCACACACACATTTCAGGCACATCATCAACCTTTTCCCTGTTGAGACTCAATTTGTTACAACTCCTCAATTGCATCCAAGAGATGGAGTTAGCCCTGTGTTCATTCTGTTCCTCTTCTCTTCCCATCCAAGAGTGACTGCATTTGCTTTGGCCTTTTTCCGCTTATGCCGAAATCCACACTGCTGATTTCACAGTAGGCTGCATGCTGTCGTGCAAGTCATTCTCCCAAGAATTTCTTATCACCCTTCATTGTCACTGCTCTCCTTTCTCTTTAAAGTTTCTGCCTGGACAAATGTTCAAGCAGTGGCTGGGATAGGCAAGCACTGCCAGAGTCATGACACCATAAGGAGAATTTAGGGGGTGCCCACCCACCCACCCACCCCGAGAGTGGTACCTGCTACAGGGTGCAATGGGAACATGAGGACAGCTAAGTCACCCCAGTGCTGCAAGAGCTATTTCCTGGCACTTGTGCTGTCCGATTAGAATAATAAAGGATGAGTAATGGTTATTCCCAAGAAAGTCATGGGGAAAAGCACAAAAGAAGAAGGAAGATCAAGCAGAATGATAGCAAATACTCAGATGTCCTGAGCAGCCACTTGGCCATTGGTTCTCGATGGCCTTTCCCTGGGTGGAATTCCTGCATCAGCCCACGCTGCTGTTCTGGGGATGATGTCAGGGCAGATGAACGAAGCCTCAAGCTCTGTGATTGAGGAAGTGCCTTCTATTGAACACTGCTTTCTGTTAAGCCCTAATTTCTGTCTGTTTCTCCCTCTGCTAACAGTGCCTTACTCAGTAGAAAACATACCGTCAGCTTTTTCCTCCACATGCCTGGAAGGATACACTCACCCTGGGTGGTGCCGGTTATAGGTTCTGCACAGAAATCTCTTTATCTGAACTCGATTAGAGGCATGATCTGCCAGGACTGCTGTTCAATCAAAGAACTGCCTTCAGGACTTTCCTTATTTAGTGAAACTATTGTTGACAAACCAAAACTGCACCCAGACTTGCACCCACAGTTTATTCAAGCCAGGTAACACACTAAGAGCTTTGTGTAAGCAACGGCTTCTTTCTTTTCAGAAATTGTTGGCTCTCACAAAAGGAGAGTTCAGATATCAGCCTGGTGCTTTCATAACTATCTTGGATTAAGACTCAGCTTTAGCAAACTCTCTGCAGGATGTGATTTAAATACATGATAAAGTACAGTGGGGCGTTTATAATTTACATACAAATAATTTTTTTTCTAATGCTCACATATTGGAAATATCTCTCCCCTGAATTAAATAATCAATAGGAATTTTAACAAAACATCCTCTACATAAAAATCTTAGAAATTCTACTGCTAAGTTTGATGGCTGGAAAACCAAGCTGATTGATGGTTTCAGAGCTCATATGTCAGTGTTAATATTTGTTGGTTGTTCTTATCTATTCTACATAATATGGTTTTGTGTGTTGACTCAGACACTGCCTTACGCAGTAATATGACATGAGCCCGTGATATTCAGCACGTTTTGGAGAAAGCATGACACTAAGACCCTTGTGACAGGCTTCCACTTTGTCCCTTACAGCATTACAATGGGAGCATTCTTTTCCCAAGGCAGTCGTTGAGCCTGGCACTATCAGATTATGGCTTGATAGTTATTTATCACTTTGGGTTGATGTAAAAACCAGGCATCTCTAATCACTCACAACTTTACAAGACCAAAATGTTAACAGAGAAGACAGTTTTACAGAAATATCAAGAATTATTTCATTAGCTTTCTAACCTTTAAAGAAATTGGGCTTTCTATTCAAATACTTAGCTCAATAATATATGAAGCAGTTAAATGCAATCCCTTTTCAAAGCCCTTTCTGCTTTCTGTATTTAATAGGGAGAGGGCTAGAGGACAGGAAGAATTTCACTGCTCTTTCAAGGATTTGTCACAAACATCTTATTTTGTACTTGTAGGGGATGTTGCAAAGAGAGGCTGGAAAATGACAAGAAAGGCTTGGTTGATTCCATTATATCTGATGCATTTGGAAATTGATTGAAGTGATCAGATTTCAGATGCACCTTGGGACAGAAGAGGCAATCTTGTGTAAGTGATAGCCAAGTTGTGAATGAGGGGAGGAGGCTGTCCAGAAAGGACTCCCCCTATCTGAGTAACAGCCTCTGTCCTGTATCCCATGATAATAAGCATCCTTGGCATCTTTCTATCCTATACGCATCATGATGAGATTTAATTAACTGTCCATTCATCTACTCCTCCTACTAGCCCATGAGCTCTTTGATATTAACCATATGTTATCTCTATTGGTTTCCCCAAGTCCTGACCAGAATAGATGCTTGATAAACATTTTGAAAGGAAGGAAGGTGGGGAGGGAGGAAGAAAAGGCAAAAGTTCACCTTTAATGTCCATAAAGGCATTAAACAAAATAGAACATATATTTAGTTAGAGGAGATATTTTATGTATAACCAAGTATGACTTACTTATGATTAAAACACAGGTTATAATTTAACAGATACTATGAGTTTTACATAGTGAAAAATAAGTACAATACATTTTAAAAGGCTTTTAAGTACCTATATTAAATATAAACTAAACAGAGGAGATTTTTTTTCATCCTAAGAATTACCTGGGCTACTAACTTGGCAAAGAGTAAAAGTTAAAAAGAGGAAAATTGCTGAAATGAGAATGAGTGAATTATTTGAATAAATATGTATGGTTACTATAAACTTCCAAAAGGATTTTAAAAGTGAACCAGGAAATATTGCTAAGATGAAAGCAGCTTTACTTATCGTCTTTATATGTTATGAAAACAAAATATTTTAGCAAGCCTTACTGATAAGTGGTTGATTTAATTCTTTGTAAAATGAAGTTCTTTTTTTTTTTTAACCTGGATAATGTAAATATGTCGGTTAATCATTAGAGGACTCCAAGTCTTCCTCTTTGTTCTACTTAAACACTAAAAAGATCATAAATCCTTGACGTTTCCTTGGAGTTATCTTAGGTAAAGTCCAAAGTTTCAGATAGTGTTCTGTGAACCATAAACCTTGCCATCCGAGAAGAGTCAACGCATACCCTGACATTCTGGTACAGTCCCTATTCAGCCTGCTTTCAACCTATTCCTTTAAAGATTCATATATATTTGGCCTTTTACCCATGACCTATCCAGATTTTTAAAAAGCTTTTTATTTCGGAACAGTTTTAGATTTATAGAAAAATTGCAGAGATAGTATAGAAAGTTTAAATATACCCTGTACCCATTTTTCCCTTATTAGCATCTTTCATTAGCCTGGTGTATTTGGTATAATTAATGGATCAATATGATCCATTATTATGAACAAAAGCCCATAGTTTATTCACATTTTCTTCATTTTTACCTAATAGTCTTTTTCTGGTTCAGGATCTTGTTCAGGAAACCACATGACATGTAATTGTCAAGATGTCTTAGATTCCTTCTCAGCTGTAACAGTTACTCAGACTTTTCTTATTTTTGATGACTTTGACAGTTTTGAGGACAAGTGGTCAGGTATTTTTAGAATGTCCTCATTTGGCATTTGACTGCTGTTTTTCTCATGATTAAACTGGGGCTGTGGGTTTTTAGGAGGACCGCAGAGTGCATACTATCAATACGACTCATCAATGTTGGTATTGACCTTGACTTCCTGGCTGAGGTAGCATTTGTCAGTTTTTTTTCACTGTAAAGTTACTTTTTTCCTCCCTTTTCCATACTGTACCCTCTGGAAGAAAGTCACTAAGCACAACTCGACTGTTATAAAAAGTTCTAATTGCTTCTAACCTAATATCATTAAACTCTGAGTGTCAAAAAAAGAAGTGGGGAATTATACTCCAACTCCTATCCTCCTTGAGGGATGAGTACATAAATTATTTGGAATTTTTCTGCACAAGATATTTGTCTCTTCCTCAGTTATTTATTTTTTCAATCATCTCTATTAGTATAGAGTTATTAATACTTGTTTTATACCTTAGGTTATAATCCAATTCTACTTTATTTATTTGTTTGCTCAAATTGTTCCAATTTTGGCCATTAGGAGCTCTTTTATTGGAGTCTTTTATGTGTGTCTTTGACATACCCTGATTATTGTGGGATTTGTGGGGGTTTTCTAAAGCACTTTCTTACTTTCTGGTGTATAAGATACTCCAGTTTCATGTTGTGTATTTCTCCCATCCAAATACTAACCAGGCCCAACCCTGTTTAGCTTCCAAGATCAGATGAGATTGGATGTGTTCAGGGTGGTACAGCCGTAGACTTATGTGTATTTCTGACCCCAGTCCTAGAACTAGCCATTTCTCCAGGGAGCACTGGCTCCTTTCAATGGAGAATGGTATTAGAAACCAAGATCTGGGTGCTGGATGTGTCTGGGGGGAATGTTCTTTCTTCTAGTCCCTCTTAGGTGACAGGACAAGGAAACATATTGATAAATATTTCTATATGTAACTATTATATATAGATACATGTGTGTCTATATGAAGCTAAACATATGTTAATACAGTGTTTCTCATTGAAATCCATTAACACTTGGATCCTCCTAGCCTCCTCCCTTTGCTTATCTGTAAACTCTCATCCAGCAATGAGAAATCTGACTCCCACCATCTGCTATCCACTTAATTAATTGTTCATTTCCAGGATACATGTATAGCAACATCTGAATTGTTAACCCATACCCCCATGGGAAACTACATTATCAACTAGAGTGCAACACTTATGTGCAGCTTCCTTGGCCATTGGTCTTATAGACTCCACTCATTTCCAAAGTTACTAGGGTCCCCACTCCCTTCCGTGAGGTTGTTTCTTATGATACAGTTAAATTGTAATGCAATTTAGTTAGATCATTTTGTCACTTTCTGCATTCCAACCTGGAATTCCCCAGTCTCCTAACTGATTTTTAAAAATTTGAATCCGTTACAGTTCACTCTTTGCACAGATTTGTCTTAATAGAAAAATAATGTTTTAAATTACTTAACATCCAGTAAAACTGATTAGCCAGGGGGATTCATTAATTCAACAAATATTTCCCCAAGTGTCTACCTTGTGTTAGGCCCTGTACCAGTGCCACCCTGGGGGGCTTCATCTTATAGTTTTCAGTCATTGGTACATCCTTGCATAATCAGGGCATGGGCATCTCAGTGTAAAAAGCACTGATGAAGGAAACGAGATTGTGATATTTATGTGGCCACATCTCTAGAATTCTAGGATTCCTTAGATCGGTATAACCACACTTCCCTCAGTAGTTCCAGAATCTGCAAAAAAAAAAAAAAAAAAAAAAAAAAAAAAAAAAAGAAAGAAAGAAAATCTATTTGGAGAATTGCATTTACATAAGGTTAGAATTGTTTTTCTCCTACTGCTCTTTTGCTCTTAGCAAAAAAAGCAATTTAAACTGCAGAGGAGAATAATAACTACTGAAGTCAACACCCGCTTTTGTCTAATACAAATGCCATCAGCACAACTTAAATTATAACCCCCTTTGTCAATCTGGGATTGCTGAAAACAACAATTAAGCCACTCTACACTTGCAAGTGATCTACGATATTGTTTTTTTTATGGGCTTTATTTGTTGCACAAACCACATTATCTAAACAGCTAATAAAATTGCACGTGTAAAATTATGCCAATAAAGGAAAGAAAGGCAGTCCTTGTTTGTGGCTCTTATCATTGGGGGTGGGGAATGGGGGAATTGCTGACATTAGTAAATCAACAAATAGATTATCTTCCTTAAGAATATTAATGATTTGTAAAACTTTCCACCTTGACTTTGACTAACTCCCAGGATGACCACACATGCCATTGTGGTATAAGGTAGTCTTACATGGGGGACAGCTATTTCTACGACTGCCACAGCAGGTGAAAAACAGGTAGGAGCAATACTCTGGAATTGTATGATTGAGTTGAAAAGTTTAAAAAAGACTAACTTAAGATCTTAGCATTTATAATTGAGTAATAGGGTCCTCAACACTAGACTGTATCTTTTGATGTATAAAACACTGCCACGTTGCTGGATGTAAACAGTATTTTGGGTGTGGAGCCTCACCTTGTGTTAGGAGGAACCCTTTGGTAGGACCTTCTGGCACTTTAATTATAAGGCAAACAACTGCCCCTTGTTCATAGGGAGACTTGGAACCCAGAAAAGGAATCCAAGAGCAGATGCTTCAGGCCAAGATGTTATTAGGTGCTTAAGGATGTTGATTAGATATAATGACAGAACTCTATGTCTAAAGAAATATTAATAGAAAAAAAGTTTTCCCAAAAACTTTCCAGAAAGTTATTTTTGTTCATAGGCAGTATGTGTAGTCTAAAGAGTTGCTTTTGAAAGATTGGGTGTGATTGCCAGCTTAGGAAGGATGTGCTTTCCTGAAGTTCTGTTCACTCCGGGCTGGAGGAAGGAAGGAGAGAAGACATGGCCGGGCTGAGCTCATGCAGCCTGGACTTTGTCCACATGAGTGGTCATTGGAAGTGAAATATGCTGGACATCAGGACATTCTAATGACTCCTGTGATTGTCATACCCAAGCTCTGAGGATCAGACTATATCATTTTGGGAGAGGGGCGCCCAAAGGGTAGGGCACCCAGGAGAGGAGAGGGGTTAAGATTTGGACCAGGAAGGGCAAGAGGTTTTTCCCTTTTTTTGAAGATTGAGTTGGGCTTGGACTCTGAGGTGTGGACATGTCCTGGGAAGATCCCTGCCTTGGGGACACCTATGGAACCTAGGCCAGAGTGCAGAGATTATGTCTAAGCATGAAACTCTAAGAGCATGCAGTTATAAATGCAGTTGTGAATTACTCTTAGATTATGACCAACTCTTCTGCAAAATCCTACTAAGAGCCTGAGCTCAGAGTTGGGGAGGCCCTGTCCCTCCTGGAGGCTAGGAAAGGGATACCTATAATGACAGAGATGCATGGCCCAAAAGAGTAGCACTCTTATAAAGGACAAGAAAGGCTGCAGGCCAAAAAGGATAAAGTAAGCAAACCTCAAAATGTGTCCCTGAGAGCATGTATGATGGCACTTTGAGAAACCTCAGAATAGCTGGGAGGCAAGGGATAGGGGTGTCATGTGTAGCCACATTCTGGTGACTACACCGGGAGGGCTCATGCATTAATGTCTTAGGAGTGCAAAGACAGTATAATTTCAGTTGAAGGTCCTAGTTTGGGAAAGCCAGTAACACGGAGGTTATACTTAGTTTTTTTCTGCTCCATAACACTTTTCTGTGAATTTTCCACCATGAAAGTCATGGTATTGCTCATAAGAAGCAAATTCAGCACCTAATTTGAAAAAAAAGTTAACATTTAAAAATAGAACATGATTTCAAAGATTTTGAGCTAATGGCAGCCCATAGTGGCCACACCTTCCTTTTCTCCTCTTCATGTAGGCCCTAGAGGATACACACACACACACACACACTCTTCTCTCCCAAACATCCTCAGTGAAGCTGCAGGACTTATGTTCTTCCAGTCCCAGAACCTTCGATTACAGCCCACACAAAAATAACAAAGGTAATACAATATATAGGCGGAAGCTTGCCAAACATTTGGAGAGTACTGTGCCATTCATAACGGGCTTAAAAAATGTTTAATTTTATTTGAATAACCCTTGCCTGCCAGTGTAGCGGTGTAGATTTTTTTCTTTTATGGTTTTTAAGCAAAGGTATATGCAACAACTCATTTAAAAAGACCAGGCAGACATTAGCTCTGACTAGCTCTCTGGATTTAGCGCATGGCAGAACTGCATTCCGTTCCCTTTTTTGGTATCAGAGCTCTCCATCTCCAAACAAATACATGAAGTGGGTCTCTAAACTCTGGTTGGAAGTAAGCTAACCATTGACGTTCAAGACACTCTGCTACTCGACACACTTAAGCAATAAATGCCCAGCTGCTCTGCAGACTAAATTTCTACTGTGGCAAAGAAGTATCCCCTTAAGGGGAGCGCACAACTCCGAGCAGGTGCTTGGCAGACTGTAACCTGTCTGCTACTTTTTCTAGCATCCCTAGGAGCGTCCAGTTTAGAGATTGGCATAAAAGAAATGGTTACCATGTGCTTGTTGGAGGGAGAAAAATAAAATAATTGCCACCAAGGGAGCATGACCTCAGACTCCAGTGTCTGACAAGTGATAGATCAAATCCTCTTAATACCATGTGACAAATTGATTATAATCCTTGTTTCACAGGTGAGGAAACTGAGGCAAGAGCTGGGATTTGAACCAAGTTCCCCAGATTTGTTTTAATTGTGTAATATCACACTGTTTACCCTTTAAAAAAATCCATTTAACTTCTGGAATGTTCGTGTTAATCCTAGTGCTGATAAAAATTGTATGTCAAGAGAAACGCACAGTAACACTTCAAAAATGAACATTTTTGTAACCTTTAGCAGAGAAAAGCAAAGCTTAAATGCACCACTGAATGTCACAGTGAATTTGTGGGGCTGGAGAGCTATGTCTGGAAATGAAGGCTCTGGTCTCAGGTTTACTACGGATCAAAAATGCTACTTCTGATAGGGGATGTGGTTTCTCACTTCGGTTCATTTTCTTCCACTCTTTCAAAATGTAGGTGACTGGTTATCTGTGTTTTTGCTTCTGAGATAATAAGAAACTTCAGGAAATCACACTGTTTGCTTCAGTGGGGCCAACTGGGAGAAAGGTACTATAAAAATCTGAAGGATCAACCCCACTAATTAACAATTCCACCACTACAACCACCATCAGCAGAAACAGCAGCATAACCATCACCGCCGCCATCACCAACAATACCATCATTGTCATCGCTGTCATCATTAATATCACCATCATCGTCGTCGTCATTGTCAGGTTTTCTTAGGAGAAGACAGATGTGATAGTTTTCTCTTCCTCATGTCACTATCACATTTATGATTTTCCTTGCTGTAAAATGTTATCTCCCACAATTGCCCATGCGTGTTCAAACTTCAAATATTTTAAACAGGACTTTGAGGGGAAACAGACTTCTAGTAAGTGAAAACAAATATCCAAGCTGCATGCATGGCGGAGGTCATTTACTACCTTCTCTCTTTGATCAGTCGAATTCTTCTCATTGTTTATTTGGAAATGGTTGGCCTTCAAAAATGTCTTTGAAGTAAGTCAGAATATATGCTTTTTCCAACTCACTACCCACCCACCCCCCAAAAACCATACATACACACACTTGTTTCTACAACAACATGTAGTTCTTGCTTATGGATTTATGTCCTATAAGAACAAATGTCCACTCTGGTGGCCTTTCAAGGCCTCAGATTTATACACTGTACATAGCTAATCAACCTGGGATCAGACTTTGCTCTCTAAACACACAGGGCTTCTACTCTACAATGGCCTGTATCGTAAGAACAATCCCTGTGTTTAAAAACTGTAATGAGTAGATATGACTATTCAGATTAATTTTCTTAATCAAACTATTAGATTTTGAGCACACAAACAGATACTGTCCGTTTCTGAATATCAATATAAACAGTCTTTAAGAATCTGTCTGAAATGCCCCTCAAAGTCCGTGACATCTCTTATTTTATGGTAGTAAACTCTCCCTATTCAAAATGAATTAGATTTTTGAAAAAGGCCCCATTCAGAGGCAGGCTATTGAGTAAAGTGAATAATCAAGCTGAGAATTAAACTGTTTTGTTTTTGGTCAAAAATAAGCTTTGAATAAAGTGTAATGCTGTGATTCTCAGTGGGTAATCGAAAATTCTGGGGATAGTATGTTGGTAGTGTATTTTAAAAATGCATTCCCAGTTGGAAAATAGAAAAAAAAATCCTGTTTTCCTTAGATAAGCAACAAAAATAAATTTCAGCTTGGAATTTAAACTTTTTAGATGATATAAGTAATATGGGGTTTAGGATAGAGCATAGCTGAGGTCATTTTTTTAAGCATTTAAAAAAGATATATGAGCTTTAAAAAGGTTAAAACATTTTGTTGTTACAAGACTGCTTTTCTTGAGTGGCTACTAATTTAACTTTAAATGTGGTTCACAAGATAGGATGCTAGAAATATTTTAGAAAATGGTAACTACATTGAAATATAAGCATAACATTCTAGGATGACTATTTGGAAAGCTAATGCTCATTTTAATATAAAATTTCTACTATATTCATTTAAAAATTAGATTAATACTTGATAATCATATCTTTCCTATCCAGCCCTTTCCCCCAAAGTTGAAGGGCTTCGCAGATTTTAGACTCAAATTTTCCACAATCCTTTTGACAAAAGAGCAAGTTCTATAATGTGTCTTTATTGGGTTCTCAGGTTCTGAAATTTCAGGCCCTAGAGAAATACCAAATGTAGTTTACCATAGTTCAGTT
This sequence comes from Cheirogaleus medius, assembly GCA_008086735.1. Taxonomy (NCBI): domain Eukaryota; kingdom Metazoa; phylum Chordata; class Mammalia; order Primates; family Cheirogaleidae; genus Cheirogaleus; species Cheirogaleus medius. Next base: position 16,462,145 of record VBSM01001927.1, read on the forward strand.
GTTGTTTAACCCAATACATAGTTTTAGATGTTATGTTTACAAAACTTCTGTCCTGCAATATCTGTCAACGTGTATCCTCATGAGGTCTCTGAAGGAAAAAGGATTCCAGAACCACATCCCCAGGCTGTTCCTGCCCAGAAGGAATCACCTGGTATTGTCAACAACCATAAAAATCAATGTGATAGAATCTGGACAAAGAGAACCACATACAAGGACTCCTGTCCTGTAGTATCTCTACCGTCTCATCTGAGAGAGAGTGTGGTCACTCCAGTGTGATGCATTTCCACACCCAAAACAAAAACACAAATGCACTTCCTACCCTGCACAACTCCCCTATTTGGCACATAGAGGTTTTGCCAATGTCCAATTTTTCCTAGGCAAGAAAAAAGCAAGTCAGTGTGGGGTCACGCATGACCAGGGTCTCTACAATGTAAAACTCTTTGTTTCATGGCTGTGAGGCGGTTTTGTATCGCCCAGCAGCTGTGCATTCGTGGCAATCCAGTGAAGCCAAATGTCGAGAAGGAATTCCCTGATTGGGCCTGAGATGTGACTCAGCTATTTTTAGGGTTTCAGCTGGTGTCCCTACCAGTTCCACATGACCCAGAAGGTGCTGCACTTCCTTCTCTTGAGATCATTTGGGAAATAAATGTTAGATGGAATTTTAGTCTCTGCATATATCACTAGTGCTTGCTTTAAAATAAACAGGTTCTTGGAATTCTTTCCCTCAGCTTGATAAACTCTAGTTGCCTCTTGTGGTTTGGGGGTGGGGGGCGCATAGGAAGTTATTGGAAAATATATGAAAGTCAGTTGAGAATCTTGGATCTCTTATCACTTTATTACTAACTCAAAGAATGAGCCTCACTTTGCAAAGAATTTTGGAAGAAATGTCTCCATAGCAAGAAAAAAAGTTAGAAGCAACTACTCCAGCATATACATTTGGAAGGAACTGTCTCATGCTTATATTCAAGAGTGATTTCTTTCTGGTTAGAATGCAAACGAATGCATAAGAAAGTGATTTTGCCCAGATAACTTCAGGAGGTAGAAGGCCACTTCATTTACTGCTAAGACACAGTTCAGCACCTCCAGAGGCAACCGGTTTGTGTCACTCAGAGGTCCCTGAAAGCCCTCATGATCCGAGATCTTTTTTTTATTTTTTTTTGCAGACAGAGTCTTGCTCTGTCACCAGGGCTAGAGTGCCGTGACATCAGTGTAGCTCACAGCAACCTCAAACTCCTGGGCTCAAGTGATCTTCCTGCCTCAGCCTCCCAAGTAGCTGGGACTACAGGCATGTGTCACCACTCCTGGCTAAGTTTTCTATTTTTAGTAGAGACAGGATCTCACTTTTGCTCAGGCTGGTCTTGAACTCCTGAGCTCAAGGGACCCTCCAGCCTCGGCCTCCCAGAGTGCTAGGATTACAGGCATGAGCCATGTCGCCTAGACTCAAAGATCATTGACAGAAACAAAGATGGCCTTTTTCATAGTATAAGAATGCATGAACACACTTAAGATTCTAAACCTTGATGGCAGGAATAGATCACACACACAAAAATCATTGAAGAAATAGAGAATGTTGATAGGAAGGAATGAAAAGGATGAACCTTGCCACCTCAATACTCAAGGAAAGGAAAAGAGAAATAAAAATGCATTTCCATTATTTCCCTACACCTGTCTCTGCTTTTTTCACCCTCCTTATTCATAATAATCACCTTGGTGGCATGAATCCAATTACCCACAAACAGTAATCATGTGCTTGCACTCGCTGGTGCAATGGTCTCTTGCAGAATACTCTCAGTTGCTTATAGAGTTTATCCTGAACCATCTCTGTGTTTCCTTCAAAGGGAGAATAATGTTTGGCCTTAACCCAAACATCCTTGTGCTGCCTGATTAGAGAGCTGAGACTCTGAGTTAATTTGACTTCCATGATATTCTGGAGATACAGGGAAACCCATGAATTGTTTTCTTTGAGAAGATATTTTAAAACTTGAAGTGTTAAATTCCCCTCTGAAAGGGGAAAACCCAGTCATGGGATTGTCTACCCTGCAGTAATGGGGTAGAAAGGAACCCTTAATAGACATAAAGAAGACAAGAGCCCCTGGGCTTTCCCACACGGCTCCCATGAGGTATGCAGAGTTGCATGTGCAACCCCCAAATTGTCCAGGAACCAGAGTGAGCATTTCTAATCAGTTCCTGCAAACAGTCAGTTTTTGGCTCTCGGAGGCAAATGCCTAGGCATGCAATGCATGAAGAACATAGTGTTTTGTTAGCACCAGGCATTTGCAAAGAATCAGGGTAAAGAAAGGGCAGGGGAAGATTTTGTAAATCTTATGGTACCATAGGGGGACATCATCTATGGGTTTGAGGCTGGATAAAAGCAGAATGGGCCTAATTCAATTAATTTATTCTCTGGCAGGTGTCGAAGGGACAGAAATGAGTCAGGCAACTTCCTTTCTGGGAAGAAGTCACACACAGTACAGAACTCTATAATTTGCCTAACATTTTTTGATACATTGTATATGCATTTGGATCTATGCTTCTGTTTTTCCTGGGAGGGAGTTCTCCATAGATTGCAAAAAAGAGAGTGAACCTATGTTCCATCTCTTTAAAGGTCTGGGGAAGTGGCTTGGCAGGTGTGACTTTAGTCAGCCTACATAGTTCTCTAGGCCCTGTCTTGGCTCCAGCATGGTTTCTTGGTCCCCAAGAGTGGCAGACAGAGGACAGGAATAAGGTCTTCTGAGCTGCCAAGACTGTGCTTCCCAGTGGGAACCAGAGTGAACAGATGACACTGAGGATAAGGACAAGATACACCCGCACTCAGCCACCACATGACTCCCCTGAGAGTCAGATGTCACACCAGGGAAAAGAGAGAGAAGGGCGAACTGACTCTGCCACCCCAAGAAAAAAACATATGAGATTTGAAATAGAAATTGAATTGAGTTATGAAAAACTCAAGATACCTTTTTTTGCACATTCAAATTTACAGACCGAGATTCATACTTGTTCTACCTGTTTCTACCTCCATGACTCAGACATTGCCTTTATTCAGGGAAAATGAAGTCAGTTTTGGCTTGCAATATTCAGTTCCTCACTGGCAATATATAAGTCATCAGGGTGTGTCTACACGGCCTGCCAAGACCCAACGAAGATGAGAAGAGGCTGGGAACTTAAAAGCAACTGATACCATGAGATCACACTTGCAGCACATTAGGATGGGGTGAGGCGTGCTGGGGAGTTCTCCATTGTGAGGGCCCAGGGACCTCTATGCAATGCAGAGACTACAGGTACACCCATGCCTAGAAGATCAGAATACTGCCATCCTCTACTCCTATTCTGTTCAAGCTGGGATTTTCTAAACAAACATAATTGGTGTCCACCATATTCCAGGCATTGCATTGGATGCTGGGCACATCACCAGGTGAATCAGACATGGTCTCTGCCATCAGAGTGTCCATCCAGGCTCACAAAGAGATGCTTTCAATGCACAGTGGGGAGTAGGCATGGTGGGAACACGAGGTGGGGATAGTTAGGCCAGTTTGAGGGCTCAGGAGCAATTCCTGGAAAAGAGGACTCCTACACCGAGTCTTGGGGGGTACGTGGGAATTCATTGCACCAAAAGACACAGGCAGGAAAGAAAATACTGGCCACTAGTTCCACTAGGTACCCAGATTGGACCAAGGGTTTCACAGACCCATCTGCCACATCTTGCTTATAGAAGGAGGGTCAGAGCAGATGGGAACAGTCTAGGATCAGACACACCTGAGCTGGGGACTGATACTTAGGCTGGTTTCTAATGACAGAGAAGAATAACACAGAGGCTGCTCTCCTGCCCTCTGGCCTATTTCCCCTCTGGCAACCTCAAGATCTAGATTCCTCCTCTTCGCAGCTTCCTGACCTGGCTACTATGTGGAGTTTCCAGTTTCAGCCCCTCTAGCCAGCCCTGTGCAGCTGCACCCCTCGCCCCCAGGTGTGGCAACAGCATTCCTGGAATGAGGCAGCAGGACAGCTACCTGGGCAGGGCAACGGGGCCGAGCAAGCTTCCAGATTCAGCCCCAACGCGGGAGAGGAAGCTCCAAGCCACCTCTGGAAGACTGTGGGTTCTTACTTAATCAGAACTGAACATTTTCGTAATGAACAGTGTGTCTGGGGCTTTGGGGGATTGCAGTAACCCGATACTGCCTCTCGCTAAATGATTTGGCTGCATTTCTGAAATACTGTTCCCAATTCTGCTGGCTGCAGCTTGGCTCTCCCGCTTCATTATTCATGCCTGGGTCTCAGATTTTCACATCCTCGCAGCCTCATTGGGGACCCAGCAATATTGCCTGGGAAACATAAGGGGGAGACTGGAAAATGACAAAGAAGACCCTGCAGCAGGTGTTGGGGACACACAGCAGTGGGGCAGATCTGTGGACGATGCCACTTGGGGATGGATGGGCTGAAAAGGAGTAAGAAAGAAAAAAAAAAACAGCTCTGAGAGATGAGAGGACTCCAAGAGAGAAGTGTGACGCTGCCCTGGAAAAGGAAATTATGTGACATGATTACGAGATCAAAATGCAGCTCTTGCTATTGATTAAGTGAGTTTATCTCTGCAGCACAGCGCCGAGCTGCAAGAGAGGAATCAGAGCTGGGTGTAAACCAGCAATTGAGCTCACTGTGTGCAGTTTCCAGAGAAGAAAGAGCTGGCTTCCCTGCCACCCTGCAGTTTTCTAAGGAACCATGATGCTTCCTTTTAACAATAGATCCTTCACTCCCCTCGCTCAAAATTCCTTACCCTTCAGGTTGGGTAGTCGGGCTAATTATGTTGATTGTTTCAGCAGATTCTGTTGGAGCTGTGTGCCCTGATGTCTTATGCATATGGAACCTTCCATTAGAGAGAGAATGGCTGGGCAAGGTAGACAGCTAAGCAGACAGCACTGACCCCTTGGGCACCTGGTCTCACGGGAGCAAGTCCAGCAGGGTCATGGCTGATTAGACCTCAGAGGGTGCTGAGCCCGGCAGTTCTCCACCCCAGCTGCATTGAGACTCACCCGGGAGCTTTAAAAATATACCCATGTCTGAGTTCACTCTCAGAGGTTTAATTTAATTGGTCCAGGGCAAGGCTCTTGCATTGCTATTTAAACAATAACAAAAAAAAATCAAGTGAATCTAACATGCAGCTAGGGTGGAGACCTCCTGACTTCGGCCAAACTTTTCATTTTCCAGATAAGAAAACTGCAGCCCCCAAAGGTAACATGCCCCAATTTTTGCAGCTAAGAAAGACAAGGGCCTTCTGACCCGCAGGCCAATGCTCTCTCTGCTAAGCCAGCCGCCTCTCAGCATGAATGCCTTCTTGACATGACTTCTGACCCTTCCTGCGAAGAGGTGACTGAGCTGTCACTCCCTGACACGTCCCTCTGGGGTTTAGTAGTCTTGGGGGAGGTTAATTCCAGCCTGTTGAATATTTTGCAATAGTCTAAAGAGAGCAACACCACTGAATATTAGATGTGTAAATAACTCCTTCTACATGAGAACGCACAGATCAATATAGCCCAATACAGACACACACACACACACACACACACACACACAAAATGGTTCCTTTACTTGTATTGGATAGCAGGTGGCTTTGTTTCTGAAATACAGTCACTGCTACTGGTAAAAAAAAAAAAATAACGTGGAGTGGAAAACGTGAACAAAGGGAGCTGCACTGCTGATATTCCATTCTAGAAGCTTTCCCTTTGATCCTGGCTAGGGCAGGGCATTTCTTAGAAAGCTTTGGACTTCATACACATCTGACTGGACATAGTCAAAGTGAACACTGAGGTGGAGAAACCCCCCGAAAGGATGTCCCTCTCTCTCTTCATCAGAAGAATTCAGTTTACTGCCAGCTTGCAGAATTTCAAATGCAGAAAACACTGTATAGCTTGCTGTTTTTAATGTTCAACTCCAATGGGTTTTCACTTTTCTTTTCTTTACTTTTAATAAATAGACTAGCTTTGCAGCTTAAGAATATTATACTCAGGACAAATATTCTCTGGTGAAATAAAAATAGGAGATTAATTTGATTTCATACAAGGCTGCATTCTGTTTTGGAAGATCTTTTGGTCACTTTTAAGTGCAAGAAGAAAAGAAAACAGATAAAATAGCTTAACGTGGAAACAACAATCTTGAATACTGGTTTTTATTCACTCCCAAGCCCAGTGGAGGATGATGTAGAATAACAGTCCCAATGATGACTTAGGGCTAACACCCTACCCCCGACACACAGAGAATGTTTCCAGTCACATCCTAAACTCTAAACCACAGAGATGAAAATAGCAACTCATAACACACCTGGTAGCATTCAATTGTGGGAAAATATCTCCCCCAAATGTTGCAGTGGGAGGCTTAATTTATACATACTGTGGAATGCATATTCATGTGCATGCCATTAGGCTCCATTATGTTTACAAATTCTCTTCTGATGAATGAGAAGTCAATAAACAATCAGAGGAACTGTAGCCGTAGAACCAGGAGAAAAACAGAGCACACCATCCATGAGAATAAATGCCACCTGTATGCACAGTATTCTGGAGTCTAAAACAGTGACAAACATCAAGTTCACATATACAGTTACCTAAGGGTACAACTTGCAACTATTTATCTTAAAAAGGAACACTGGAAAGTTAAATTGTGTAAAAACAGATATCCTATCCGTACATTATTGAGATTTGTATGGCTTCAGTGGGCAATTTTAGTACCCTTTCTGAAAGTTTTACAGGTAGAATTTCTTCCAAAATTCTATGAAATAGAAGAACCAAATTTCATGCATGACTGCAGATTTCCATGGAACCTCGAAGTCAGTGCCCAAGGCCAACAATACACTAACCATCACCTGTAGGCTGAACAGGTAACATTATACAATGGTGTGCTGTCATTTCCTGGTATTATGAGTTTTATCATTATAACCACTATTGTTTAGAAATTTGATACATTTAAAGATTTATTTTTAAAAAATAGATTGAAGAGGCTAGGAACTATTGGCACAGAACTCTGGGTCTTGGTGATGTGTTTGTGTTTTGTTGTATTCTCAAAACTGCCGCATGAGGAACGTCTTGGTTCTCGTCTCTATGAGTTGGTTTCTTTGTTTTTTGTGGGTCAGGCATCTATTCAGACATAATTTTTGTTAAGCCCTTAATTTTTATAAAATAATGCAAAGACTTGGACCTTAATCAGTACCCTTGAGTTCCTGCATTTCAATCTTGCTGCAAAGTCTAACTTGCACACATTCTCCCCTTCTATGGTTCACAAGGGTCCTCTTACTTGAAACATCCAATCTCTGAGGTGGGCAGATGATCCAAGCTTGGCAAGTTACTCTATGTCATGGTTCTAGACCCAGTGATCATTCCAGCAGGTGTGGACATAACCCATGCTGGCCCAAGTTAGACCTTGTCTGTGGATTTTCTCAATTTGAAATAGAGAATATTTTTCTCTTTCTTCTTGCCTCATAGGCTCTGAAATGCCTAGAATAGAGCTTGGTACGTACAACGTATCTCTTCTCATTATTGTCATCGGGGTACGCCTTCACAGCTGCTGGTGGCTGCGACCCCCTCCACGTGAAGGAGTCAGAAGGAATGAAGCCAAACAAAAACGAGAGCTGAGAGGAGAGGGAAAGAGAGAAGTGTGCTACCATTCATGCAAAACCTTCCTTTTTATGTTTTAGTTCCATCAGCCAATACATCCCTTTTTCTTGTTTAATTTGATTTGGAATTCTGCCATTTGTAATAAAAAAATTCTAACAGCAAAGGTAATGCCATGTTATTCAGCACATGCTGAGATGTGAGGAAGAGTAAGGAATCATGCAGGAGTATCTAGCAGGGTGGACTCAGGGACTGACACAGAAAACACAGGGAGACAGGTTTTGGAGACGATGACAATGAACTTCATTTGTGAAAAACTGAGTTTGAGAATCTTTGGATTTTTCCATGTGGAGCTGCTCATGAGTTGTTTGGAAATATGGATAGAAAACTCAAGAGAGAGTTCAGGGATAGAGAAATAGATTTGGGAATCCCCTCTTCTTTTTCTTTAGAGTAATTGTCACCTAAGCACATTTGTATGTTAAAGAGAACTCAAATCAAATATCAAATGAGTAATTACGAAAAAGCAAGTTAAAAGGGGAAGTGATAAAAGAAAAAGGAAGTAGCCTCAGAGAAGTGAAAAGTTATTTCCTTATTTAAGGTAGGAAGTGGAGAGAACATGACCATAGTGAGCCAGATAAAATTTAATGAAGAGTGAATGCTAGCTGGGGCTCCACTCAATGATTCCGATGTCAAGAGGTAGAAGACAAAGCCACAGGCTACCGGATGGGTGGGCTAAGGCACTGAAGTATGGAGAAGACTTGGAACTGCCCTGAGAAATTAATTGAGTGTGTTATAATAATTTGGAGCAGCTCTGAAGTTAGAAAGCACAGATTGGTGGGAGATTCAATTGATTTCTACTAACAGCCCAGGATAAGACATGGCAAAAATCAAAGTTGTGTTTTTCCAATCTGATGGAAAGTTAAGGAACAAGGAAGTCTAGAATGCTGGTGAGTCTTGCTGAGTTACAGGAACACACTTGTCTCCTTTAATAGCTTGACATCAGGGACTTGTCTGATGACCTGTGGATGTTGGTGAGCACAGTAGCTGGTGCATAAGGCAATAAAGATTTATCTCACTGGATAAAAAGGCATTTAATTTTTGTGATGTGCTGTTTCATCTACATTCAGCTCTGAAACATAGGAATCACTTTTCTTCCTCCCCTACATTTGTTCTGGCTGCCTGGTTACAGAGAACAAGATGTTTTTGGAATCAACCCTGTGGGGAGATAGGATGGTTATGGCAATGGGAAAATTGCAAAGTAGAAATTATAAAAAAACACACGAATGTATTTGCAGTAGCCCTGTGGGGCAGAAACTGGGGGTGTGTTTAAAAAGGGTGTGTGTGTATGTGTGTGTGTTTGTCTAAACACAAGTGTTGATGTTTTGAGATGAGGCAGTGCATGAGTCACACAGAGGGGAGGATTTATAAACAAGACAGAAAAATAGAGATGGTGGGCGACATGATCTGGAGACTATACAAGGTGACCAACTGTCCCAGTTTGCCCGGGACAGAAAGGTGTTTTTGTTCTGTTTTGTTTTGTTTTTCCCCAGGGGATGTAAAACTTTTGGTGCCAACATGGAAAAGTTCCAGGGAAATCAGGATGGTGGGTCACCTTAATATGTGGGGAGAAACAGGGACAAAAATACTCGATATTCATTCCTGCCTAAATAGAGTAGTTTCAGAATTCTTGGAGACTTTGTGGAAAATGGCACCCTGGGAAATACTGTGAGAATTAACATTTGTTTTATATTGGCAGCCTCAAAATTGTTAACTCCACAAACTGCACAGATTTCTAAATTGGGCTTCTTGGAAGAGTTCTAAACCTTCCAAGTAATTGATCTGAAGCTAGGCATGTAAGCCTAGCCTTTACTACGACGTTTTATTCTTATACTATACTACTGCCCCGTTTTTAAATGTCGTATTTTTATTAGGACCTGAAAGGGTGATCATAAGGCTACTTCCCAGCTTTCTTGCTGTACAGTCTACAGAAAACTGGGGGAAGAACTGATTGTCTTTCCCTACCCTGCCTCCTGACCCCCCAGCTGAGGAGACATCAGTGAAGATCACAGGGCTCGCTGATGTTAAGTACCAGGTGAAATCTTTGCATGTTTTAAAGGCCAAATAAAACATAGAGAAGATGTGGCTTTATTAGCCTGCTTTGGTGCTGATTGGAACTAAAAGCTGAATAAAATGCATAACCAGAACAAGAACACCGCAGACAAAATCTAACAGAGAAGAGACACATATGTCAGAAACATAATCATCTCTCATTTGCAAATTCCCATTGATTGGCTCCTAAGGGTCTGGAATGAATGGAACCTCTTCTTGGATCTTTCTTAGCACGAGCCACATGAACTCATCAACTTTATCAAACAAACAGTGGTCGTGACGGGCGAATTGGTAGAAGGGACAAGTGTACTCAGAACTTCTCTTGGGATTACAGAACTTGGACGGAACAGTTGAGGATGTAGTGGTATGAAAAACAAACAGAGAAACCCTAAGCAGAAAAAAAGCTGGTAACTCTTAAGGTGTCCTGAGTCAATTGATACTGTCATGCATTGCAGCATTTACAAAAATATTATGAATTACTTAACTGATTCATTCAAATTCTTGCTCCAAAGCAGTGGGACTCAAACTTGGCTGCACATGGAAATCACTGCGGGAGCTTTTAAAAAAAAAGCTGGTGCCTGGTCCAATCCCAGAGATTCTGATTTAATCAGCCTGGGGTGTAGCCTTGACTTCTTCTGTGCAGTCAAGATGGACAGCTGCTGAGAAAGCCCAGAAGCAACAGCCTAGGTCAGTGGTTCTCAAACTTCAAAGCACCTAAGAATCACCTGGAGGGCTTGGTAAACAGTCTCCTGGAGTCCATCCTTGGAGTTTCTGATTCAGTAGGTAAAGCTGGGGCAGAAATTTCTGCATTTCTAACAAGCTCACAGGCGATGCTGCTGCTGTGGGACCCTCATTTGTACCTGCTAATAGGGCAAGTCCCTGAATTGATTTGCCCGACAGCAGGCCGAGGTGGGGCAGCCTCTCCTTTTTCAGCCTCGAAGTATAAGGGCTTTGTTCTTTGCTGCTCTGTTTTTTTTCTAGAAGCCATCTGATTTCCATCGTGGGTGTCAGGTAATCACAAAGAACATGGCATCCTGGGCATACATGGTGTCCTTAGACCTACGGGCACTCCAGCTAGCCAGGGACACCTTCTCTGTGCTTTGCCCCATTCCAACACGGAGCCCTCTCTCTGCCCTCTGGACCTACCCTGATCCCACAGGCAGGACCCGCAGGGCATTAGAACCCTGCCCCAGATAAAGTCCAACATGCTCGGAGAACCGTAGTGGCCAAAAACAATAATAAACCATAGCTACCCTTTGCAGAATGCTTGTTCTGCCAGAAACTGGGCTGGCACTTTGCACATATCATGTAATTTACCTTCATGTCAACCTTGAAGGATGAGAATTATTATGCCCATTTTATAGATGAGGAAACTGAGGCTGAGAGAGGATAACTTGTTCCAAGCCTTGGAGCCATTAAGGGAGGGAGATGGGTGCATAGCCCGGGCCTGGCTCAAAAGTCCATGCGTTTCCACCATACCCTTCTGCCTCCCTGGCCACAGGTGGGATGTGTGGGGAACAAGGGCTGGACCCCAGCTGGCAAGTGGTCCGGCTTCTACCTCCAGATGGATGGGCCAGACAGGTTGCTTACCCAGCCCCACCCTCAGCGCCTCCATCCTCAGATCCTTATCCACAAAATCAGGGGGTTGGACCAGATTGCTAAAGTCCTTTCCTGCTCTGACTTTCTAGACGTCTCTCTGTGACTAATGTGGCCGTGCTTCCTTTCCTGGGACTCTGCCCTGCCTGGCGGTGACACAGCATGTTCAGCACACCCGTTTCCAGGGAGAGCCCTCTCCAGGAGGAGCCGGGTCCCGTTACTGTGGCGCCACTCGGCCACAGTGACTGGAGGCCGGAGGTTGTGTCAACCGCTCTGAGAGCCCCCTTCATTACACTTTATCACCCGGTCGTAAAATGTCCCTTCTTGGGTGAAACTTGGCCTTCAGTTCTCAGAGACGGCAGAGGATTGAGATCTGGTCACCTTGAAACCTGAGGGAGAGGTGGGGGGACATCAGGTACGCTCCGGTTGGGGGACTACCCTTGCCCGTCAGTCCCAGAGCTGCAACCTCAAGGTGTGTCTGTCCAGGAGGGGACCAGGGCAATGGCAGCGTGTTTGAGCCATGCTGGGCTCAGCCCTCCGCAGCTCTCTCTCCTCCCCCAGCCAGCAGGGGTGGGTGTGCTGAAGGAGGCTCTTCTACAGATTTTTATTATGATAGTTACTAATATCACAGGTTATTGCTACAAATAGTACATAGAATGATGTGCTACTTTCCTCTACGACAACCACATTTGACCTTAAATTAGAAGCCTTACATTGGAATTGACCCTTTCATTCAAATGGGCCTCATTCCTCATCTATAACAAGGGAGGAAGGGGCAAGGTGGACCCCAGATCTCAAATTCTACAACCGATCGAAGGACAAGTTGTCACAGTAGGAGAAACATGGGGCAGGTTCCAAGAAGGTGGTTTCCAAGAAGCCCACTTTTGTAACAAATCGTAGAAAGAGTTTCTTTTTTGTTGTTGTTGCTATTTATTTATTTTTTTAAATTGAGCTAAAATAAACATAAAATTTACTATCTTAACCACTTTTAAGTGTACGGTTCAATGGCGTCAAGAGCGTGCACATGGCTGTGCTGTCGTCACTGCCACCCGTCCATGGAAGCCTCTTCATCTGTAAAGATATTTTAACGGTGTTGACATAGCACTAAAAACAACATCTCAAAAATCAATAGCATTTTGAATTGATAAACTTCCTTTGTAGGAATTTAAGGCATTTCACAAACATCATCTCATTTGTCCTCACTATGACCTTAGACAGAAGCAGAGAAAATAGGAGGGTTGAAAAGTCAAGCAGAGAGAAAGAAGGAAAAAGAGGAGGAAAATGCAATTTTGCCCAGTTTTTAAATGGCCCAGAGAGGTTAACGAATCACCATAGGTCTCAAAGGTATCAGGTGTCTGATGATCTTAGAACTTAGATGCTTGACTTTTTGTTCAATCTTCAGTTTTCCAGGCAAGACTGTGATGTCACTGGGTGATCTCAGCTTCAACCAGAGAGGGAAGAATATACTTTTCATGTTATAGGACGGTGTGGACTCAGCATGCCTTGAAAAAGGATCTTTCTACATGGACACATTGTTGGGATGGGTGTGTCCGTCAGAGAGTGAAGCCTGGAGAGGGGACAGGTGCTTTGGCAGAGGCCGGGCTGGGGCAGATCTCTGCCCCGGGTTCTGTCGGTTTCTGGGCAGCCGCTAACAGGAAGCTTTGGGACGTGAGACCTGACCTGGTTGTTAGGCCGAGAGTGGGGAACTCACAAGTGCAAGAGGTTTCATCGTTTGGGAATTAAAGCTACATAAGCTACCTGGCTCCAGCCTGCACGCATGCGTGTGTGTGAATGAGAGAGCAAGAGAGGTAGAAATCAGACATAAAAGAAAAAAGGTAGAGCTACACTCTCAGAAGACAGGAACCCCCTGGATGGTTCCAGAGGCCGTCCTCTGTCCTGTGCCTGTGTCCTGACCTCCATCCCAAGAGCTGGTCCTGACCCGACTCCTTCCAGGGGCTGGGAGAAGCGAGGGTCCCAGATGGTAAGAAGCCCCCCAAATCTGGCTACCACTGGGAGAACAGTTGTCTCTTTTTACCTCTCTCCGCATATCCAGTCTATCATGGCAAAGTTTGTCCATGGACATAAAACTACAGAACCACAGAGTCCCAGAGTGAGAAAAGAGCACCCTAATGTAACGGTCTTCCAATGGTTTCCATCAGCTTCCCCAAGTGCTAAAAACAATTTGAGGACACGGCCTCAGTTTATACTCATTCCTTTCGAAATGACATACTTCTGGACTAATATATTTTAAAACATATACAAAAAATTCATTTAAAAATAAAATTAATCTTGAGGCTCTGCCTTGAGGGGGGAAGGGGGCATGGGCAATATACATAACCGTAATATTTGTACCCCCATAATATGCTGAAAGAAAAAAAAAGAAAGGAAAAAAATTAAAAAGTAAAAAAAATAAATTAAAAAAAATAAAATTAATAAAGTTATAATATTTTCTTCCTGTACCTTAATGGGTTATCTTTCTTTCCTTTGGGATATGGGGATCTATTTTGGAGGCAACTCATCTCATGCCACCTGATGTGTTCATCTCCTCCGTAACTCTGTTCCAAGAGGAAATCTAACCTTTTCTTGGACACCTAAAGGGACATACGTTCCGTTTTTGGAAACGTCTAGGAGTTCCTTGGTTGTCATGCTCCAGATGGCTACACTGCGGGGCTTCCACGCAGGGTCACAGCTGGAGTTTGGGCCAGAATGGAACACTTCTCCAGGCCTGCAAAGAGAAGGAGCTTTACTACTTTTCTGACTCTCCCTGGATCTCACTGCAATCTCGGAGCTGCGAAGACGGCAGGAAAGTCCTTTAACTGCCACCGTCAATATTATTGTTGCCGCTGGTATGCGGAAAAGCAAGAGAAGCGGCATTTTCTGCTGCAGGTGGCAGACACACAGAGAGCAGGGCAGGGCGGGAGGGCCTGGGAGGGTGTCTGGGAAAAAGGAGAGATCAGTAAGACCTCACTAGTGTGCAGTATTTACTGTAAACAGCCCGAGGTGGTTCAGGGTAGGGGGAACTGTCAACACAGAGCGTTTTTTTTTTCCCTCCGGGACTGTGGGAGCAGGTGTTCTAGAAGGAAGAAGCAAGATGAGTCTCTGAGCACCGGGAATTCACTGCCTGTTAAGGTGGTGCCAGGGCACACAGGGCCCCTGCCATTTTTCACACACACATTTCAAGATCCTGTTCTGCTTCAATGTGTAAATACTCCGAGACCCTGCGCTATTTCCTCAATTCTTCAGCAGAGACGTTTTTCCAAAGCACACACTTGCTAGCGGTGGAGATGGTTCGAGGCCAAGAATCCTTAATTGACAAAGAACACAGTAAGTCCCGGGTAGGATAAAAAATGCAGGCTTGTCTTGCTCTAAAACGTGTCAGGATGCTCCAAGAACTCATTGGAAGTGACTATCTGTTCCGCTTTTTGTGACAGCATTTGAGGGAGGCTGTCTCCTCTCAACAGTGAAGCTGGGCTGGGATTCGGGACCTTCTCTGTGGTTAGGGATTAAATTTCTCCCTCCCCTCCTGTCCCGAGCGCACCTGCTGTTGCATGATAGGCTAGCCTGAATCCAGGTTTAGAATTATGATGACTTTTGATTTGAACTCTTATGGTTCAATCCTGAAAGAGGTGAGTGCCCCATGCTGGAAGCTGCTCTGGGTTTTGGGGCAAAAGGTAGGATCTTCAGGGTCTAGGGAAAGAGGATTGCACTCAAAGGGAAAGCAACTCGGGGTTGTAGTTGGGGGCTTAAACTGTGGTGACTCTGGTTTTTTGCTCGCCTAGAAAGCTTTTCCTAATTCCCCAATTCTAGAAGCAGGTCCTGTTGCCCTGGCTACAGGGTGAGTATGTATTCCAGGTGAGACCAATCATTCCATCCCATCCTCCTGGCATTAGTGATTGACTCAGGGGTTAAGCCTATGACCCAAACAGGGCCTTGCCAAGGCCTGATTAAATGTGAATTAAGCTTCCATGGTTGCTCCATAGGAGGTTGTGAATTTGGAGCACCTGACAGGTGTTTAGATGTAAGAGTAACAGTACCATCTTATAGAATAATTGTTATTGAAGTGTGTTGCTTGGAACCACAGTATGTGCTCAGTATTACCTACTGTTGTTTTCAATAAGGTGGTTTTTCCACCCCCAGAGATCTGATTTAATTGGTGCAGGGTGTGTAGCCTTGGGCTGAAGCCAAGACACAGGTGGCAGAGATAAAAGCTAGAGGGATGCGTGAGAATGCAGGGGTAGAAGGAGTCTCGGGAGTGTGAGGTCGCTATGACATCTCTCTCTGTCTGCACCCCATGTGGAATCCATCAGTGAGTCCTTTCGTCTCCACCTTTGCGAGAGAACCAGATTCCAAGGATGCGAAGATATCTCACCAACCCCATGATGACAGCCTTGAGTCCAAACAGCAGTGAGTCTGTCTTCCCTGGAAAATGACAGGTGTGTTTTCCCTGCCCCTCTGCTCTCTGCCTTGCCCCCGCACAAGCTATTTTCTTTATAGCAAAGAGGTCATTTGGTTGTTGTCTGCTCGGCCAGAGGGTTCTGAGACAGTAATTACATGCTGTCACTCCTCTGAAGGTGTCCCATCTTACTCAGAGGAAAAGCCAAAGTCACCGCAGCCTGCTGTCCACCTCTTTCTTGGGGCTCACTGGCCTCGCTGTTCCTTGAACAGAACATGCACATTGCCAGCTTTGGGTCTTTGTACTGGCTGCTCTGTCTGCCTTAAAGATAGCATAGCTTGTCCCTGTCTCCCGCAGGCCTCCAGCCACTGTCCCCTTACTAGACAGGCCTTCCCTGACCCCACCAGTCCTCTCTCCTCCACTCACCCAATCCTCTCTCCTCTGACACGGCTATCTTTTTATTTTTGCACACTAATATACATGTGTATATATTAATTTATAGTTGTATTTATATACATATTTATTTTAAAATTTATTTCAATAGATTTAGGGGGTACAAGTGTTTTTTGTTACATGGATGAATTGTATAATACTGAAGTCAGGGCTTTTAGTGTACCTGTCACCAGAATAACACACATTGTACCCAACAGGTGATTTTTAATCCCTCAGACTCCTCCCACCCTCCCCCCTCCTTAGTCTCCAATGTCCATCAGTAGTCCCCAAACTTTTGGCACCAGGGACTGGTTTCATGGAAGACAAATTTTCCATGAGCAGGGGGTGGGAGGAGGATGGTTTCGGGATGATTGGAGCACATTGCATTTATTGTGCAATTTATTTCTATTATTATTACATTGTCACTTGCCACTCACTGACAGGGTTTTGATATGAGTCTGCAAGCAATTGATTTATTATGGTCTCTGTGCAGTCAAACCTCTCTGCTAATGATAATCTGTATTTGCAGCCACTCCCCAGTGCTAGTAGGCTCACGTTAGCTGGGAAGGCCTCTGGTATACAACCAGCAGAATGTAGGCAAGAACAACAGGAAGCAGCTCCTGGAGGCCAGGATTGAAATTCAGGTGGTCACTAGGTTCAGCTCCACATCAGATCATCAGGCATTAGATTCCCATAAGGAGCACGCAGCCTAGATCCCTCACGTGCGCAGTTTACAGTAGGGTTCATGCTTCTATGAGAATCTAATGCTGCTATCTAACAGGAGGTGGAGCTCAGGCACTGATGTGAGCGATGGGGAGTGGCTTTAAATACAGATGAGGCTTCAATCACTCACCTGCCGCTCACTTCCTGCTGTGTGACCTGGTTTCTAACAGGCCACAGACTGGTACCTGTCCAAAACCTAGGAGTTGGGGACCTCAGCATTGCACCACTTTATGACCACATGTACCCATCACTTAGGTCCCACTTCTTAGTGAGAATGTATGGTATTTGTTTTTCCCTTCCTGAGATACTTCACTTAGGATAATGGTCTCCAGTTCCATCCAAGTTGCTGCAAAAGACATTATTTCATTCTTTTGATGGCAAAGTAATACCCCATGGTGTGTATATATACATATATATATATCTCACATTTTCTTTATCCATTCCTCAATAGATGGGCACTTAGGTTGATTTCATATCTTTGCAATTGTAAATGGTATTTTTGCACACTGCATATTTATTTCTCTGTTTGTTGTTGATGTCATCGATTTCATGGCTTTGTCCTGCACACTGAGTGGACCCTCAAACCTAGTGACCACCTGAATGTCAATCCTGGTCTCCAGGAACTGCTTCCTGTTGTTCTTGCCTACATTCTGCTGGTTATACCAGAGGCCTTCCCAGCTACGTGAGCCAACAAAGTCCCTTTTTTGCTGAGGCTTATTTGAATTGTGTTGGATGGAGTAATGCCATTTTTAAACCTGGAAATCTGGGGCAGAGCTATAAAATCTCTAAAGATGAAATCAATTGATTTTTCCCCAAAGCTTTTGATCATGGTTCAACCTAAGTGCTCTAAAGATGGCAACAGTTGAACTGAATAAAAATGCAGAGCTTATTAATATTCTTCATAATATTATTTATTTTTGTTTGTTATAACATTATAATAATATTTATTCATATGTTGTATGCTTTAAAATTCTTTTTGCTACATTCTTAAGCCTGAGTTTTGGTATATCTTAGACTCAGCATTCTCCTATGGGGATATTATTTTTGAAATCAAACCTAATGCAAGGAGCAAATGGATTTCAATTTAGAAAACTGTTTGTAGTCAACGTTTCAGGTGGGTAACTCATTAAGAAATGAGAAACACTAAGGTGTTAGCACTCCATCTCCTTATCATCTGGACGGTGTAGGATGAAGTGTAATGATTGACAATGAAACATCTGGAATCATCTGTTTCGCAGCAAGAGTTATGTTCTTCATCCAGTTCTGAGTGGACACTTCCTGGAGGCTGCAGGTCACTGGTTTTCTACCTTTGCTGTGCTTTAGAATTTCCTTGGAAGATTGTAAAACTCCCATATCCAGGCTGCACCCTGGACCAATTAAATCAGATCTCTGGAAGCGGAAAAACAACAGTAGGTAATACTGAGCACATACTGTGGTTCCAAGCTACACACTTTATATGAATTATCTCATTTAATCCTGACAATTATTCTATATGATGGTACCATTATGGTTCCTAAACAGAAGAGGAATTAAAAGTGCACAGAGTTTAAGTAGATTGTCCAAAGTTTTGCAGGGAGACAGTGAAGGGAACCAGTTATTAATCCAGGCAGTCTGACTTCAGTGGTGAAGCTCTTTCATAATTTGCTTTTTATTTTTTATGAAAAAAAATGAACTACATATAAAGAGTCAAATGGTTCTCCAAAGCTCATTATCAAAATTATCAATCTATCAGCTCCATACACCCTTCATCTGTCCTATTTTCTCCTTCTCAAGGTGCTCATTTTTAATTATTTTACCTATTTCCTTTGGTATTGATGCCTCTGCCTCTATTATTGTTTATAAGATGACTCATGCTTCGGTTTTAAATAGTGGCTTTTACCTTTGTACATGGAAAGTGAGGGTGTAGATTTCACAGCCCATCACTGCTCATGTCTCCTGACATACCTTTGATTACATCAGAGCAGATTACATTATCCAGACTATGTTAATACTGTTTGCACCTGGGCTATGTAGTACGCTCACCACGTGGCTAGTTCTTCCTTTCTTAAACAGCTCTATTCTTGTTAGTTAAGTTGTAATATCTGTTGTTATGTCACTGAGCGTAAGAATGATGGTTGGTTTTCTAGTTTGTTTGTTTGTTTTTGTTGGTGGGGTGGAGTGGGATTCTCGTGTCCTTGCATAGTTTCCGTTTGTTCTGTAATCCGCATCTCGTATCAGAAGCTTGCCTCCTGTGTCTTGTGATCCTTGGCTGTTGGCTCATAGATGTCAAACGGTACACAAATCAGACTGGAAATCGCACACCCAGTGGGGAGGGTTGTCTCTGCTTGGTTCACTGAGTACTTCCACAGCAAACTCCCACGTCGGTGTCTTTGGATCTCTTCTCTCGGGCTGATACTATTTCCCAGAGAAACATCTTCCATCTCCTGTCTGGAGGGGGTTTCCCTGAATTCAACCATTTCAGGAGTAGGGTGGGGGAGGAAGGTTGGGGATATTTCTATTAATCTCCCTGTTTTCCACCAAGTACTCTTGCCCTTTGCTGAGTCTGACATTCCCTGTTCTGTGACATTCCCTCATCTGTTTTTGTCCTCCCCAGAGATGGAGCCTCCAATCTTCTTCAGGGGACAGGGGAAGGACATTTAACCATCAGGGTAGAGTAAGGGAGGATATTTGTGTGGCTAAATGCTTTGAAAGGACTTTTAACCAGCTGTCTCCTTGGAAGCCTCTAGTTCACCCTCACTTCCAAAGGTCCCCGTCTGCGTTATCTGTATCTGAGGTTTTTCACGATTCTGGATGGAAATCGAGTTGTTGCTCAGCTTTCCCTGCTGCTGACTTAGAACGTACCTATCTAGAAAGTGCTGTGTCTATTATAATTTGTCTTTCTGCTTTTGAAAAATATCACAGACACATGTATGTGTATGACACATGTGTATCTGTTATATTCCCTGTGTCCCAGTCTCCTTGTCCTAATGACTTTGTTCCCTTCCTGAAACCTACCCTCATTTTATTGGGTATACAGACAGGCGTGGAGCTAAATGAGTGTGTTCAATCCATCACCCTTAATGGAGCAGTCAGAGTCCTGCATCAGCACCTCCATTAAAATGATAGAAATTCCACTGCCTGCTACTGCACATGTGTATAAGCTCTTCCATAGTCCTTGTGTCGCTGGCCTTTCTCAACCTTGTTACATAAATCAGGAAGCCTTCATGTGCCCAAAGAGCATGGAAACAATAGGGTCACAAGTCTCCCAACCCTAACCATTTCCACATGTACAGATTATGTCCTGGGATATTCTAAGCAGAATATCTGAAACTGGAAAAAAATGATGCACCCAGGTATTATGGGCAACTATGATTCTGTTTATCACCTTGATTCCAATTTCAGGTTCACTGCCTGAGTCTGCAGAGAAGAGAAATAGAAGAGGGAAGCCTGGTATAAAACTCTTTTATTCCATTCTTGTCTTGCTTTATGTGCTCCAACTGTTAAGGGTGCTTGCCATTAGGAGCAGATCGGTGCAGAGATGGTCACATTCGTAGTACCTACAAATGGTGAGAAAAGACAGGGGGGGTCCCAGGCACTGAAAGTATGAGGGAAACAGTGACTTTTATTCCCAGACTGGGGAAAAATGCAGTGTCTAAACTGAAACTGGCTGGCTGGCTGGCCTTTAGAAGCCAAATGAACTGTAGCTCTTTAAGTGGTGAGGTCAGTGGTTTAGCTAATCATGAAGCCATGGGCACTCCTCACTGACCCAGAAATCCTTGTAATCCGTGGTTTCGGGACATACATTGTGAAGGTGATTTGTGCAGTTGATCTTTGAGAATAGAAAGAGCTGGGACACTCTGGCTAGTACACACGCCCATAGTAGCCTTGCCTTGTGGGCTAGGGACATGGTGAAATCCAGCTTTCTGGCCTAAATAAGAAAAAGAGATGAAATGACAGAAAGAAATCCAAATATTATAGTGAATGGACTAGGCCTGAAAAAGTACACACAGAAATACCCCTTACTTCATCTCTCTCTGGTGCATTAGAATCTATTCTGTGATTCCCAAGATAAGTCTCATTTCAGATATTTAGCATTTCTTTTTCTTTTTTCTTTTTTTAAGGGATGAGGTCTTAGTCTGTTGCCCAGTCTGGACTGGAGTGCAGTAGCCTGATCACAGCTCACTATAGCCTCAAACTCTAGGCTCAAGCAATCCTCCTGCCTCAGCCTCCTGAGTAGCAGGGACTATAGGTGTATGCCACCAGGCCAAGCTAATTTAAAAAAAAAAAATTTTTTTCTAGATATAAGGGTCTCGCTATGTTGTCCAGGCTGGCCTAGAACTCCTGGCTTCAAGTGATCCTCGCACTTCAGCAACCCAAAGTACTGGGATTATAGGTGTGAGCCACTGTACCTGGCCAGAAATTAAGCATTTCAATAATTAAAATGGCCCTTCCGATGTAGGCATCAAGACTGAAAACTTCATCCAAAGTTAAACTTCTTCTCTCCTGTTCTGTGCTTGCCTCAGGCTCAAGATCTGACACTGGGATTTTCCTCCTGCTGCCTTATGACATTGATTCTGGCTTCTCTGGGGCTGAAGCTGAGGGAGGGTGGGAGGGATGAGAAGGGACCAGAAGGTCTTTCCTGGGGGGCACAGATGTCATCAGACATGAGGTCACAGTCATGGAGTGTTAGAGATGACTAGTTCTGCATCTGTCCCCTTGGGGCACTTTCTGACTTTGGACGTCTTGGTGGGGTCAGTGCTGTTCTTATGGCCATGGCTAATGCTCATTTCTCCCTCCGCCTTGGGGCTCCAGATTCCTCCAGCCTCTCTGTTGGATCACAGTGCCCTCCAGGAAGCCATCTCCGTTGGCTGGGTCCTCTGTGGCCCGCATGTGGCCCAGGAGCAGCTCTGCCCCATCCAAAGCAGCCCCATGCCTCTCTCCCTTGCTTCTTCTCCTGCAGGCCAGGGTCACAGCCCCTGCCATCTTCCCCAGTAAGGAATGAGATGCCAGTGTCTGTGCTCAGCACAGTCCTGGGGGTGCAAGTCAGGTCAAAAACTGTCACCCTGCTCTACTCTGTTCCCGGCAGCACCTTCCATGGCCCCATGGGCGGGGAAAGGTCCCCTCTTCTCCTCCACAGGGTGGGAAGAAACGCATCCTGATGACTCTCCACAAATGTCACCCTGCTCTGGTCTGTTCAGCGTCCCCTGCTGCGGGTAGGTGATGGCGTTTGACTCTTCTTTTCGATGATTTTTGAGTCTGGCATTGGCCTGGCACCTCATGATTTTTTGGGGGCCTTTGGAGCTGTAATGGGGCTGAAAAATATCCCTCATAGGTAGCAGGTCCTAATCCCCACGGCCTGTGAATATCTCCTTATGTGGCAAAAGATGTGGTTCCCCGGAGGATCTTGAGATTATCCTGGGTTATCACAGTGGCTCTTGATGCAGTCGTAAGATTCCTGTAAGAGGGAGGAGGAGGGACAGTCGGCACACACAGGAGATGGGCGGCAACGTGATCACGCAGGCACAGGTGAGAGTGGTGTGACCACGAGCCAAGGAATGCAGGCAGCCACCAGAAGCTGGGAGAGGCAAAGAACAGATTCTCCCCTAGAGGGCGCCTGGCCCCGCAGATGCCTTGATTTCAGCCCAAGCATACTGATTTGGGACTTCTGGCCTCTAGAACTGTGAGAAAATGAATTTTTATTGTTTTAAGCCACCCAGTTTGCAGTAATTTGTTGCAGCAGCCATAAGAAATTAATACAGGAGTATTATAACAGCCAAAGTAAGGTATAAAGAATCCCATTTAAAATCCTGATTTTAAAAGAAATAATTTAAAAAATTCTCAGTGACCCTGTAAAGAGCTAGTTATCTCTCTTGCAGGTGGGTGTTGCTATATTTGACTTTTATTGTGTACATACCAGTTTTAGGGGCACGATTTGACTGGCAGTATCCATCATTTGCTATTGACTCTGAGTAACAGCGGGGCCTTGCTGTGGGTACTTAGTGACTTTTCAGCCTCCCTAGTTCTCTCTTTGACATTGTCTCTGTAGACAGATCTTCTTAAGGGTCTCATTCTCACATGGCATTCTTGACCAGTTATGTTTGAAATTAACTGTATATACATGTCTGGTTCTTTCCTTGAGAAGTTTAATATTAAGTTTCCCCCAGGAGAGCTCCCAGAGACAGCATGGAACAGCCTGCCCTGTACACTCCCTGTAGAAAGAGGAGGGTTTCCCTGCTATACATAAGAGATGTGATTGACACCTTCAATGCTGAATTGCCCCCAGTTCTGGCACTCTGGCTCTTGACTCATAGCACCTTGGAACTTGTGCTAGAACTTGAGGTTTTGTGATCCAACCCCTAGAGTTTGCAGGTGAAGCCCTGAGGCCTACTGAGTTCACTAGTTGAGGGGCATAGTAGGTGCAGGGTCACTTTCAGGGCCACACTGGCTGTCTTCAGCCACGTAGTCACTCTTCCTTACCACGCACTTGTTTTTTCATCTCCAAAAGAAGAGGAAGGTGTGGCAGGGAGCGTCATTCACTCATTCAACAAAGAGTTGCCAGGCAGCGACCATATGCCAGGCCTCTTACAAGCTGCTGGTTATGAACAGGAATCAAACTGTCCCTGACTGAGGGAACACAGTCTGGTGAGCCACCCACCTTCCCTCGGATCCCCCTTTCAAGTTAAGACTCACATGGAAGTGTACGCTAGACAAAGGCAGAAGGGCTGTGGTTGTAGCAGATGTCGGGGAGGAGGATGGAGATTGGGTAACTGGATGTCCCACAACCTTGATAGCTCCCACTGCTCGACAGTCCCCAGGGTCTCAGGAACCCTAAGACTCAATGGTTTCTTAGCTTAAAAAATGCCATTTAGAGCCCAGCCTAGCATGGGGACTACTGCTCCTGGCTCTGGGAACATTCTACTCGGTTTCTGATTGCTGCTTCATTCTGACACTGCTGCTTCCAAGCTTTGGCTCTTGTTCAATTTACTTAATCCTGCATGTCTCAATATCCTCATCAAGAAAATGAAACTAATACCTGATTCTAGCAGTACCTAACTCCTTGGTTGGAGGGAAGATTAAATGAGTTCATGCATGTAAAACACACCAGTGCCTGGCATCAGCTAAGCACCCGAGAAATGTTAGGTAATAAGGTACGTGTGTTTGTGAATCGCCTTTCACCTCTCCCCAATCCAACATAGCCGTCCTCATTCTTCAGTCCGGGTGGAAGATGGTAACAGAACAGACTTGGAAGCTTAGGAAAATTCCACTCAACTTCAAAGTGCTTTGATGACTGGTCAGATGATGCCCTTTCTAATGATCAGGACTGACTTCAACAAGATCTGATCGCTGATTGAGGCAAAACCCAGTCAAGGGGAACAGAAGGGAAGCCACCTAGGACTCCACCTCCCTCTATCAGGGGAGTGACAGCTCTTTGCAAGTTGACAACGGAGGAGTCAGAGGGAAATTACTTTTATCAGGGTTATGGCTTTGCCACTAGAAAGGAAGTTTTCCCATTGAATGAGTCCTGAGCCTAGATCCAGCAATAACATGAATGACATGAGGGAAGGCTGGGAGTGGCCCAAAGCAAACTGGAGAGAAACTTTAACTTTGGAGCGGGGCTAGGAGCAGGGGGAGAGGACGGAAAGGAACAAGAAGAGAGGCAGGCTTGGGCCAAACATTGGGATGGAAGGGGCGGTGGGAAGAAGGCTGAATGGTCTCCACCCCAAGGATGGCTCATCTTCCAGCAGGCAGTTGTCGCTCAGTGCACCCTGGGGACCTGCATTCTGAACAGTGGCAGACAGATGGGGCCTGGAGGGCCTGCAGATGACCCTGGGGAAGACTAGGGTGGTGGAAGGTGCAGCTCAGAGGCGGTGACCACCTGTGCTCTGGCACCCGCGCTCCCCACCTGGCTGATGTGTGTGTGTACTCAACCCACTGATAGCATCTGCCAAGCCCCAGGAGCGCCAGATCAAGTTCCCAAGGGAGGCTGATAGCAGACACAAGGAAGGATTGCTTCCTTTCTGCTCCACGTTCTAACCAACAATTCAGCCCATGGCAGGTGTCCCTAAGTAGCAGAAACCATGAGGATCTTGAGACTGGGCTGAGTAATCCCATGCCTGGCTGGGTGCCCTGACATCTGTTTGTTCTGCACCAGATGTGTGAGCCCAACCAGTGGGAGGACGATGAGAGGGAGAAGGAGGTTGGTGGATCGGCTCAAACCTTCTACCCTGCTGGAAAATAAAACAGCGCCTTCTGGGTGAGTGTCACTTTCACATATGAAAGGAGAATGTGAGAGTATCAGTCACGAATGAACCAACAAGAAGGAAGGTCAACCTAACATGTATTGGATGTCTACCATATGCCAGACAGTGGGTCTGACAATTTGCAAACATGCTCTAATTTACTCTCAAAGATGATGCTCCAAGGTTGGTGTTATCATCCTCATTTTACAGGTGAAGAAACTTAGGCTCATTGAGTTTCAATCATCTGCCCAAGGCCATGTAGCTGGATTTGAACCCAGGACCATCCTACTCCAAAGAAAGTGTTCTTTCCCTTACCAGAGTGACTCCAAAATACTGCCTTTGGACTGGGGTTGGGAAGCTGCTTAAGGCTACAGATGTTGGGTTCCCTTCCTGGAAATTCTGATCTTCAGCTGGCTCCAGGACCAGATCTTTGCACCACATGGGCCCCTCCCATGGGTCCCTGTGACCACTGGTTAAGGCAGCATCAATACTTGTAAGGAGGCCTGAGATCTGTGGGAATTCCAGCCACCAAATCTGCCTTGACCTGTTATAATTCCATTTATCCTGTATCTCTGACTCCTTCCTTGGAAGAACCCTGGAGATACCTAGTCTATCTGCTTCCTACTGTGTCCCTTGCATAGCCTCCCTGCAGATGGTATCTGGCCTCTCTGCAAACTCAACCAGGTACTCTTCATTTTAAAAATACTTCTGTAGCAGTAACTATGAGCTTCATATGTATGGTCAATTCTCATTACCTGCCATACTTATGTGCTATAAAGTCACAGTGAACACTGAATTAACGAATACTGAATGATTGTTCCTAGAGGAGATACAGAGTGAGGTTCCTACCAGCCTCTGGTTACAACATTTTTTTTGTTAACCAATCAGCACTTAACCTTGTTCTATGTGTGTTTCTGTTTAAAGACATCTTATTTCATATTTGTTGCTGATCCATTAACCTTAAACTCACAGCCAACACACTATAACTTAAGCCTGAATGAAGCTTTTCTAAACACACATTGTTTTTTCCGTAAGGCGCATCACAGCCTTCTGTGCTTAGGAACACAAGGCAACACTTCTGAACTATGCTTGGGGGCCATTTGAAACAGAATGACGACTACCAAAAAGTATAAAAATTAGACAAACTTAGACTTCAAAAAGAACATGTGTTTACAAGCCAAGAGCTGAAATAAGAAGACTGTCACCTTGTTCAACCACAGCTGGAGACGTGCATGTTGATGACATACATGTTTTGCTGCTCTCTGTGAATGAGCACCAAAGTGCCACAGATATTGATTTGGGGGTTACACATAAAAGTTAGCAAGTAGGCAAACATGATCAATGATATTAACTTGTCCAATCATTGCAACAGCAGTACAAGGTACTGCTTTAGAAAAATGTATTAGTGGATTCCAAAAATATCATTCTTATTTTAACAGATGATAAAAACAGTCTCAGAGAGATCAAGCAACTTGCACAAGGTCACACAGCTAGTAAGTGACAAAGTTGGGATTTAAACCTGGTATATGTGGCTCCAAAGTTAAACCCTATAACCATGTTTCTCTTTAGCAATTGTAAGCTTACCTCTGTGGACTGCAGAGCCGATTGGCTCAGAGCCTGCCTACCAAAGTGACCTTGATAGAATTAAAAAGGAAAAAAGGAATAACTTTGCATAGTCTTAGATACTACTGAATATTTATTAGACCGCTTGGCTGAGTCCTCTTAAATGTAGGGTTCTCAAACTTTGTTCCAGGATCCCTGCTTTCAGAAGCATTTGGTGTACCACAGGTTCTCAGAGATTCTAATTTAACTGGTCCAAGGTGGTGCTATATTTTTAGTATGTAGTTCAAATAAGGCTGATGTTTTAGGATTTAGAAAGCCCTGTCTAAAATTCAATATCACCTTTGAATAAAAATTACACATAAACATTAATATTTATTTGTGAAATTAGTAGCATTTATATGTCTTCAGACTTTTTTTTAAGGTCAGAGTTTTGTTTCCTTAATAGGTTAGAGGGAAAAAATGGGCCCAATGAGAATGACTGGAAATTCGATTAAAAATTAGAAAAATATTTTCTCAAAAGACTTGCTTCAAGATTTCCATAATACCAAACTTTAAAGAAACTTTGGCTTAGCTAGGGATCTTATTTCTTTCTGAAGGGTGGATTCTTACCTTGCTCAAACTCATAAAACTCTTGGCCAAGGGAGAAGCAGGTTTTATTATCCCATCTCTGTTTATCAACTTCCCCAAGACCTGACCTTTAAAGAATAAAAATTACAGTTCACCTGAAAACAATGGAGAAACTGGGTTAGCCTGTTAGTGTTACTTTTAGAAATTTGAGCACCTAAAAATAATGACTCACTGGATAATTGTACCAGTGTGTGCATTTGTGAAAATCTACTTATACACTTGCAATTTGTGTACTATCCTGTTAAGTTATAGTTTAATAAAGAAAATACACAGATAATTTAAAAATTATGACTGCTTTAACATAATCCTACTCCTTAATTTCTCTTTTTCTTGACTTATCATAGAAGACAAGATTTGTGGGTGCACCGACTTTTTTTTTTCTGATTTTGTTCTCACTTGTTTAGTCATGTGCAGAAGTCAAGGGAATAATGGCTAGAGGGATGCTGAAATATTCACTAACTTAATGTTACCTCTGGCAAGAAGGGATGGGTACAGACTTGCTATACCTTCTGCTGTGCTTCTCTTAAAAAATGGAATGCACTATGATTGTTTCAAAAAAACAGTTGTCTACCACATCAAAGGACCTGACTTTAAAACCAACTACCATCCAAGCAAGGTTCTGGGCATCTCAATGGTAACAGAGCCTCAGCAAAGGGCAATATTCTTCTATGACATTTTCTGTCCGGACAGCAATCCACTGTGCTCATCTTCTCTGATTCTGGCTCATCATCCAGGAGCTTGGAAGATGAATGAATGGATGAAGGCTGCAGTCCCCAACCCCTGGGCCATGGACTGGTACCAGTCCGTGGCCCGTTAGGAACCAGGCTGCACAGCAAGAGGTGAGTGAGCGAAGCTTCATCTGTGTTTACAGCCGCTCCCTGTCACTCACATCACCGCCTGAGCTCCGCCTCCTGTCAGATCAGCAGCGGCATTAGATTCTGATAGGAGCGCGAACCCTACTGTAAACTGCACATGTGAGGGATCTAGGTTGCGTGCTCCTTATGAGACTCTAATGCCTGAAGATCTGAGGTGGAGCTGAGGCAGCGATGCTAGCCCTGGGGAGTGGCTGCAAATACAGATTATCATTAGCAGATAGGTCTGACTGCACAATAAATGTAATGTGTTTGAATCATCCCAAAACCATCTCTACCACCCCTGGTCCATGGAAAAATTGTCTCCCATGAAACTGGTCCCTGGTGCCAAAAGGATTGGGTACCACTGGGTGAAGGAACACCTTGCCATCTTTGGTGCTGGTAAACTGAGGCCAAAGACTCTGAACTATAATCCTGAATGGAGCTCTCTCTTTCACATACTTATCCTTTTAGCAATAATAGCTTTGCAGATTGAAAAAAGGAACAGGTTGTTTTTATGTATTATACAAAAGGAAGGCCACTGACCCCTGGCTGGCTTGCTCATGGGGTAAGACATTGAACTTATCTGTCTACCCTTCCTTCACCTGCTTCCTGGGGGAGGAAGCACATGTAGTGGGTGTTACTGACCAGGATTCATGGAGGAGGGAACTGTGGGTTTTGTAATGGGGTAACATACACCCAACCAGCTGCTCCTGATTTTAATACTCTTCTCGGGCAAAGGATTTGTTCTGTGGCATTCTGGGCTACACTGTGTAACAAGGATTGCCAGATGGCAATCATAAACATGATTTCCATTTCAAATTTGTGCTACCCCATATCTCTGTCAATTTACGCTCCCAGTTAGAGGGGGTTAAGCTGCTGGGCCTTCTGATAGTCATAGACACAGCCAGCCTTTCAGAGTTTAACACCAATTACTATGAATAATTTTGAGGTTTCTTATCCTTTAATTGCTGATACCTGGAAAGCAGCATGGGATTTTGCCACGAGGACTATTCACACGCTTATTTTCTTAAGGACGATGACCTGCTTTCAAACTCAGGTGTTCCGCACACCTGTATGATAAATATCAGATTCTCAGAGGAGTTGCATGATGTGAGAGCTTTGAGGAAATTTCAAAAGACTCAAATATGAGTAGATAATTTGCAATTATATCAGTAGATGTCAAAACACCTGAGAAGTTCCCAGTGGCTTTGCAGGTCCCAGTAGAAATCTGATTCAAGCTATTTCCTTAGCACATTTGTAAAATGTATACACATGTGACTGTGAATATTTTATTTTTTGCTTGTCATTGTGCTATAAGTTAGTTGGGCCCTGAATCAATCTCTTTAAAAATTGGCAGTCAGGAGAAGAATGCCTTTCTGCTGTGCTACGGGCCACTGCTCAGTTGTGAGAATTCTGCGGAGAGGAGATCAAATGGGCCCTAGATGAGCCGACTCTGAGAAGGCAAACCTGCCCACTGCACAGGCCAGGGCTCGCATGACTGTCCTGCTTGGCAGCCCTGCACAGAATCCTCTCCCTGTAACCACTCCCTTCTCAGAAATGCAAATGCCATGCAAGCTCTCAGCCTCACAAAAAATTACCAGCACTCATGTCAAGAAAGAAGGGGAAAATTCTCAAATTATCAATTCAAATTTGAGCATATTAAATGACTACATACAGCACCGAACTAGATGATATACATGTATATTAAAAAAAAAAGCTGAATTTTTACTTGCCAGGGACTTATGGTCTAATATTTCTCATAAATATCAAAAGATGAAAATACAGTACTACACTCTTTCTTCTTCTGATATTAGAAGCCAAATGCTGAGAGGAAAAATGCAGATGAAGGAAAACAGTGGTTTTGAATGTGAAAATGTGCATCTGTCACTTTTATGGGACAAAAGAGCTTTGGGTGCCAGTTTTCTACCTAAAATGTGAGGATGATAATTATGTGCCCTTTAAGCCCCTCGTTTAGCTATGGGTACTCTGTAATTCTATTGCCTCTAATTTCTTGTAATGGTAATAGAATTCATTACCATCAAGTATAACATTAGCTGTAGGCTTTTTACAGATAATCTTTATCAAGTTTCCTTCTATTGTTTTTTTTTTCTTCTGAGAGTTTTAATCATGTGGCTGTTGAATTTTGTCAACTGTCTCTTCTGTATTGATTGATACAATCATATGACTTTTCTCCTTAAGCCTATTAATATGGTAGATTACCTTAATGGATTTTCAAATATTGAACCAGCCTTGCATCCTTGGAATAAGTCCCAATTGGTAATGGTGCATAATTCTTTTTATATAGTACTGAATTCTATTTTCTAATATTTTGTTAAGGACTTTTGCATCTGTATTTATGAGGGATATTGGTCTGTAGTTTTATTATATCATATTTTTATCTGATTTTGGTAACAGGGTAACATTAACTTCATACAATGAATTGGGAAATGTATTCTATTTTCTGGAGAAGATTGTATAGAATTTAATGTTAATTCTTTAAACATTTGGTATAATTCTCCAAGTGAAATCACCTGGGCCTTGTTATTTCTTCTAGGAGGAGTCTTTTTTAAATTATGAATTCAATTTACTTAATAGAGGGCTGTTCAGATTATATATTTTATAATGGATGAGTTGTGGTAGTTTGTGTTTTTTTTTTCAATAATTGGTCCATTATCTCGAAGTTGTGAAATTTATGTGTGTAGAGATTTTTGTAGTATTCTCTTGTTATCCTTTTGATATCTACAGGGTTTGTATGCTTTATTCCTGATTTGGTAATGTATATTTTCTCTAAATTTTTCTTTGTCAAACTTGCTAGAGGTTTGCCAATTTTATTAATCTTTTCAAAGAACCAGATCTTTGTTTCATTGATTTTCCTTATTGTTTTTCTGTTTTTAGTTTGATTGACTTATGCTCTTCATTATTTCATTTTTAAAATTGCTTTGTGTTTGTCTTGCTCTTTCCTTTCTATATTCTTGAAATGGAATTATGGATCTGGTCTTTTGCTCTTTTCTAACATACATATTATTGATATAAATTTCCATCACAGTGTTGCACTAGTTGTATTCCACAAATTGTGATATGGTATATTTTCATTTTTACTCAGTTCAATATATTTTTCTATTTACCATGAGACTTCTCCTTGAGCTGTAGATTATTTAGATGTGTGTTGAGTTTCCCAGTGTTTGGAGATTTTCCTGTTATATTTCTGTTATTAATTTATAGGGCAATTTCATGTGGTCAGAGGACACAATCCATGTAATTTCAATTCTTTTAAATTTGTTAAATTTTAAGGTCCAGTGTGTGATCTGTTTTAGTACATGTTCCATGGGCACTTGGAAGAATGTGTGGTCTGCTGTAATTGGATGGAGTATTCTATAAATGTCAATTGGATTCTGTTGGTTGATGGTAGTGTCGAATTCTTCTATATCTTTAATTATTTTCTGTCTAGCTCTATCAATCGTTTAAAAAAAGGGTGATGAGGTCTCCAAATATACTTGTGAATTTTTCTATTTCTTTTTGGTTCAATCAGTTTTTGCTTCACATATTTTGCCATTCTGTTTTTTGGTGCATAAATATATATAGAATTGCTATATCTTTTTGATGAACTGACCCCTTAACCACTATTTAGGTTTTCTGTCTCTGGTAATTTTCTTTGCTCTCAAGCCTACTTACCTGATAAATGTAGTCATCCCTGCTTTTTTTTTTTTTTTTTGATTAATGTTTGCATGATATATCTCTTGCAATTCCTTTACTTTGAACTTGCATATATTGTTATGTTTGAATTGAGCTTCTTATGGACAAAAAATAGTTGGGTCTCCTGATCTCTGTGCTATAAGTTAGTTAGGGTATTTAGACCATCTACATTTACTATAACTATTGCTATGTTAGGCGTGTCCTTGTTACTGTTGGGTAGAAGTAGAAGTTCCAGCTCTGTTTGTGGTCTCCACTGACACTGAGGTAGGGGTGACCTCATTATTGCTGGTAAATCCTGAAACTCCTGAGTCTCCACTAGGCTTCCTCTGACACCACCCAGATGGTGGGAAGATCAGTGCTTTGCTATTGTTGGTGGAGGAGACAGGCAAGACTCCTCACGTGGTCTCTGCTGATACCATGATGGGGCCTCATTCTCTATTTGACTTTCTCTGACACTGCAACACACTATGGGGTGTATTGGAGGAGCCACAAGTGTCAGCCTTGTGTGGGTGGAAGTCTAGGCTCTCCATGTGGATGTATTGCATGTATGGAATGCAATGTCAGTTCGGGCTATCATAACAAATTACCATGGACTGGGTAGCCCATAAACAACAGAAATTATTTCTCATAGATCTGGAGGTTGGAAGTCTGAGATCAGGGTGCCAGCATGGTCAGGTTCTAGTGAGTGCTCTCTTCTGGGTTACAGACTGCCAACCTCTTGTTGCATCCTCACATGGCGGGCAGCAGGGGGAAACAAGCTATCTTGGGCTCACAAGGACACTAGCTCTCATGATCTCATCTAATCCTAATAACCTCCCAAAGGTCCCACGTCCTAATGCCATCACATTGGAGGGGTAGTGTTTTAACATATGAATTGGGAGTGGGGAACAAATATTTAGTCCTTAATAGTGTGAGTATGGGTGGGGTCATAATTTTTCTGTGGTGTTTGGCTGGAGTAGAGTGGTTATTGTCTACATGTTTTCTGTCTTGCTAAGCTTCCCCTTTCCTGGTCCTTTGGCTAGAAAGAGGAAGCTTTCCTGGGGGATTTTTTTTTTGCCTGAACCTACTGGCATTTTGGGGTTGTTGACTTTTTCAGCTCCTAGTCTGAGATATGTGATGCTAAAGGAAAACCCAGGGAACCCATCACCAGGTTCTTCCTTAGGTCCTGAGGTTTCTAGCTTGTCTGCCTTGGTCTCTCCACCTTTCAGACAAGCCTCTGCCTCTGTAGAGTTTACATTCTAGTGTGGGAGGCAGACATTAAACCAGTTAATCACACAAGCAATGATTCTGATGTGGTTTAGAAGACAAAGGTCAGCTCACCCCAATGAGTTACCATCATTGCGACCACGAAAAGGCATCCACTAAGTGCCTCATTGAACATCAGGCTACAGAAGAAAACCCTACCAAATGTCTGACCCTACTAAACTTATTTAAGAAGCAACTTTGGTCTCGCTCATTTTCAAAAAGGTTGTGGCAAAGGTGACTGTTTTCTTTACACATCTAAATATAGTAGAATGTCAATGAAAGAAGTTGCTACTCGTGGTTCGCAATGCAACTATGTTTAGCTACTTAGTATTAACCACTTAGAGCATGCAGATGATTCACACTCCCACTCCCTCTAACCATGCAAATGCCAAAAAAGGTTGGTCTCCTTTCAGTCTTCCCCATTTCTGAAAATAGCATCTCCATCCACCCAGTCCTTCAAGTTCCAAATCTAAAAGTTATTCCTCTCCTTTCCTCACCACCCCTGCTACCTCCATTCAGGTCAGCAGCAGGACTTGTCAACTCTACTCCCCAAATAGCCTGATCCCTTCTCATCATCTCTCTGCTGCAGCCCTGGCCAGGACTGCCCAAGAGCCCCCAGACAGTCTGTCTGCACCCACTCCTGCCCACATCATTTTCCCATGGCAGCAGGGTGCTCTTTTCTGGTCTGAATGTAGGCCATGTCCCTTCCCTGCTGTATTCCTTCCCAGTGCTTTCTGAACACACCGAAGATGGAAGTCAAGCATCCTACCCAGGACTTCAAAGTCTGCCTTGAACTGACAGCTGCCTCTCTCTTGTTCCACCTCCATCTTGAGCCATGATCCTTTTACCCAGCATCCTCCAGGCATAGCTGCCATCTTCCCGGTTTTCAAACACCACCATGCTTGCTCCTCCATGAGGCTTTTGTACTGCCTGCTCTTTCTGCCTAGAATGTTCTTCCTGATCACCTTTGATGGCTGGCTCCTTTTTGATTTTAGATCTTGGCTTAAATGTTACCTCCTCTGGGAGATCTTTCTTGACCATCTAATTTAAGGTAACATCTCAGTTACTCTATTAAGTCACTTTTACCAAAATTCTCAGTATAACATATAACATTATCTGTTCTTTTTCTTGCTTATTTATTTGTTTGCACTCTATTTTGCCTCATAAAATATAAACTCCATGAAAGAGAAGAGGGGTGTTCTTTGTCTTGTTCACTGTCTGCAGCAATTGCTTAATAAATGTTTATGGAATGAATGAATGGGGTGGGCCTGGGCCCTTTTCTCATTGCCCTTGAAAAATGAATCCTAGATGAAGGATAGACCCAAATGGCCATGAAAATATGCCAGAATAAGTAATAGGAAATATTTACCAAAAGCAATTTTCTGAGACAATAGAATACATTATCTTAGGAGAAAATGAAATCCCTTTGTTTAGCTCTCTTAACAGGGTACATGCCTTTAAAAAAAAAAACTTTTTTACTATGGAAAATGCTAAGTACACATAAAAGTAAAGAGAATAATAAAATGAAATCCCATGTACCCATCATCTCATCTCAAGTCCTCAATCTATGGCCAATCTTGTTTTATATCTCTACCCTCTCCTATCCTCGACTTAATATCTATTTTGAAGCAATTGATCCCAGACACCATACCATTTCATAAGTATATTAAAAATCTGCTTTTGCTGAAATTTTTTGCTTATTTAATATATACAAAGACTTTTTATTGAAGAGGTTAAAACATGAATTTGAACTAACCTGCTTAGATTAAAACCCTGACTGCCAATTACTAGTTATAAGACCTTGGGCAAGTTACTTACACTTTGTGCCTCCATTTTCTCACCCATAAAATGGGAAGAATTAATAGTGCCTGTCCTGTGGGGCAGCTGTGAGGATTAGATATGTTAATAGATGTTAAATATCTGAGATAATCCTTAAGTTATAGTACGTACTTATAAGTATTATTATTTTCAGAGGCAATGGAATGAACAATATGACCTATCAAAGTCTCTTCCAATTCTACAAACTGAATAAAATTAGAATTAAAATTTTATTGAAGCTGAATTAAATTCAAAATTGAATGAAAATGATGCCACCTTTTTTCCTATCCTTAGTATGTACAGTGGAAAACAGAATGACAGGATTTTGATTGTTGAACTTTGGGCCATGCTATGACTATTGGCTTGAGAATGTCACTTAATCACTCTACCCTCTTGCTGAGATGGGAAGGGGGCTGTTGCCCTTCTCCTTTCTGCAAGCTTCTGAGCTGGGCTAGGTCTAGGGATACTGGGGAGAAGGGTGGGTCCCACAGAGCTGGCCTCCCCTTCCCCAGGCTCTAACTGAATTCCTGGCTTCCTCCTTCTACCACTATGTTCCTCAGGAAATGTGCTTTCAGAAAAATGCTAGAGAAATTCACTCACATGAAGGTGAGTGACTATAGTTGCTTAACACACACAGCAACATCATTAGCATCATTTGTACTTGAGCCATTTTATGCCTTCCTGTTGTGGAGTCTCAGTCATTAACAGGCCAAACAAGTCTTCTGAGCATCTGCCAAATCCAATACCTGTGGAGCTGCCTGTGTAGACGCCTGTCCCCACTGTGAAAACTACTGTGGCAAATAATCCAAATGAGCACTGTGGAGGGAGCCCTCCTCTCCAACAGGGTCTGTGCTCCTTCTAGGAATACAAGGCAGTACCTTGTATACCAACAGCCAAGTGTGCAGGAACAAGGCGACCACTCTGAGAGGGAGGAAGGGACTCAGAGGGGTGCGACCTAAGGAACATTCTGCAGGCAGGTCCCTGTTTACATTGGCAAGTATTTGAAAATACCAGATTTTAGGTAGAATCGTTCAAGTCATGGGCACAGCCAGCTTCCCTGTGGCTAGAATGGTCAAATAATGGTGGTACAGAGGCTACATAGGACATTTAAAAATAAATGGAAGCAAAAATTGAAGTGTGTGTTGTGGAAGTAAAAACTGCAGAAGGAAGTGTTGTCACTTCCCAAGTTTTCTCTCTTTTCTTCCTGGCCACGAAGAGGCCCACAGCAAGGAAGCTGAGCACGGATAACTGCCCAGATCAGAAGAGGACGATTAACAGGGAAACATTTCCCTGAACAGAATGGTAGCAGGCCAATTCCTCAGAATGGCCTGTCTGCCATCATGAAATCTAGTACCAAGTACCAAAATTAGCCAAGGTTACCCTCA
Organism: Cheirogaleus medius; assembly: GCA_008086735.1. Lineage (NCBI taxonomy): Eukaryota > Metazoa > Chordata > Mammalia > Primates > Cheirogaleidae > Cheirogaleus > Cheirogaleus medius. Next base: position 16,498,394 of record VBSM01001927.1, read on the forward strand.
AAATCTGCCAAACTGAGAAGCTGAGCTTTATTAGATCATGGTTCGTATCTTCAGCAGCAATGTTAACAAACCCCTCTCTTAACAAGTCCGTACTCTTCACGGACTTTGAGGTTTAATAACAATAATAACAATATTAATAATAATATCTAATGTTTAATGAGCACTTAATTGTGCCAGGTACTTTTTAAGGACTTCATTATTAATAATAATATAAGTTAATATTTACATTGTGTTTCTAATAATCTAAGTTGATATTAACAAATCAGAATAAGTTAATATGTGCCAGGCAATGAATCTGTTTCATGTGTATTATTAATTATTCATTTAGCACTAACAACAACCTTAAAAGGTAGGTACTAATGGACATACTTTAATATGTCCATTTTATAGATGAGAAGACTGAGGCAGAGGGGTTAAGTGACCTGCTCCAGGTCACAGAGCTAGTAAGTCGCAGAGCCAGGCATTGAACCCAGACACATTGACTCTGGAGTCTGCTTTGCTAATGACTAGGAGGCAGAGTCTTCCAGAAAACATAAGGTCTCTGTCACTGGCACCAGCCCTTCCCACAGTGATGCTGTTGTGTGCACAGCACTGTTCTGCATGCTAAAAGATGGGGCACTGAGCAGGGAAGGTAAGGATAAGACATTAGTCCTCCTCTCAAAACATAAACAATGTCATGGAATACCTGGGAGAATACTGAAGTCACACCCCTAGCCACTGCATCATTCAATGTCAAAAAACAAAGCTTGGACCAAAAGTTCCCATCTTTGGGGAGCCCAAGACCAAACCAACCATCGTCCCTTGACTGAATAAATAATATCTCATACATATATGTATTGCACTTTTCATGTGTATGCAGAAGACGTGATTGTGAAAATAAATAATTCATTTGAAATGGCTACTGAATTCAGATGAGGATGGCAATAATTTATTTTTCAACTTACAGACATTAAAAGCGTATCATTAAGTTATACGTAAAATTTTTGTCACTGGAATAAAGTTGGGAACTATTGGCTTCGTCAGTGAATACTTCATGGTGTACAGGAAAGTGAGAAGTCATGTGGCTTAAAGTGGTTCAGAAGGACTCATGGAAGAGGTGGAAATTGAGCTGTGGTTTGTTATCCGGTCAGTTAGCGGTGGTTTCACGAACCACCCCCAGACCTCAGGTGTGTGACATAATACACACATTTTTGCTCACTACTTTGGCTCTGTTGATCTGAGCTGGGCTCAGCGGGGCCCACGTATGTGTCTGTGGCCTTGGTGGCAGTGTAGGTGGTTTGGGTGACATTTGTTGAGCTCCCTTTCAAACCCCAGGGCTTGGCTCGGTCCAAGGGCTGACTTGGCTCCATAGTGTTGTCCCGTTCTCCAGCAGTCGGTGGGGCATGTACTCATGGTGCCATGGGAGATAACAGAGGAGCCAGGGACAGAGTGGAAAAGCACAAGGCCGTTTGTCACTTCCTCTTCATTCAATTGGCCAAAGCAACTCACCAGACCAGATCAAATGCAAGGTGCAGAATGGTCCCATCTCATGATGTGAGTAGCTGCAAAGTCATGTTGCAAAGAATATGGATATAGTGAGCTATCGGAGCTATTTTTGTAATCTGTCTACTACAAGTAGTTCACTTGATCACTCAGAGTTTACAGGCTCTTCCGGTGGCAGCGGAAGTAGAGTGTTTTCTCGGTTGTATTTCTCCAACAGCAATATGTTGGGCTGTGTGATACAGGCGAAAAGAAGACACTAAGCTCCTCTGACCAGAAGATCCTCTGGGCTACAGTGAGACCTCTTCAGATGTCTTAGAACAGAAAGAAATGCCATGTGAGCATTCTCAGACTTTGGGCTCAATCCAGAAGAGGCCTTGGCCACGGGAAGGAAAAGGGGAATGGGACCCACAGTCATGCCGTGCATGTGCCACATCTTTGCCACCTGCACCTTAGAATATCTTAACCATTCAAAGTACTGTCTTCTGCTGACTCCTAAGGAAGGAGTAGTATTGCCATGGGATGCAAAATTCCATGGTGGCCAGAGCATGAGGTCCACTCTGGTTCTAAGATTAGAACAGGACCAACAGAACAAAGATTTTTGTGTGTGCATTCTGGTCATCATTTGAAACACTCCCATACAGTGATCATATTGTTCAAAGCAAATTTCATTACCCACAGGCCCAGCCATGGGTTTCTTTTTTAGAACTCTCTTTGTTTCAGATTTGCTGAGTTATTCAGACTGTTAAAAAGCTGAGTGCATGTAAGAGCCCTAAATCAAGTCATCTGTCTAGAATATTTCCTTTGAGGAAAGTTCCTTTTTTCATTCTTTCTCTCCACCACTCTTTCCCCCTACCCCTACCCTTCTTTAATGAAAAGACTTCAAAGGGTAAATTGCTTTACTTTTCCTCTAATGGTATCCTGGAAAGAAGAGGCAGCCTTTTGAAATACACATCTTCCTGTGAATGCCAGGAAAAAAAAAAATTGTGCACAGTTGTTATCGGCTCCTGCCATCAAAATTCTTTAATTTAAAAAAGCATTCAGCTGTCTGAATTAGGTTGCAGACTCTAGGGTTGTGTATTTTGTAGGTGGTATTTCTTGGTGATATAAAAGAGCATTTAAGAAAGGATATGCCACTCAGGATGGAAAAAGTATAGACAATGGAGAGTAACAGAGACACTGGGTTTGGAGGAGAGAAGAGGTGAGTAGGATGCAAGGTGGAAAGAATTGCCCATAGAAGCGGCAATCCAAAGAATTCCATTGTAGGTAAGTCAGCAAGCCACTGCTGCCTCTTGCCATAGATTTTGCTACATGTGCCTAAGAGTAGATGTGCCTTTAGGTTTACACAACCAAGAGACCAACCTCTAGAAAAATAATCCCTTCCACTCAAACCATTATTCCAACATTTCCCCCAACCTCATGCTTTACAAAGATATTGCCCTATAACACAGGGTTTCTCTCTTTCCACACTATTGGTATTTTGGATTGGATAACTTTTTGTTGAGGGGGGCTGTACTGTGTATTGTAGGATATTTATCAACCACCCCGGCCTCTTCCAAACATTAGTAGTATCACCTCTCTCCCTGCTGTGACAATCAAAAATGTCTCCAGACATTACCACATGTCCTCCGGGGGACAAAACCACCCCCAGTTGAGAACCACTACTTTAATGCATTGCACCCCAAACTGCAGAGAAAACCACAAATGGCTGAGAAAACCAGACGGGCAGGTAAAAAACACGACTGTTATTTTTGTACCCACCCAAGGAATGAAAATGAGCTCCAATTTTCTAACCTGAAACAGATAATTCGTTTAATTCTAATGCAAAAATGATAACAAGGAAGAGCCTATTTCTGTAAGAAATGTGGTGAACTCTGTATGTGCCTTTTGGTATGAAATACTGTGTTTCCCTGAAAATAAGACCTACCCATGAAATCAGCCCTAGCAGGATTTCTAAGCATTTGCGCAATACAAGCCCTGCCCTGAAAATAAGACCTAGTAATGGGCGTGGCTACGCAGCGTATCTGCACAACC
>VBSM01001927.1:16502006-16548155 GCA_008086735.1 Cheirogaleus medius
AAAAATAACATATTCCCTGAAAATAAGCCCTAGGGTGTCTTCTTGAGGAAAAATTATAAGACCCTGTCTTATTTTCGGGGAAACACAGTACGTGAACAGGAGTTGGTCACAGATGCGCAGGTTTTAGGAAGAGACACAATTATGTGAAGCAAGGCAGGGCAGTAGCTGGAACCCACTGACTTCACTTACTCTATTCCTGAGGTTAATAAACATTGAACAGATTCTGTCCTTACATTGTGGGTCAGAATGTCACCTTGCGAGACCAAGTGGAAGAATTACCCGGGGACACCGCATGAGGATTAAGATTCCTCTTTCACCTTCAGGTGGACTGGCTTCCCTCATCTTTGTGGCCCAAATGTGTGTCAGCACCTTTAGCAGCTCATTGCTCCTGTCTCTAGAAGATACTTTCTCTACTGAAGCAGCATCTTCCTCAGACCTAGAAATAGTTTCTTATTTTGCTTGCATAATGCATAGGAGGCCCTTAATAAGGAACTGATTGTGCCCTTGCAAACTCACTGTAGGTAAATTCAAATTGTTAGGTAGATAGATAGCGCGGGATTCCGGGTCCGACATTTCAGATCCTGAAACCTGACAAAATGCCTACAGAAATTCTAGCATTTTTATAGTTATTTACATAGTTATTTCCAATAGTAAATTAATAATTAATACTACACATCTAAAATATGTTCGAAATTATAAATACAGATGACTTATTTTCCTCAGGATATGTTTTGTAAATATATGCCAAGCAAATAAAATGGCGTCCAAAATTTATGTCCAGACCTAAAATAGTTATGTAAAATACATATGTATTTGTGATATATGTGCCTACATATATACTGGGAATATATTTAATAACTTGTGAGGGTGATTTGTATTTGAACACTATTCATTTGTTTTTTCTAATCAATGTATTTTGACATGATACACTTATGAAAAATAAAAAGACAATGCAATGGGTAACTGTCTTTTTATTCCAGAGGAGACATTTTTGGAGAATCAAATAAATGTTCTTTTGTAAAAATACGCATGTTTTTTTTACTCACATCTTGCATTTACTGACATCTCCAATAAACCCAGAGAAATAAAGTATTAGACTACTGGGAAATCCCTGTCACTTGGTTAGAAATCTCAGAATAAAAGCCTCTGATAAACCGGAAATATGACAGGTAATTTCAACAGCTACAGCTAACGACTACGCATATTTCATTAACACAAGAAGCTGAACTGCGAATCCAAAAGACTGTGACTGAATTAATCAGCCTGGCTTCCTTTTATGATGAGAGCTCCTTTAGGGCATGCTAATAATGGACCTTCTTGTTCTACTTCAGATAGGAAATGTCAGAACAACAGCTATGATAAGACTTAGGATGTGAAATGACCTACGCCTTTCAAGTTTCACAGAGCCGCCTCTCTTCAGTCTGTGTTTGAATCTGATGACTCCACTTGAGTATTTAGTGAAATACATGGTCAAGAGTGAGCCTTGCATCTTGTCTTCATTCCCCCCCTGGGGCAGCTCTCTGTTCCCCATCCTACCCCACCACCCGCCTCTCCACCCAAGAGACTGAGGACAAAGCGATAAATTCACCCGCCCAAAGTAAACAATGTTTTAAAAATCTTTCTTTTGGAGAACAAATTTAGAATGCAATGCCAATAAAAGCTCAGTTAGGTATTTGACTGGCATCTTACTGTCTGCACTGAATCACGGGGGTTTCCGTAGCCCAGGATTGGCATATGCATACAGGGTGAGCCAATCGCAGGATACAAGACAGGACAAGCCTCCTGCCCCGCGGTGTGGTGAAGTTGAAACAAAAACACCTGCAGTTGCACAGGGAAAGGAGCAGCCCTGACTCAAGCTGCAACATAGACAGCAGTAGGGACCAGAAATGGCCTCACAGCAGAAGGACCCTAGAGATGTTGACCGAATAAATAGATGAGTCTATTACAGAAAATACCCCTGGATCCTGTTTTAGAATAAATTTATTGCAAGAAAAATTGAGCTAACAAATTAAACATTCATATGACAAAAAATGCGCTGTATGATTCTTTTACAAATGTCCCCCACAGGGGTCCTCAAATTTTTTAAACAGGGGGCCAGTTCACTGTCCCTCAGACCGTTGGAGGGCCAGACTATAGTTTAAAAAAGAAACTCTGAACAAATTCCTATGCACACTGCACATATCTTATTTTGAAGTAAAAAAACAAAACGGGCCGGATAAATGTCCTCAGCGGGCCACATGTGGCCCGCGGGGCCATAGTTTGAGGACCCCTGTGCCTAGGACATTTAAAATGCCGTGGATTAAGTATGGAAGGTTATAACCAAAGCAGTGCAGGAAATTTAGAATATGTTCTTGCTTTGCATCTCATGATTTTTTTTTTCTCTGAAACAAATACATGTGACTTGTTTAAAGGGAAAATAATATAAATTATTTTAAAAAGCAGTTGAATTTACAAAAGTGGCATTTCCAAAGACCTTTTCTGAATTAACTTTCTATTCACAGGGCCTTACAGCTGATGGCAATTCTACCTTGGCTACAGGCTGTGCACTCGCTACGTCTGACTCTTCACCGTTTCATGGGAGAAGAAAGCTGAGGTCCAAAGGAGGTGAGTGACCCACAGGCACAGTCAGTGACTGGCACAGATGGAATTAGAACCTAGGACTCCGTTAGCAGAGGGATACGCTGAAGTGAAAGTGACAATGAGGCTAAATGCAAAGGGAAGTTGGGCAGTGTCTTAGCTTGGGCTGCTGTAATAACACACTATAGACTAGGTGGCTTGCAAGCAATAGAAATTTATTTCTTACAGTTTTGGAGGCTAGAAGTTCACGATCAGGGTGACAGCATGCTCAGGTTCTAGTGAGGGCTGTGTTCTGGGTGGCAGACTGCCCCACTTCTTGTTGTTGTATCTTCACATGGTGGAAAAGAATGTGAGAGAGCTCTCTGGGGTCCCTTTCAGAAGGTAATTTGATTATAAGGTAATGAGGGTTCACCCTCATGACCTAATTATCTCCCAAAGGCCCCAGGTTCTAACACCATCAGATTGGGGATTAAAATTTCAACTTATGAATTTAAGGGAGACACAAACATTCAGTCCATTGCAAGCCAAACGAAGTTATTGGATTCTAGAATGTCTCAATTGTTCTCAGATAAATGATGCCACTCCTTTGGTCTCTTTGGATGTCTGGATATTGGTACAACCACCGACTGCATGTGTGACACCAAATGGTAAATGACAGTGCTATTGCCATCACATTCATTAGCATGCGCTTGACTTGAATACCTGAAACAATTATAATTAAGTTTTTCCTTGGGAAAAATTCCAATAGAGTGTTCAGTTTTCTGTATTGTGCATGCCAAAGCTGAGTTTGCAGCCGCATTATGTAGTACAAATCAATTTACCAACACTTTCAGCATCAGTTTTCATGGGGAAGAAAGCAATTAAGATTTAGAGCAGGTGCTGCTTTGAGTATTAATTGTAAAACCCTGTGGAACACGTTGAAATGTGCAGCATAATTCTTAGAAACATCTTACTTGGAATTGGAAAATGTTTCCTGGTTTTTTTTTTAAGAGACAGTCTGAAGCAAATTCAAAGTGTAAATATTTTAAGGTATGCAATAAAAATGTGAGGCTTTCTGAAACTTAGGTTATGAAAGGAATCGGTGCTATTAAATGATTCTACAAGTGAATCAGGAGGTTGTGAGCTATTTTGATCTGGCAAATTAAAAAATTTGATATGCGTAATCAAATAAAACACAAGCAGCCTAAATAGAAAGAGAAAAGGTCTGCTGTCCCTGGTAGGTGAGACTCTGGGGTGTTCCCAGTTTGAGGGGGTACCGAGGGAATAACAGAATGAGAGGTTGGGTTGCCACAAAATGCTGATGGAACTACTTCTCCTTAGTCCAAGCCAGGAGTGGATGTGGGCACTTCGGCCCCAGAGGCAGGTCGCAGCCAGGGTGAGTGTGGAATGCCTGGGCCCACAATACCAGTTATTGATTGGCACACATCTGGATGGCACATCCTGCCTCTACTACATCCCTGGGACAAGAGTGTTAAAAAGGTGTAACATTTACAAATAGGTAAGAGAGAATCTCAAATGTGAGCCCACAACCAGAAGTATATAACATTGTAGGTAAACAAACAACCTATGAGAGACACCCAAACTTATAAACAAAAGAACTGAAAAGAAAACAGAGCTAATAAAGGAATGAAATGGGAGCATTAAAAGAAGTGTTATTCTGAATAATATCTTCAGAGGGAACAGGAGATCACACATCCCTGAAGCAAAAACAGGTTGTATGACTAATAGAGGACTTGAAAATAAAGATCATAATTATTGAAATAACAATTTCAACAGATGAACTATTAATAGCAGAACAGACAAAGCTTAAATGCAATGGAGGGGAGAATGGAGCTAAGAAATTCTCTGAGAAGACAGTGCAAAAGAATAAAAAGAAGGAAAATGGGAAAGGGAATGAAGGGTCTTAAAGAACATCTTCAAACATTGTAACTTCTATCTTAAGGAAGAGAACAGAAAGTAGCAAAGGAAGAAAATCTTAAAAACAATAGAAGAACATTTCCCTGAGCAGAACTATGCCACTAATTGGATAGATTTCATTTCTACTCTCAGACATTAAATATATCAGCAATTATAATAAAATAAATGGATTATATTCATTTGTTAAATACTCTCAAATTGGGTTAACAAAAAGCAACAAGATAACGCAACTACATGCTGCTTACAAGAGATGCAATTATGACCCAGAAAGGTGGAGAAAGATTTGCAAAACGGATGCTAATAAAAACCTCAAATGTGACAACAGTAATATCAGACAAAATAGAATTCAAGGCAAAATGAAAAAACATTAAAAGAAACAAAGAGTATGTTTCATATTGTGAAGAGGTGCAATTATCTAGGAAATTATAACATGAACCCTCATGTAACCAACAAATTGCCTGAATTATATAAAGCAAGAACTGGCACAAACACAAAGAAAAATAAACAAATTTACAATCCTAAAGGGAAATTTTAAAGTATTTTCCACTAAAATGGATAGACATATACATAGGCCCCAACTGATAACATTAATAAACTTGATCTGATACACATACATATATTACAGGTTACAAAATAATATTTACACAAAAACAAAAGTATGTGTGTGTAGATATAAAAACATACACTTTTTAAAAACATACATGGATTTTTAAAACTGTCCATGTATTAATGAAGAAAATCTTAAATTATGAAATTCCCAATCAAGCAAAATTCATACCCAAATGGAAAAATCTGTAACATTTACAGGAAGGCATACGATGACAACTGAATAAACAGAGATTCCGAGTTCCTATACAAGAAGTTCTGTCGTCTTCCCCACTTTTTTAAACTCTGTGCTTCTTGTCTTGTTAAACCAGCTGCCTGTGGATGAGGAAGCTGCCTCCTCACTGCAAGGGATGGTCCTTCGCCCAGGTGACTGGGGACCAGGGGACCTCGTCCTTCCTGAGGGCCCTGCTGAGGACTGGTGGGGTGGGTTCTTCCAAACATGTTATATCTCTTCTGCATCAAGCTGCTTCATTCTCCCCCAGGATGCAAAAACCCTTATTTCCATTTTTGTTTCTTTTCCCAAGGCAGCTCTTATGTGACATAATTCCCATTCTTGAATTTTCTGCTTTTCAACAATTGCATGTGCATATTGGGGAAAGAGGCTATTTCAGAAACTGCTTCCAGGGACAAAATAATTCTCTATTCTGCTCCTAATCACTCCTCCTCCCCTTGGGCTATTTCTGATCACCCATGAATAGTAGAGCTGGGAAGGGGGCTGAGGACCTTGAGTCACCCCTGAGAGCTCCATTTGAAGCAGTCATTGCAACTTCTGTGCCTCGAAGTCACTCTCTGTCAACAGCTGTCGGGGACACTCAGTGGGAGGGACACCCAAACCTGATTCTAGCACCAGCTGACCATTGGTAAGAAGGAGGTCACCTGGCATTGGAGTCAGTGATTAAAGTACCTACAGTCTGTTGCATTTCTATAAGAATCCCTCAGAACCCCCTAAACAAGCTGGGAATATATTTTGCAGATTATACTTCTCAGAGATTCTAATTCAAGGGAAAAAAAGTTTGTAATAGTTACCATGAACCTGCCATCTTTTCCCTCTTTTTTTTTCTCTACTAGCGGATCTTCTCTTTCTGCACAGTTTTCAGTTACTCTTCTTCCTTATCTGCCTGTCCACTTTCTTCCTAATGCCCTTAAAACCCCCTGCCAGCCTCATACCCACACTGCCCTTCCCCATTTGTGCATTACCACCCCTCTCTCTCTCTTTTCAATTTCCCTGCATCATGAGCAAAGCAATTCACAGTTTTTTGAATCGGGCCATTAAAGATGTTGTCTTTGGATCATTGCTCCTCCTTTCCTCCTAGCTCACCCCTGTCTCCAGCCCCCAGCCTCTCTTCCGGCTTAGCATTTTCCAAGACAAAAGAACTGGTACAGGGAGAGGCCTGGAGAGGAGGCTCAGATGCAGAAAACTCAAATACCCACAGGGTCCAGGCAGGTGATCTGCGTAAGTGAATGGACCAGATGGCAAATTGGCAAGCGTGTGCCCAGCTAAAGGGAGCAGCTGCTACTCAGCTCCCCTGATTGGTGCCAGGTGGGATAGGAGCCGCAGAGCTGCCAAAGCTCTCAGTTTTTAAGTAGAAGTCAGAAATATCTTTGTTATCAGGAACATCTCAGGCTGCTCAAATGCTGCACAATTCTTCAGCTAGACTTGGAAACCTGTAGGAGGTAATTACTGGCGGTAGCTCAAAGCTTGCAGAAGATTGCTGTCTCCCACCTGGGGAACAGGACCCAAACAAAGGGAAGAGCAGATGGGAACCCAGTGAGAGCCACGCTCCCTCCCTTTTCTCCCTAAGGACAGACTCAATTGAACAGCTGATATTGATCATTCAGTTATGATATGTCAGGCTCCATGTTAAGCACCTTCCACGAGTTATCCCACCAAATCCTCACAATAATTGTGAAGGTAGGCCTGCCGGCTTTGGCAAAGCAAAACACAGGATGCTCAGTTAACAATGGGATTTTTGCTTGGGATGTACTTATGTGTTTTATCTGGTGACCCTGCATGAGAGTGCCGGACTGTCATAACCTCATTTACAAAAGAGGTTGGTCATTTGCAAGTTGCTCAAAGTCACCCAGCTAGAAAACAGTGGTCAGGATTCAGGATTCAAACCCAGATCAGATTTGATTCCTAAACCTACACTTAACCTCCACACTAATGGTTTGCAAGCTTTGCTCCACTGATTTTGTGGGCCCAGGAATTAGGAAGTTATCCCAACATTAAGGTTCTTTAAAAATTTTGTGTTTTTATTCTGATGATGATCTTAAATGCTTGCTTACTAGTTACACAGATTAAAAATTGAATTCTGATTTAAACCAATTATGTGAAAACATTTATGAGACATTTTGGGAGATTTGAACATAGACTAGATATCATGTTGAAAAATGTGATAGTGGAATTGTGATTGATTTTCTGTTAAAAATAGTCCTTATCTTTTAGAGATACGTGTTGAAGTGTTTATGAACAAAATGATTGATGTCTAGGATTTGCGTCATAAAAAAATAGTAGATATATAAGTGAAGGGTAATAGCAAGATTGACCATGAGTTGATTATTGTCAAAGCTGGGTGATGGTGTGCATATGAGCTGCTTTTATCATTTGTATCTCTACGCTTTTGTATGTATTTGAAAGTTTCCATAATACAAAGTAAACCAATTACATCCCTTATACAATGTCAATCTGCAACTAAGAGATATTTGCATGAAACAGAGTAGTTTCTTAAGTCAGCATTTATCAAACCAAGGTCCTGTATTCTTGGGATTCTTGAGAATTATATTTTCTTTGGAAGAAGTATATATAATTTTCCAACTTGAGAAATGCCCAATACTATAATATCTTATTGTGAAATATATACAAATGTAACCAAAATACTCCTAGCATTTTAGGGATATTGAAAATCTATTTCTTTGAGTAATTTCAAAGAAATAGAGGATAAAGGATTTATTTTTAAGAATTTTTCCTTCTATAGGTAGGTGGCAACATTTTCAGACCATGTAACCAGATAGCTGTACATACTTCTAACATCTAATGGAGGAAATTCCAAGACTGCTCTAAGTTTTATAAAATATGTTTGTCCTGGGAACAGCTACTGAACGAGCATGGTGGGGCTGGGAAGACTTCTCGTTACCGAAAAGTGTTAGGCAAGGGGACAATGACTGTGTGTAACCCCAGAGGAGGTTATTCCTGCAGAGCTTCCTAAGAACATGTCCTTCTTGACAGGAGCAGCAAGTGTTGCCACTGGCTGCCTTCCATGTGCATGTCTTTGTCTTCAGCTCAAAAAGCTTTCTTGGGAATGTTCTAGATTTTGGCATTTTGGTCAGAACACTTTGTGTTCAGCAGCACCATCGGGGAACTTGTTAGAAAAGCAGCATCTCAGGCCTGCTCCAGAGCTACCAAATTGGGATTAGACATTTTAACAGGACCCCCGGGTGATTCATGCACATATTACAATTTGGGAAGCACTGCTGTAGACAATAGCTAGTCCTGTTCTAACAGAAAAGCCTCTCTCTCTCTCTTAATCTTGTAAGGAAGGCCACATTTGTCCTTCTAAACTTCCAGCTAAAAGACCATACCATCTCTGTCTCTATGATCCAGTAAACCTTAGCTCTGCTGGAGTCAGGCTCTCTGCTCTGACACGGTAGCTGCCCCAACGGCTCGATCATCTTCTCACCAAGCCTGCTTCTCTCTGAGCGTCAACATACACCTGCTAACCCTGGACTCCCCAGACCCAGCAAAGAGCAGGGTGGAAGGTGGCTCACCTCCACTCTCAGACCATGATGGTGGCAGTAGTGTAACAAGGACGTCCTTATGTCATATGGGCCCAGCTCTTGCCTGTTGCTCCTTTTCACTTGATTTAAATTCCAAGAGGCTCATTTATTCCATGCCTCTCTGCTGTTTGCTTTGGAGCTCCTGGGCATGGCTGTTTGTGCTTCACTCCCTGTCCGCCTTCCTGAATTGCTGCAGAGTGAATGTCTAGGGTCTTGGCCTGTTTATAAATCCAACCATGGCAGAGAAGCTGGCGGTGGCAGAGTGGTCAGGCTGACCTGACTATGCTGTAGATCCCTTCTCAAAATTTGCTAATCTCATGACCTTGAATCCTTTCCAGACAGCCCCCAGTCAACTTCCTTCTCCAAGCTCCTACTCCTTACTACCCAAGTCTGCTGTTATACTTAGCATTTACAGTCTCTTGTGTCAAAAAAAAAAAAAAAGAAAAAAGAAAAGAAAAAGGCATATTAAAGCCATAGGATGACACATAGTATCTGGCAAATTCCCAACTTCCTTTCTCTAGTCAACTGAGATCATTTTTTCCTTTCCTATCTGGTATTTTATATCACTGTACTTGCAGAATCATTCTCTGTTTATACCATGAAATGCTTTTCTTCCTAACAACCCTATTAGGCTTCTAAATTATCATTCGAATATTTAAGGGACCATGCTTTTTTTCACCCTAAATATTTTAAAGTACTTAAACAGGTACCAAATTATTTCCTCAGTCTCTCTGGCAGGATCCTGCATGTGTTGTGGGATGTGACAATGACAGTGAACTCATCACAGGTTCAGTGAATCTACTGGATAGAGCTCTGGAATGTCTCTTGCAGATGACACATCTATAGTTGTGTCAACACGGCTATGTACTTAGGTGGCATAAACTCAGCATGGGAACCAGTCCTTCACCCGTGGAACCCACACGGGATATGGTGCAAAATGAAAATGTGAGGCCCCTTGTTCAAAAATGATTAAGGACTTCAAGGCAACAACAGCAGAACAATAAACCAAATGTGAGGACACTCTGAGCTCAGCACCCAGTGCAACTGCTCAGGTCACATGGTCTTGAAGCTGGCCCTGCTCTGTAGGTCCCTAAGACATGAGTGAGAGAGTGTGGATACACAACCACACAACCTAAGATTTTAGAGTGAGAATGACCCTCATGTGTCCAACCTCCTGTTTGAGAGAGGTAATTAATATATACATAACAATGTATTTTTAAATTTTTTAATTTTTAATTATTGGGATGTTTAATAGTTGTACATTTTTATGGGGTACATATGATATTTTAGATACAAGCATACAATGTGTAATAATCAAATCAGGCTAAGCGGAGTATCTACCACCTCAAACATGTATCATTTCTTTGTGTTAGGAACATTCCAATTCTACTCGTTTAGCTATTTTTAAAATACAATAAATTATTGTTAACTATAGTCACCCTATTGTGTTACTGAATACTAGATGTTGTTCCTTCTATCTAACTGGTTTTTTGTACGCATTAAACATCCCCACTTTATCTCCACCTCCCTGATACCCTTCCCAGCCTCTGGTAACCATCATTCTACTCTCTTATCTCCATGAGTTCAATTTTTTGTTGTTGTTTTTTCAGCTCCCACATATTAGTGAGAACATGTGATATTTGTCTTTCTGTGTCTGGCTTATTTCACTTAACTTAATGTTCTCCATGTTACCTTCTCACTCTAGCAAACTTTTCTGGGGCTCAGAGAGTTGCAATTCCCAGTGTCTCAAAAGAAATCAGTAACATTAGTGCACTAGACCCATGTTTCCACCAGAGCAAAATGTTTCTCAAGGAATGAACTATCGGTATTCTTTCTCCCTGCTTCTTGTGCATGTGAGAGAAGTTGGAGAAGAAAAAAAAGCAAAGTCAGTCCATCCTGAAGCAACCAGAATATTCTCTGCTGGGGCCATCCAGGTGAATGAGCACCTGGGCACTGCATACTGAGTTGCTGGCAGGAAGAATTCCCCAGGTGTCAGTCAGATTGGCAGAATTTGCTTCCAATGAAATTGGTGGCAGCCACTGCCCCTCCTTCCTCCATGGCATTGATCCTCTCTGACCCCCACCAAGAAATCAGGAGGAGACTTAGGCCTTTCCAGACTAATTTGAAAGCCTTTGAAAGATTCAAAGCAGTCCTTTTTAGTAGACCTCAGGGATCTGCAGGTTGGTGGCAGACATATCAGTGGTGCAAGAAGTCTTCCAGCACCCCCAATGCCACTATGGAGGCAGCCACCCATTGCTCATGTTCTACGTATACCCTGCCTGCAGAAGGAAGCCCAGGCCATCTCCTTGGAAGACTTGCCTGGGACTCATGAACATGCCCAGGTTTTGCTGAGTAAGCCCAGCAGGTATGAACAAAACAAGTCAGTAAACATCACTAGAAAAGACCGGACTGGCCCTTGACTAGGGGCTGCTGAGCAATGTTGGCCCCCTCTTCCTCTTTGGGAACAACATAAAACGCCCAAAGGGAAAGCAGTGACCTGCACGGTCACTGTGACTCTGAGCAGATGCATGTTTTTGTCTGGGGACTGCAGAATTCTTACGGGTGTCAGGCAGGATGAGGGTGTGCTACGGCTTTGGTTTAATTTAATGGAGACACAAGAGCGTTAAGCTTCAGGCGTGTGGGTATGTGTTTAAAGTTATTGTCACACCCAAAAGTGAGTGCCAGGAAGGAAACTTCACATTTTCCATGCCCTGCAGCTTCTTTGCCTTCAGATCATCCCCGACTCAGTGCCTGTGCCCTTGCCAAGGAAAGCCGGCACCTACAGGTTGTCAGGGCATGGCAGAAGCCAGCCTGAAATAGATGTTCAGTGAATGGCTGAATGAATGAATGAATGAACAAATTAATTAATGAATTCACCACTCCTGGGCTTGGCCCACCACCAGATGGAAACAGATGAAGATATAGTCTGTGAGAAGCAAGTTAGATTGCTCTAGTGCAATACCGTATTGACCATGAGGAAACTCAACTCTTCTACAAGTGCTAACTAGATTGTCCTACCATTTCTGCATGGTAATAAACTTATGTAGCCTATTGTAGAGGGTATACATTTAAAAAGAAGAATGCTTTAATTAAGGTGTTTATCTATTTTATTATTAATGATATAATGTATAAAATGCCTTGGGATTCACTAAGATGAAAGGAAGCAATATAAATGTGAGCTATTATTATGCCTCTTATAATTACAGCCTGTGTAAACAACAGTTCATTATAAGCACCCACCATCCAAAGTGCCCCATCAGGCCACTCTAACAAAAGGCAATTGTTGGAAGGGTCAACAAAGCCATAGGATGCCATTTTAATAGGATTCAGGTTAGCTCACCATTTATAGGAACATTTTGGTGTAAGTCAAGTACCTCAAATTCCATTGACCAAGCCTTGAACATACATTACATTTTAACACGTTCCCAGGAATATATTTATTGCCAGGAATATATTTATTATACCTCCTGAGGCAGGGAGCACCCACAGCATAAGAATGTTGTCCATCTTGCTTGCTGGTAGCCTGAGTTATTTCAAAGCTAGGGAACAGGATTGGGGTGGGGAAGGATGATAGACCCGTTTCATTTCTTTTGGGTCCATGGACCAAGTCCTGAATTAACTCAACAGGCATTTTCTTTTTCTTTCTTTCTTTTTTTTTTTTTGAGACAGAGTCATGCCCTGGCTAGAGTGCAGTGATGTCAGCCTAGCTCACAGCAACCTCAAACTCCTGGGCTCAAGTGATCCTCCTGCCTCAACCTCCCTAGTAGCTGGAACTATAGGCACGCACCACCACACCCAGCTCATTTTTTCTATTTTTAGTTGCCTGGCTAATTTCTATTTTTTAGTAGAGACGGGGTCTCGCTCTTGTTCAGGCTGGTCTCGAACTTCTGAGCTCAAGCGATCCTCCCGCCTCGGCCTCCCAGAGTGCTAGGATTACAGGCGTGAGCCACCGTGCCCGGCCTTCAACGTGCATTTTCAATGAGGCTGATATGTCCCTCAAGGGGGCAAAAATTGGTGGTGGGGGAGGGGTGAGAGGCAGGAAAAAACCTCATCTTTTTTTAATATAAAAAGCATAAATATACATATACAACATTAAGAATAGCACTTGATGTTTCTGAGGTATTTAAATTTCATGGGGGAGGCCGATTGGGGAAAAAATGTCTAAAAAGGCTGGTTAGGTGAATGATAAAAAAATGTTGAGAAACTGCTCTTGCTCTCCAAGAAACAGTTTTATCGGCAGTCATTAATTGTGCTGTTTCTCCATTCTGTGGGAGGCAAGCTTCAGGGTAACTGGAACGCTGGGAAGAGATAAATCCTCCTAAGGAAGCCATCGTCTCGCCATTTAATGGAAATCCCACTTTCCACTATTATGGATTTTCTCTTGTGGCCTAAATTTCTAATCCCTACCAAGATGCAAATATCTCTGGGTGAGGTAATACTTTCAATTATATCTTGGTATCGGGATCTATCAGTTCCTCTTCCGACATCACATTTTCATGGGGGCAGGAGAGAACATGAGGATATTAAATACCCAAAGGAGGGAAGGAGGGCATGATTGAGGGAGGGAGTGGACAAAAAGGAAAGGTTGAAAATATGAATGGGCTAGTTACAGAGCTCGGTCTACAGATTCAATGTTCAAGAAATATGTTTGCTTTCTGGAACTCTAATCTTTTATGATTTCATTCTGTTAAAGTGTCAGGAAAACACACACACACACACACACAGCCAATTCAGCATTCCTTCCCTTTCCTGGAATTGGGCGTGCGTTGTGTGGCCATTGTGCAGTGCTCAGGCAAGGGAGATGGTGGAGCATGCTGTGGCAGGTCTCCAGTCTTAGGTACATTCAGGTCAATACTGAGTCACCTCACCAGGTCCTTATTCTACCTCCATGCCAGGAGCTTAGTGATACTCCCTAGCCCCATCTGTCTAGGGACACCGCATTCTCTTGGTCTTGCCATCTCTCTAGGCTTCTACCCAAGACAGGGCACAGATCTTCTCCACTTCCCCTTCCCACAATCACCCCAACCCTATCCAGATTTCTAAATCCCCACCCTCACCCTCCACCTTCTCAGTTTGACAGGGGCAGAGCACAAGGGGTACCTACATCCTCATCACTTCTGCGCCAACATTCCTCTTCCTTGGGGCCCAAGGAGTGGCTGTCAAGTTGCCAGGCTGAGCATTCTTCCCAATTCTACATTGCTTACCTACAGCTGCCCTTTCTGTCTCCTTGAAGGCCTTGGCTATTGGGATTCAAAACCCTGAATTGATCCCCCTTGCTCTGCCATCTGCTAGTTCACAGTTTCCCCGAAGCAATGCAATGTGAAGCAGTGCTCTGTGTGCGTGTGCAGAACGACCAGGCTGGACAAGACAGGACACAGGAAAGAAGGAAATGCTGCGAGGGCAAAAAGTCAGTTTATATTTCAAAATATTCTACATTTTTTAAAAAAAGGTACCATTTCACAATTTGGAGGTTGGCTTGCATTCTAAACCATATTCAGAGGAACTGCCTTATATTTTACTCATACAAGTATATTCTTCATAATGCAAACCTAGAGAAGGCTGTCTCTCCTTTTTATTTAAATGCACTAGGACTGGAATGGTCATAAGGGATTTGTCATATATTTCAATGGGGATCTTAATAGTATCATGAGTTCAGCTCTCAAGTGAGAGTTGGCATCAAAAAATAATACATGTAACTAACACACAACAATTTTAAGTGTCTAGGATTATTTGAGTCCAAAATAAATGCTGTTGCATTGAATTATTTCAGGTGCAGTGTGGACAAGCTTACTAACTTAAGATGTTGCTTTAAAGTCAAAGTAGGTTGAAAAAATTACAAAATCTTCCTGGTGGGTATAAGGTAAAGCATGTTGATCATTCTGCTACAAAAGAAGCTACTCGTGCCATTGTGTGAAGGGAATAGAAGCAGCAGAGGCTATAAATACAGTAGACACAAAACTAAAATTTGCAAGAGCAGAAGCAAAACTATCTGGCTTGGTGATACTGCACATGCAGGAGCATTTGCCATGGCTAAGTATGTTGTAATCACAGAATAAATACGGCGTTCGCAATTCACTTGGTAAAATTTTTTTCCTTCTTCAAAGTCATACTACTGTAGGTATGAAAGAAAAAATTAGCCTATTCTTGTGTTTCCTACAATCTGCATTTGCAATCCACAGGTGTTCCTTACTTAAGAGGATCTCAAGGCATTTTCCAACATGCCATCTAGAGACATTGATGAGGACCAGAGGGACCAAGAAATGTGACATTGAATGTTGTATCTAAAGAGGAATTAATATTCAGGTACAGTGAGGTTACCTTTCTCTTCTATGGTCACATTATGAATCAGAGCAAAACTTTTTTGATAAATATGCCTTTTATTCTCACTCCTGAATCCCACAATCCTTGTAAAATGTACAGGTTTTCTGATTCTTTGTTGTCATCTTAGAGCTTATCTGGTTACCAAACAGGGGGGAAAAAAACCTATTTACCTGACAACCAAATGATTTTCACAGTTTAGTTTTCAAAATATTTTGCTAAGCTCACTGCTCTTCATCACTAAGATGCAATGACAGTGCAGTGCTCAGAAATGTTGGCAAAAACAAGTGTGTCATCCCCAGTTACAAAGAAAACAAAGACACCCAAGAATCCTCACCAAGTTTTAACATGTGGAAACGGCAATGTGCTGAACCAGATTCTTGGAGGCTAAGTGGAGGGGAAGAAAGCAATGGCACAGTTCATTTCAATTTGACAAACCAGCACTGGGAACTTAGATAAGGACTTAGCTTCATAAATGCTACAAATCTGTTTTCCGTTTTCCTGAAAGTCTTGGCAATGATTCAAAGCCAACTCATGAAACAGACAGGAGGCCTGTTTCTGGCCAAAGTCTGTGACAGCAGAGGCTCTTTCTCTGAGCAGTGTGAACAATCAGCATCTTCTCTCTGGGTAGTAACAGAGTTCTCCCATTGGACCCATTGTAATTACAATAATTTCTAGTCGCTAGTAGCTAGCTACTAGTGGGTATGATAATAATAACAGCCAACATTATTGAATGCTTATTATCTGCTAAGTATTGTTCTAAGTATTTTACATGATGAGCTCTCTATTATTTGCAATAACCCTATTTGCAAATAATAGAGATTTTCTTCCTCTTTCACTTTGCCTACTACCTTCTTCAAGTCCACTGGCTTATTCTTTTTGCTGGCCTCATTTTATAGACGAGTTAAATGGGGCCCAAAGAGATTAAGTACATTTTGTCCAAGGTTCTATGGCTAATAAATAGCTGGATCTGACTCTAGACCCATGATCCTAATCACTAGACCATATTGCAATGATCACAATGGCAAACATTGTTATCCTCCTCTATGTGTATTTCTAAGACAGCGTAACTACATATGAAAAGCAAAGTTACTAGTAGACTATCTAGGAATTATTACTCTGCCCTAGATGCTAGACTGAATGTGATATGCTATTATGTAAGAAACAAAAAGTCAATTTGTGGCATGTTTTTAGAACATATTTAAATATACTGTTGAATCATCATTGAAAAAAATCAGTGTTAAAATTGGAGGTGGAAAAAATAACAAGGCAAAACACTTGTAAAACTTTTGTTTGGAGAACATAATACCATCAAAATAAACTTTTCAAAAGGTTAAAAAACATAACTCTTATATGATTATAAGATGAACATCTGCCAAAGATTGTATTCAACTCATTTATTAATGAGGAAACTGGTAAGATGTTAAAACTGGCCCAGAGAGAATTTAGAAAGCTACATAAGCAATATAATAAATTCCTGAGTTAAACATAAAGCTGGTTAATGTCCAATTTACTTTAAAATGTAACTTTTGGGGTTACCTGTTCTACCAGAGAGAAATTATTAATATTTGCATATCTACTGAACAAAAATCTACAAGTTGATCTCTCTCCCTACAAAGATATAAAATAGGGCAATAAATAGAAAGTCGAGCCTATTAGTGCACTGAAAAAACAAACAAACAGACATCTACCCACTATTTACTTTTGTCTATTTTCAAGTTCAGATAAGTTTTCGGGCAATCCTTACTAAAGTAGGGAAATAGAGCCTGTGTTTAGCCAGCTCAAAATAGACAAAAAACCAAAACAAAACAAAAGTATCCCAAAAGTAGGCAGGAAGTATGTTTTGGTAATCTTTAATTAAATAAAAACTCTGTTTTCTAATGATAAAATAATAAGCCATTGGACATGAAGAACACAGTAAGAAAAGTGAAGAGAAAGAAACTCTCAGTTTTCCATTTTGCTTTAGCATAAAACTATAAAGGACAGTGAGACTCATTTTATAGGCAAAGTGATCAAATTTAAAAATGGGGGTCACATTCAAAGAAGTCAATATGTTTCTAGCCTCTCTGTGCTCTTCTCTAAGTGTCTCAGCTACCCCTCAAATGTCATTCTATCCCCTGATCAAAATAAGTCTCTGTTTCTACTCAAAGAACATGAAATTAGATAGGTTAATTTCCCCAGAGTGGTGTAATCTGATAATATTCCAAATCTCTGTTTTCCTTGACCTAATTATCACTTTTGTTTGTATTACAGGTTAGGAAGAAATTTGAGCCTTTCAGTAACTAATTAAATATTTTTTTTTATTCTAAGGGCTTAACCAGACAGACTCTTGAGGTTGATACTTTACTTGTGCTGAACTTTTCTGAACATTCCAGGAGAGTTTTAAGATTGGACTCTTAAGATGCCAATTCCTGATTCCTACCCTCATAACTATAGACTTACTACACTGTCCTGGAGTTTTTGTCCAAATTGATAGGCAAATATAGTAGTGTTCTATTCTTTCTCCCAAGTGAATGAAATGCCAGCTCTTCCCTCCTAACAATATAAAAGAAGGACATCCTACTGTGGAAAACCACAATTGTATTAAACTCTCATTTGAATAAGGTTAATTGTATACTTTTTTAGCCTATTCTGGAATAATTGGACATCATATCATCTTTGTTGTGTGTTATAAGCATCTCTCCCTCTCCCAATTATATGAGATCTGGAAGCTAAGCTTGGAAAAGAGAATGATTTGTCAACTGAACTGCCTTTATGTTTTTCTTTTTTTTTTTTAATTTATCTTATTTATTTAGAGACAGGGTCTTGCTCTGTTGCCCCGGCTAGAGTGCAGTGGTGTCATCATAGCTCACTGCAGCCTTGAACTCCTGGACTCAAGCGATCCTCCTGCCTCAGTCTTCTGAGTAGCTGGGATTACAGGCCAAAATGCAAATGTTTGATTGCCCATGCTCTGCACTGTATCTCTCAGGAATTTAATCCTGATTGCAGATGGGCACATTAATTACAAACACTACCATCTGGCATGTTTGATAACATCTGGGACTAGGAGTGGAGCAAAAGCTCATGGATAGCCTCCAATGCTAAAGGCAAGAGTGGCTACATTTTTCCTGGATGTTGTACTGTATGGCAAGAGTAATACTGTAGCATTAGCAGAGGATCTTGATTTTGGTGTGGATTTATTACTAATGTGGGGGTGAGAGGAAACTTCCCCTTCCTCCCAAAAGTTCACTGAAAGATCAACTCACAATTAAGGCAGATTAATAAAAGAAAGAAGTTTATTTGCTGTGCACACAGGTAGAATCATGGAGTGATAACCCAGTATGCCAGTGGGTTCAAGATGTCTTTATGCTTGTCTTTTATAGGGGAGGGGAAGATGAGGAGCACAGGTAAGTCTGTTTAGGGGCAGTAAATGGTTGCTAGGGTAAATGCATAGATGGGGAAAACAGATTGACTTGTAAATTATCCTGAGAGAAGTTATCATTTTTAAATGATTTGGGCCAGGTCTGGCTGCATTCTTGATTTTCTTTCCTTCAATATATTGAGATAACAGGGAGGCAAAGGGAAGTCAATTGTTCTTTTGATGGGTCAGTCCAGTTTATACAGATAGAGGGAAAGTCCCTTCCAAGGGCCTGTTAATCTCTAAGGGCAAAATATTCTTTATACCAAGGAGTCATATTTTAGGGTGAAATTTCCTGAGCTCCTTTACTAACCTAGGGCAGGTTTGGAGTTGTTAACATTATGCTGTAATATTAGCTACCTCAAGCTGTTGCTGATATTATTACTGTGATTAATATTGATAATAATAAGCATGATTTACTGAGTATTTACCATGTGCTACTTCAGTGAGGAAGATATCCATAATCACACTGTACATATGAAGAAACTGAGGCACAGAGAAATTAAGCAAGTTTCCTAAAGTCACAGAGTGAGTAAGATTCAGAACAGAAACTTCAATCAAAATTATTTGGAATCACCACCTGGTTTTCTTTTTCTATTCTTATGTTTCTCAACTGGTAGGGAGGGATAAACCTGCTGTTATAGGGAGCTTCCTTCCCTTCCCTCGTTTAAGGACAAGCTGATGTGTTAGCTGGCATCTGAACCAACAAGGAAGAAGCAGCAAGAATGAGTTTTGAGGATTCCTGTGACTAATCCACAGATTCTCAAAGGCACCTGACTGCTGGCTTTCCATATTGAATACCTGAGATAAGCCAATTTCTTATACTAGAGCAAAAGAATAGGAATCCACTGGGTGATACCCAACACAAAAGATTGATCCACTATGGTCTCCATTGTTAGTGTTAGATGTTCAAAGGCTTCTTCTCTTTCCCCAGGCAATGTTTCTTCTGGTCCAGAATTCTCAGTCAAACTTAAGTAAACCTTGATCAAAGGGGTGAATTTTAGAAAATTCAAAGTAAGTATTTACCATAGAAGCCTTGAGGCATTTAATCAAGGCAAAGGCATCTAAAATGGGGCAGGGGAATGCACTTCTCTTAAATGAGGAATTAAGTATTTTCTTAGGTGGAGTTTAAGGAACAATTAGCAAAACGCCAAGCATTAATGAGGAATTTAAAATAATCTTTTCCATAGAGCCCTATGTTTCTAAGAATTAGGTTTGTTCAAAAGCAGAGGAATCTGTTTTCCGTGGACTGCGCACAAGCCCAAAGCCAGTGCTCAGGAGATACTCAGTTTTGGAAAGGAAACCAACACACTCAGAGAAAAACAGGATTGGATACAAAACTACATTTTTGTTTTGCAGCCAGAACAGAGTGGAAACATGGAACAAAGTGAGGAGGAAGACAGCAAGGTCCTATAACAAAAGTCTTAAGGGAGACAGAATTTAAGGTGTGTGTGGGAAGAGAGAGCGAAAGCATGCACAAGCAAGGCAGCCGACAATGTGCTGGGCACAATGTTAGGTGCTGGGGGATGAGAGACTTCTAGGAGTCAGTGACCCCCAGATTTCCGACATGGCAAAGGAGTTGCATTAAGATGCCATCCATTGAGGTCGGGCAGTCTTGAGAAACAGTTTCCAAAGGCAGCTCTAGTTAAGAAAAATGTGAGGGTGATTTTTCAGCTCCTCTTTTAAAGAGGGGGAATTCTCAAAGATCAGGCAACTACCAGCCTAAGCTATCAGCCAGTGCAGAAAGCAGAGAGAGGAGCTTGGGAAGCAGGAATGGGTCTTGTCTGGGCCCTGACAGTTTCTTGTGCTGAAACTAAAAAACAAAATTTTCTAAACCAGAAGCTCTTAATGGTAAAATGGTGATTTTTGATGAATATGCCTGTCAGTGCCCATAGCAGAGTATAGGCCAAGCATGATTTTGGTTTCAAAAATGAGACAACCAAGGCACCAGAAGTCAAATGATCATGGCAGTTGATGGCAGACTCTGGTAAGAGTTTGTGGCTAGAAAGTTTGCTTCTCATCTCACAGAGACATCCTTTCAGACAACTTTATACTGGCAATTATCCAACTTTGGCAGGATTCCAAAAGGCGGGCTACCAAGGTCATGTGTACTTGCATTACTAAGAGTTTCTACATAGCAGTGAGATAGAAGATAGCCAAAAATTCATCAGCAGAGTGAAACTTTAAAAATCGGATGCAATTCTTGGCCATATTCCTCACTCTTGATTAATAGACATCCCTCTGGCCTTCTCTCTCCCTCTTCCATAACTTCTCATTCTTCTCCATCATTCCTTCTATCCCTGTGTTCATGCCTCTGCATTTTGCAGAACAAATTCTCATTTACGTCCATGGTGAATGAGCAGACATGTTAAAATATTCCCAAGGCAGCTATTTGCTTCATTCGATCAGATGTAAAATGTCTGGAATCCAGATTAACATCGCAGCTATGGAAAAGAATTTCAGGGAATCCTGACCCAGGTTTCAAAAGCTAATGAATGCATCTGAGCATTCATTTTAGACTATGAAGATGGAAATAATCCTATTCCCCAAGGATCAAAGAGAATCCAGAATGTCCTCACAAAATCCTTAAGCTTCCTCTAAGACACCCTCACAATTATGCACACGATGCCATCATGTTGGGATCTTGGTGGGTTTCCTGAATGGAGGCTGAAGAGCATGAATATTATGCATTAGCCTTTCCTGGAAGCCTTTTGCTTTTGTTCCTATGAACGCGCAGCTGCAGAGATACAGCACATGTCCTACTTCCTCAGCACTAAAGTATAATTTTGAAACAAAGGACAGGAAGATAGAAGGTTGAGCTCTCACCCCTGGGGGACTTTCAGGAAAAGGTCCTTTTTGGAGTGGCACCAACCTTGATTCCAGCGGGGATTGGAATGTTCCATGCTACATCACTGGCAAGTCTAGCGGAGTGTGCAAAACTGTTGCAGGTTGGAGGGAGCAGGTCAAAGGTCATGTCCAGAAGGCGATCTGGGGCAGGTAGGAGACCAGGTCAGGTTGGGACAGAGACCAGAGGACAGTAGGTTATCCCAATCAGATGGCAGGCTGAGGCTGGTAGGACCAGGTAGGAGACAAGTTACCAAGATGATCTCAGAGACCACCAGTGAGCGTTCCAGGGAGCAGGTGCTCCCATAGTTTGGGCTGCTCTGTGAGTGTTTTTGTTTTTTAATTTAATTGTCTTTGGCTCACTCTTAGTGGAGTCAACCACTCTTAAAGATTCAGGGCTGCTGTAGTCTGCAGAAAGGACTCTCTGAGTGACTTTGATGCTGTGTATTTGAGTCTAAGGAAGAAAAAGAAGAAAGGAAATCAACTCTTGCAAATTGCCTACTACCTTTCAGGTTTGTCATAAATCCTTATCTCAAAAAAATGGAAAATAAATTTAATTATCATCACTTCAACACATAAGGTTACAGAAGATTGGAGAGGTTAAATAACTAGCCAAAAATTCAACAGCAGCTAGTAAGAGAAAAATCCAAAATTGAAAAATAGCAATTTATTGAAAAAAATCATGCTCTTTCTTCCCTATCATGTTCTACATACTCTGGAACAGCAATTTTCAAACATTTTGGTCTCAGGACCCCTTTACATTCTTAAAAATTATTGAGGGCCCAAAAAAGCTTTAATTTACGTGGGATTATATTTATCAATATTTACCATATTAGAAATCAAAACAGAATTTAAAAAATATTTTTTCTTTAGAAAATATAATTATTTTATAAAATGTCTATGTTAACAATGAAAAATTAGTGAGAAGAGTGGCATTGTACACTTTTTCAAGTCTTTTTAATATCTAGTTTAAGGGAAGACAACGGGATTTTCATATCTGCTTTTGCATACAATCTGTTGTGATGTTTAAGTTGAAGTATTCAAAGAAAATCTGGCCTCACACAAATATGTAATTAGAAAAAGGAGGAGCACCTAAATAGCCCTTTCAGATAATTTGGGATATTTTTCTTTGAAGAATGTCACAATGTGGAATCGAATCTCAAACCATATCAATGAAGATTCTATGCTTTGTTACACTAAAATTGCTTTAAAAAATCTTTTAAATTCTCTTTTCAAAAGTCTCCCTTGTACTTCGAATAGATCTTTTACCCACGTGCAATACTGTAACATCACACATTGGTCATCTGAAAATATTATTCATTGACTTACGCCAATGGTAGCGTTCCTGATGGTAGCACATTTGATTTTCTGCTACCTAAAAGTCACCATGTTAATAGCATCTCTGATCTCTTCAGAAAAGTACTTTAAGTATTGGAAGTATGCAGACATTGTTAAGCTTAAGATGGTAGATACGAATTTTCCAAAATTCAGCTTTCTGCTTCAAAGGTCAAATGTTATCACTGGCAACCAATATTGTCAGTTTTTCTTGTAGTGACAAGTTCATTTCTTTTGTTTTTGAGAATGTGTCTGCCAGCTACCCAAATCTGAATAACCGTAGGTTGCATGTCAGTCATTTTTTCAAGTAAAAAGTGGAGTTCCACAAAAAAGCAGCCAGTTCTGCTCACAACTCAATTGTACCAGTGCTTTCCCTCAAGACAACCATCACACTCGGGTATGCGGCAGACATGCTTTGTGTGTGCTTCCCATCATGCTACATGGAATATTAAAAATACATACACTACAAGGTCAAGATCTTTACAATTCATCATTTTTATGGCTTTGCCAAAGACACGCTTAGGTAGAACTGGAATTTCATTTCATTTTTACTGTGAATGTGTGGCTGTAAAGAAAATAACTCCTAAAACATGTTGTTGCCACTGTCTTGATTCATACCAAGGCTTTTGCCATTGTGAATACAAATATTAATACAGTAAAAAGGCAAATAAGATCTTAGGAGTATTATAAAAATAGCTTTGACTTCAGTGGACCCACTGAAATGGTCTCAAAGACCCCTGGGGGTGGGGTCAATGAACTACTCTTTGAGAATCACTATTCTGGAAGGACTGGGTGGCCTCTCAGAGCATGTCAAGGATATTTCCCTTTTTTCTTCATCTAAATCTGACATGACCGGTCATTCACATGTAGGCTAGAGGCTGTTGTTATAACTGCTAGGTCTCAGGGTGCAAGCAACAGAAGTCCCATCAAGCTTGGTGCTAAAACACTTCCTTTTTCCAAATTAGATCCTTTTCTCTTCTCATGAAACTTACATATGCTTAGGAAGAGACAGACAATGAACAAAATAACTACCGTGTTTCCCCGAAAATAAGACCTACCCATAAAATAAGCCCTAGCAGGATTTCTAAGCATTTGCACAATATAAGCCCTACCCCGAAAATAAGACCTAGTGATGCGTGTGGCTACGCAGTGTGTCTGCACAACCCATGCATTTCATTGCAGAGTGGTAAAGAAGATGAGCAGCCCTTCTCATCTGCCAAATCGTGACAGCTACTATCCCAGAGATGACCAGAAAGGTGTGGGCAGCCCCACCAACAAGGTCAGCTCCCCCTGTCAGGTCCCGGCCATCCTGTGCGTGCTGCACGCTGAGGCTTTGAGGGGAAAATAACACATCCCCTGAAAATAAACCCTAGGGTGTCTTCTTGAGGAAAAATAAATAGAAGACCCTGTCTTATTTTCGGGGAAACATGGTAAGTAAATTATCTGGTATATCAGGAGGTGATAAGTGCAGTGGAGAAAAAGAAAACTGGGAAAGAGACCAGGATGGGGAAGTGATTTCATATTTCCAACAAAATGATCCCAGAAGCCTCGCTCAGATCTCAATTTAACCTCAACCACTTGATGAGGCAAATATTATCCCCATTTTAAAGATGAGGCAGTTGAGGTGCAGCTGGGTGAAGGGCTTTGGTCAGTGTCTCACAGCTGCTAAATGGCAGATCCAGGATTCGAACCAGAAAGCCCAGCTCTCTGCATGGCATGTTGTTCTCCCAGGAGTGTAACAGGGCTCAGACATTAATTTACAATTTAGTGTCAGCAACATTTCTAATTTGTTGCCACAACTTTGGAGTTCTAAGTCTATTTAGGGAAACAGGATGACAATTTTCCAAATCAAAAAATCTGAGCCAGGAAAAAGGCACAGTAACTTCAGAAGACATCAAAATGCAGGGTTCAAGGAAAATCCTTTTTCTTTTTCCTTTTGACTGTCAGGCTTTTGAGTGGATTTCCTTTTAGACACTGGGTTTCTTCTCTTCATTCATTTTGTAAGTGTTTAATCAGCATTTTCTTTGTGTCATGCACTGTGGTAGGTGCTGGTGTAGTGGCTCTCAGTTTAAGAGGGGAGGGAGAGAGGAAAGAGAGAACATTCCAAAGGCAGGGAGAACCTCACAAATCTTAACTAGCAGCATCAGAAGGTGAGTTTCATTTGGCTATGGGTTATTCACAAACGCATGCACGCACACGCGTGCACACACACATACACAGCTGATTCTGATGTCTGTGACCTAGGACCTCCTGCGCCTATGTGACATGAAAATTTTAGGACAAAAATGGCTCCCAGCTCCGTATCACCCAAATTCTCCCACTCTCCTGGTCTCAGTCCTGTTCCCAGGACATCCTGTGTGCCCATGTCCTCCCACGCCCTCTTTCCTTTCTGCCTTCCTTCTGATTCATCATTGATCCTGTGCTTCCCGGCTGTGACTCACGCTCCCCCAAACATTCAATCACCTCTTACAAGTGACCACAGATTTGGTTCCTCTGGTGGAACCCTCTGTACACACTCTCAGCCTTGAATTTTTAGGGGTGCTTCCGGTCACCTGGGGCAAACCTTTCTTCACCCAACCACAACCCTTGGGTCCCCCGGAGTCAGCCTCCTTGTTCAGGGCTCTGATTTCCTGTTACTCCTGTCACTCTGAGGGTTGTGCAAGTGCATGGTGACTCTGAGAATGAGTCTTCCTTAAACTGTGCAGACGACACTACACTGTCCCACATCACCCTAGTCTTGGCCCTATAGAAATGGGATGCTTAACATCAAGGATTCTCAGATCTTTTCTTTTTCCTTTGTGAACTAATTTTCTCTGCAATTACTCACCCACTAGAGTGCTCATGAATATAACATTTCCAGAAAGAGTTTAAAGTCTGCACAACCTTCTCTGAATCATAAACCAGTTTTCTCATGCATTCATAGCTCATCCTTGGATTCCTTTCTCCTGGGCTATTTTCCTTCTCCAATAACCAAATTTTCATGAGTTTCAATGAATTATTCATTAAGTTATTCATTAAGTTATTCAAACAGTTATCAGCACCTCCTACATGCCAGGGTTTTGACTACTTCTATTTTCTGATGGTCCATCAATAACTGAAAAAGTAGGATTCATAAAGTGTGATGACAAAAACAGCTTTGTTATGTTTCTTTTTCTCTGTTCTTAATGCGAACTCTTTATTTATCACTGGGTCCTTGCCTTGACCCTGATGTACACTTGGGCTGTTCAAAGAGACTTTTCTGATCATTCTTAGGTAAAAGAGTGTCCTAGAATCAATTTGAATAAGATTCAAAAGTTAAGAGTGTCTAGCCCAATATATTATTTAATACTTAAATCTTTATTTCAAAGAAAAGCAAGTCTCCCTCCATCCCCTGGCTGCAGATTAGCTAGCTGCCATCTCTGACTCTTTCAGGTTTGGATCAAAAGGAGAAAGGTGATGGGGGAAGGAGTTCTCACTTGACCATCAGTGTGAAGCTTCCCACCATTGGCATTAGACATTCTCGACACAGACTCCTCGTGCATTGCCGGTGCTTTCTTCAGCAACTCTCTTGATCTGGAAAGGGCCTCTCTTTTCGGTAGTTACTCTGGGTCCCCCTCAGCTTCTACTCCAGACAGTTCAGCTCATCCATCAGCCCCTTTCTGTTGCAGACTCTTCACCCTGAAGGGTTGGTCTCATGGTATGTTATTCCTTCCCCTATTGTTGGAGGGTTGGGGTGGATGTTTTCAAGGTTTTGACATTCCAAAGAATGGGATGGTGACCTGTCTATGAGGAAAACGATTTTGTTATGTTGTAAAACAACTCTTTAGACTTTAAGTCTTTCTTCTATACAATGGCATGGATTCTCACTTTAAGTATTTTATTTGGTTTTGTTTTGTTTTTGGAGATGGGGTCTTGCTATGTTGCCTGAGCATGAGAGCAGTGGCATCATCATAGCTCATTGCAACCTCAAACTCCTAGGCTCAAGCAATCCTCCTGCCTCAGTTTCCCAAGTAGCTGGGACTATAGGCATAGTCCCCTACCACCACCCCTGGCTAATTTTTCTATTTTTTGTAGAGTCAGGGTCTCACTCTTCCTTAAGCTTGTCTCTAACTCCAGAGCTCAAACAATCCTGCCACCTCAGCCTCCCAAACTTCTAGGATTACAGGCGTGAACCACCATGCCCAGCCAATTTTAAGCTATTTTACTATGAACATAAGTCTATGAATTTATTTCTCCAACTCATAGTTGCGTTTTTAACTATATAATCAATGGCTTTGGTCCCATTAAAGATATTTCAGGCATCAGCGAATACATTGGGATTGTTCTTCTTAAAGCCTTAAAATCAGAGTCACAGAGACTCGGGAATCACCTGTTTCACAAATTACACTTTACAGGCGGTGGTTGTTTACAAGTCAACCTGGCTCCACCTGGTAGGCTAATTCCTTTAGAATTAGACTTGGCTCAATTGTTGTGTTAGACAACAGAGAAAAACACAATGTTTAAATGTGTGAAACCTCTGCCCTAAGGAAAAAGTTGGTAAGAAAAAAACATTGGTGCAAGACTCCATGTGAACTTACAACAGATGAAGGGGTGGATGGGTTGGCTCAGCACAAGGCTCAGATCTCAGTGGGTCCTCCAGCCAGTAAGTGCCCCTCACCTTGAGGACCTCAGCTCTGCAGTTATTGTCCTCAGTTTTGCAATCATAAGCATTTTTTGTTTCTCCCAGGTTTGCTTTGTGTTGGTGGTGGTGGCTGGAATTTAGCACATATTCCTCTCATCAAATTTTTATTGAGCAAAGTATTTATAGAATAAATGATAAGTCAATATGAATAAGAGGCTGCTTGCCAACAATAGCGATGATCTGGTTGAAGAGACAGATAAGGAAACCACCAACTTTCACACAAGGCAGACTTCGACATGTATCCAATAAAAGTGGAAGTTACGGCTCAGAGGAGACAGTGATAAATTTGAGTGGAGAATCAAGAAAGGGTCCCAAAGGGGTTGGCAAGAGAACTTTTCTTTGAAGTATGAGTGATATTTCTAGAGGTAAAGAAGTTAAGGAAAGCATTTCCATTTGAATAAAATGGCATGTCTAAGGGTGTCCCTTCCTACCCTGATTATTCTCTGACTTCTGATACTGGGTCACCCACCTCCTCACCTAATGTCCTTCCTCTCCCTACTTGGTTCCCACCACACCAGGTTGTCCCTCTCTCTGTTTGAGATGTGACACCCCACTCTGGGCTACTGTGTCCCCCTTTTCTCTCCTCATATGGACACCTACCCAATGACTTTAAGACTGAATCATTCAAGAACAGAAGGAAAGGGGAAGGGAAAGAGGAAAATCTCCAATTATATTTAATATTTTAGAAAATCCCCTGTTCTTTCTAACCCCAATGGAAATTTACTATCCAACTTAAGGTATGAAGAAAAAAAAATATCCCTTCTCAATGGACAGACATAATAATGGTCCTTAAAGTTGTCCTTTGAGACTCTGTACCTCTTATTTATCTCTGTTGTTCCTGATATACAGTATAATTTGTTAAATGAAGGGCAGGGAACATGTTTAAATTCCCATGTGCCAATAACAGCAAAGGAGAGGAAATGTTCAATCTAAATGGCCTGAAAGAAAGGATAACAAGGCAAATACAACACAGCCTTGAGGACAGTAGATCTTGACATTTTCATTTGATTATTGAGCAGTCACAAAGGAAAACTCACTGCTTAGAATCTTTGCAATTTGATTAAATTGGGGGAAAAAATAGAAGCCTCTTGGCAGGCTTTCAGCGTTCCCAGAGCTTTTCTAAAAGGCCTTTTCCACCTCAGACTGTGCAGGTCACAGACTTCTGGCACTGCCTTCTCTGTTGTAAGGCTGCACCAGCCAGAATGTGCTTCCAGGCTCTCTTTGATTATAGTTGATAGCTGTAATATCTCACAGGCATTGGCTGGTTGGGGAAAACACGCTTGCATCTTGCATATGTCAGAGTAATTAGAGATCACTCAAAGCACTACCAATGCCATGTGTCATCGGCATCAAGGGTTGCAAGCTCAGCCACTTCCCCAAGATTGCTCATCCCAGGCATCCCTCCTCAATGCTGAATTCGGAAGGGATATCCTGCGGCAGGCAGCCTAGAGCTCCCCACTCTGACCAGGTCAATGTCTTCAATGCAGGGCCTTTTAAAACTGAGCTTGGTCAAGTTCGGGCATCAATGGATACCATTATGGAAATCTAAAAATAACCAAGCAGAGGAAGCTTCAAAGACTTCCTGGTAGGTAGAAGGGACTAGAGGTTACAGAGGGCAGTGGGATGACTTCTAAGGGCCTCATGGAAGACATCAGGAATTCTCAAATTGCCAGGAATGTCATTGAGTACTATACCATGCTGTCTTGAATGGACGTAATATAAATGAGCATAATAGATCTTCAGTGTTCAGAACAGAAGTGGGTGGGAGGAGTTTGCCCTGGTGGTGTCTGCTCTCCCCTGAGGGTTTGAAGTAGGCACAGTCCAGGTCCTGACTCCTCAGAGGCCAATTTCACCAATAAATAGCCTGCCTGGTACTTCACCTGTAATAAATACAGGATGTCAGAGTCAGCATACAATTCCACCCGCCTCTTAGGGTTTTCCTTTCATCCTGTTATGTCAAATTCAACATGTCTAAACCACACTCATAGATTTTCCTCACAAACACTGCATGAATTCTTGGTTTTTCTTTTGGCTACGCTAGTCATGCAGGCTTGAAACTGTGAGGCTCACATTATCTTCTACCTCTTCCATTGTATCCCCTTTCCTGCCAGTGCCTCTCAGTCACCAAGTCCAGAAGATTCCTTTATAGCATCTTTACCAACAATCTCTTAATTTTCTACTGCTCGGTTCTTCATTCAGACAATTGTCTCACACTGGACTGATGTAATTTAGCCTCATTTTTTTTTAGTAAAATATTTAGTTGATGCATAAACATTTTTGTTTATAGAGAAATTCTATATAATGATAATATAAGTCATGAATCATTATGGGTTAATTCTTTAATAATTAGAACCAATGATTTGTGTAAAACTTTTTTTTCCATTATATTTTGAAGGGTTATGTGCAGTTATACTCTATTGATGGAATGACAATTCATACAAATTTTAAGAAAATCATAAGACACATATGAAAGTCAAGTTTTCCCACTCAGTGGTTTTCTTCATCATCTAGGCCAGCCTGCGTGGATGTATGAACCATAAAAAGAGGTGGGAAGTAAGAGAGATTTCCAGTCGTCACTATTTCTTCACATGATCTTCACCCCTGTCTTCATATATGTGCCCACAGTGAAAAGGTTGCTGCTGTCCATTGTAGCCAAATGACCATAGTGTTGCTTGGAGTCTGCTAAGATTCATCATAAACCATATAAAGATCAAAAGTTCTGATTGCACAATAGCATCTTCCCCTGGAGAATCTGTTTTGGCTTTACGAGCTAAGTAGCAGATTTGGAAGAACATGGAAAGAGTGGATTGTTGGAGGCAAATGAGGCTACCCTAAACACACAAGGAAAAAAATAGAAACTGCTTCTTCCTGGCCATATAACACTGAGCAGTATTTCTTATTGTCAAGAAATATTTAGGAGCAGAATGATAGAGTGGATTGGATGACACACAATAGAAATTATTTTTTAAAATATTTTTAACATGAAAAATAATGGTGAATCGTCATGATAATAGAAACGAATTTGTTTGGAAATCAATCACCCATCCAGGCTGAATGAATGAAAAATCTCACTCTCTCTAGCTCTGCCGCTCCAAGTACCTTTAGAAGCATAACTAATTCACCTTCCCATTTGAAGATTAGACATGAATATATGTGCCACCAAATATTTTTGCAAAATTCTTTGTGACCCCTTGTGAAAAATTCTAGTAAGATAAAAGAAATTAAACATTCTAGAGTACACAGAATATTTAGACTACTAAAAAAAGTAGTCATTTGACACATTTTTAAAGTAGTCATCAGTGCCTTTATAAACAAAAATTAAAACAAGTATTGTGATAATAGTCACAATGGCATTTTTTCACCAGGTATCTAATATTAAAGAAATGAACCCTTTTAACGTTATGTAGAGTTAAAGACGGTATGTAACATATAATAAATTTTATATAACTACTTTTTTAAAAAGCTGTCTTTACATGTTAGCTAAATGTTTTTGAAGCTTAACTGGTTGTTATTTTAAGCCCTAAAAATAAAAATTGCTTTGACCTTTTAGTTTATTGTTTTGAATTTAGTTATCATACTGAGCTTTAAGGGTATGATTTTCTATTATCAAATATCTCCTTCTTCCAGCCTCATAATGAAAAAGTCACAACCCTTAGTTCCAATAGCAAATAGAATAAATATGACTATAATTTCACAGAAAGAGTGAACAGCAAGGTCAGATTTTAAAAGCCACATGGAGATTAGATTGGCACAGATGAAAGTATGCATGCATTATATTCAACTGAATAGTCAAATTATGTATATAGTGTATTCATATCAATGGATACTTTAGGGAAGCTATTCTCTTAGGTAGGAATTAGCTGTGGATGACTGAGTTTGCAAAGTACCAGCAAGGTGATTAAATAAACAATAGAGTAAGACTTTCCACTTAACCCAGATCATAAATGAAATCAGTTGCAGGCGGTTCACATCTGTGATGTGAAAGGCACAAATTGCATTTCTCTGTCCATAAATGCACTGATAAAAAGAAGAGGTACATGATGGATACTGCTAAGCCTGCACTTTAAAATTGTCCTACAGAAAGAGAGGGAAAAAGACAGAGACGGAGACTGAAACTGACTAATGGTGTGCTGTTTGTTGCCTCAAAGGACCCAAATGACAAGGGCTGCCTCAAAGCTTCCTGCCACAGGTAACAAAAAAGACAAGTTACCTTCTGGGTTTCTACCTCCAGAGGCAGCAGGGTCCAAGGCAGAGAGAGAACCATTGGAAGTCCTGGATCCCATATAGAAGGGCTTTGGCACCCCCAGTTCCCCACCTCTGTGCAGTTCATTCACAAGACTTGCCCTGAGATGGGGACACTTAAAAAGGGTGGGGCCCTCTTTGCAGGGAGAAATCTGAATACACCAAATGGCCAAAGCATCATGGAGTCCTTTGGATATATGGTCTCTTGGTAGGAGTTTGTCAAGATAAACTTTGATGAAGTCAGGTTCCCTTTTGTTTAGAGGAGATAAAATGGAAGGTCTTATTAAAGAGACTCTTGAGTCAACCTTCCGGAAGCCCATGGTATGGAGGTAGGACGGGAGATGGAATTGACTGGGTGATGTGAACTTCTGGGTCATGGAAGTGCACATCCGACTTTCTGATTTGTGGACCTCTCACCTCAGGATGGGAGTAAATCAGCCTTCAGTGAAATAACAAATGCAGGGAAGACCTAGGTATCAGGGAAAAGCAGGATCTGTCAAATCCTCATCCCAAAGGACACAAAGACACAAGATGGAAGTTTAGTCACTTCCAGGTTTGCTCAAGGTTGACTTCCATTCTGATTAGACAGTATCCTGGCGAAAGGCCATTCTGAAAGGCCATTCATGTAGCAACCCTAATTCTTTTCAATCTTACCTCTGCTCAAGTTCTCCAGCAATCCGTGGACCTCAAGGAGCCTGGGAAGTTCACAAAAAACAGCTGTGATTGTCAGAGAAGGCAAGAGGGAGAGAGAGAAAGAGAGCAAAAGTAGGAGGGAAGGAGGGAACTATACATTTTGGATCCAAAGATGCGAACAATATAGCCATCTTTTTTCTGGATAGAAAATTAGATCTTTTCCTCAAGCCAAAGCCAAAGGCAAGAAGAGAAAGATCTGTAAGGACACATTGTTCCCGGGCATCCCAGAGTGCCTAAAGACCCGTGCCTCCAAGCCCGTGCGCCTCCCTCTGCCCTCACCTGTAAAGCACTTTCCTTAGTTCGAACCCTTTACTCCACATCCTAATTTGCTTTCTGCTACTAGTTATAGTTTTAAAATGTGTACAACTCTCAAAGTTAGGAAGGAACAGTATCAAATTCTTTGTTGCCTCCATTATACCTTGCATGTTGCATAAGATTTTGTTGGACTGATCAATTCATACCAATCAATTCATACAAATAGACATGATCTTGCTCAGTGGATTCAGTGCTCTCTAGTCTAAACTAAGCAAGACTCCAGATTAACATGAGACCTTTATCCAGAGAAGAAACTATATCTTTCAATCCATTCTTTTATTTCCTATTTTCCTGAAAGGAGAAGACTCTGCCAGGCTCCAGTTGTGTGTGGGTGTGTGGTGTGTGGTCCTGGGGGTTCGGCCACAGCTCCGATTGTGGGCAGAGATGGGGGGGTGGCAACGTGGCTGCTTAGTCAGTTTCCTGCAGAATGACTCTTGTTTCCAAGCAGAGAAGTGGTCGGATGAACATTCTTTGCTTAAACATCTCCAGGGAAAGAAAAGGGGCTGATAATCCTCAGTGAGCTATTTCAGTTTTCTTTTATATAGGAAATTCTTGTCCATGTTCAGTCAAAATCCTTCTGCCACAAATTAAGCCTAGTCCCTAGTTCTCTAGTTCTCTGTCCCTAGTTCTCTTCTTTCCAGAGATGGAACAGAGGCAGACACCATCCCGCCTTTTGTTACTGGTTATTGGTAAAAAATATATGGGATGTCTCGATTATTTATTTAATGATATTTTATTAAAATGAATACATTGCTAGGAATCCCATTTGATGTCTACAGGACTTAGAGGAGAAACAGAGCTGACATCTTGCTGTAAAAGTGTTTTGAATTCAAATGGAGAAAAGGGAGATGTCAGGGGAGAAACTTTTCTTTGTACGAGGTCTTGGGTGTTCTGTGTTGTTTGGGTAGGTCATGTGGGAGATCGAATGGATTTGTTCAGCTGGTTTGGGTGTTTGAGGTGGGGGTGTGAGGGGGATTAGGTGAGATTTCTTTGTGATGAAGAACAAGGAATTTCAAAGCTTTCTCTTTCTTACCTGCCTGTATTGGAAAACACACACAGTCAAACTCTGTCATTAAGGTAGCGACACTTCCACAGACAGGAACCATATGAAATATTTACACAAGAGTGTCTGTTGTGTGGAATCTGTGAAAACCAGACCACCCTTCCTATGGGTCAGCTGCCAACATCCTAAAATAGCCGTATGGGCTAGAGCTTTTCCTTACGGTATTTTGCCTTTGCATGTGGCACAGAACTGCAGGAGGGAATGGGGGAAATTATGCTATTCCCATCATGCTTGTCTGTGGCCTCTCCCACCCCTAATTTATCACTGTCATTTTACTTCCTCTCACACCCTCTCACCTGTTTCAAAACAAGGAAAGAGGACAGAGGAAGGGGCTTCCGGGACAGGCCATGTGCTATCAGTAACTTCAAGCTTTCCTGGGGCCTCTCCAAACACCTCTTCCAAATGCTGACTGATATAGAAAATTCCATCTCCCTCCTCCCAGATTCAGATCTCAGCAGTGGATTTGTTTCATTCATTTTTCTCCATCTTTATGCAATGAATTTCATTTCTTCCATACCTCCCTTCATACATGCACAAAAGTTTACCTGTATTTTAGAATTATAATAAAAATGTACAAGCACATCAGTAAGGATGCCTCAAGAATGTGAAAGCTAGTTGAGAATTTAGAGATAATCTAATCCAACCCTCTTACTTCTTGATTGAGAGGTCAGAGGGGTAAAGTGGTCTGCCCAAAATCAGAGGAGTAATTTGAGAAGGAACCAAAACTAGAAATTAGTACAAATGTTCTGCATTGGACTTTTTATAGGACATGGCACTTACAGCCGGTCCATGCCCAATAAAAATAACTGTGATGTGACTTTGAAGCAAGGTATTAAAATTCAAACTCTCTAATAATTAAGAAGGATGAGGACAAAGATGAGGAAGAGAAGAGTTGCCGGGGGCTCAGGTACACTCGGAAATGTTCAATCTGTTGAAATCCAAAGGAATATTAATTAAGGGAGCTTTATTCTGGGGCAAGAGAACAGAGATAGCTGTTGGAATAGTCAAGATAAACTTCTGACCTTTCCATCTGTCAGGTTTTACCGCCATGATTTAAACATTATGAGACGTTAACTGCATCGCTCTTTATTATAAATTACAGTCAGAATGTTCTATAGTATTACAAGAAGAAAAAAAGGAACATGGGCAATAGGACATACAGAGTCTTTTTGTGGCCTGGGGTTAGTTAACAATGGATAAAAATCCACTGTCCCCCAAATTATATGTATCCCTGCCAGTATGCCTCGTGGCCTCCTGCCCACTCCCACCCACTCAGTGTTCAGTGGAATATCTATCAGAGACAGAGAGTAGCCAAGTTCAAATACAGCGTGCGGAGGACCGGGTACAGACAGCTCTTAGAGTTTTCATAAAACTACATAGATTTTGCAGAGATGCCAGATGATAGAGGAGATTCCTGTTGGTAGGTTCTTATATCTTTAGAATTTGAATGAGAATGTTCATGGCTAACAATATTAAAATTAAATTATTCCACTAACAGAAAAAGAGCATGTGCAACAAGGGGAGTCAATGGATTCCTCTGACCCTAGAGCTGCATCAGGAAATATAAGAAGGTGAATTATGCTGGGGCTTCTTTCACTTTTTAAATGGTCCAGAAATCCTTGAACTTAAAAATCACTGTATAAAAATGTCCAGCCAATTTAATTTTATCAGTGATCACACTAATTCATGAAATGCCTTGCTTTTTGGAGATGGTTTCAGCTTACTCAAGTATCGTTAATGTGAAGGAACCAATTTGAGTTAAATCACCCTACTCTAGTCTTCATGGATAATTGAAATTCACCTTTTTTTTCCTTCAACTTTCTTTTATGAGGTGCTCAGGAAGTACCATCACAGAATTAATTTATCTTCTGGCCAATCCTATATTGTCCCATTGCTTCAAATCAGTAATTCTGACTGATGGTGGTTTTCATCTTCTTAAACCATCTTACCCACCTTTTGGCAGGCGTATAATGGCGTAAGGAAGATCTCATTTTAGGAGCTGAGGCATATGGGTTCAAATCTCAGCGAACTCTGTCAAATCACTTCACCTCTAAGTTTTGTCCCTTCATCTGTAAATGAAACATTGAATTAGACATGCTATAAAGTTTCTTCTAGTCCTAATGGTCATGGTCATTGTGTCTCAAATAGTAGTAAAAAAAAAAAAAGGCAGGAGAAGGGAACAGGAGGGCTGAGATGGGCCACATTATAAATATTTAATGCCTGCATAGTTGGCAGTCCGTAGCACCAGCGAAATCAAACCCTGCCTTGCCTGCTGGAATCATTTTAAACTGGAGTGAGAGCATTCATTTCCTTGCCAGGACAAGATCTTATTTCATATCAAATATTACCATTCCTTTAAAAGCCCAATTTGAATTAGTCATAAGGCAAGAATCCCAAGGTGTAATCAGGATTGGATCACAAGTCAATTACAGAGTGAATCACTATATCTAACTTCTTTTAAGATCATTTTCTACCATTAACCAGGAATTCTTATCTCTTTTATTGTTCCTTTTTAGACCATCATTTTACAAGTTTTGAAAATAAAGATGAACAAACCTGCGATTGCATACTGTAGTAGGAGACATAGTTTAGCTAGGGGCATTTTTTCTAATCATGTAGTGCTCTGGTTAATTGTGCTCATGCATCTGTATATATAAATGCTCAGTTATTTTACCCTGAGAAATCCATACCTAGCCATTTCCTTGGTGAGTGTCTCACAAAATCAATTTTTCACATTAGCTGTATTTCTGGCAATCCAACCCAAAATAGAAGGCTCCTTTGCAGTATGAAAGCAGAGCTTAGGGCCGATGGTATCTAATAGGATGTCAGAATCGCAGCTGTTCTGGGGAAGCCCAAGAGAGAACTTGCCTTTGGCATTCACGAAGAGAGAACACAGCACATTTCTGCCAATGGCCCCAAGGCCTTTGTATTATGGAGCCCATGAGGTTCCAATTGAGAGGTTGTGACAATTAAAACAAGAAGCAGAATGTGGCTCACTTGATACTGCTGACTAAACTCCCTTGGATGGGGTCTGAGTCAGGCCTGGCAAAGTTAATTGTGCTTGACAGCAGGTTATGCACAGCGAGACTCCGGTGCATTTGCTGTGCAAGTTCTCAGCATACCATTCCTCCACCGTTAGCAATAATTATGCTCTGTAGGGCAGCATGATGTAGCAGGGCGTATCTGTTGCACAAATCCAGCCAACATTATTGAGCACTTGTTTCGTATCAGGCAATGTGTAGGCCCTGAGAGTACTGAGTTAATCATACATAATTCTTATCCCTCAAGAGCACTTAGTTCGATCTGGGGTCCAAGGAAACTTCCTGTAGCAACTGATGTCTTCAGTGAACTTTAAAGGAGAGAGAAGAGTTAGGCTTCTAGATTCGCAGGGAAACCGAGGCAAGGACAGAGCTTGGGAAAGAAAACTTGATCTTTGCAGGAAAAAGCAAGCAGATCGGTGTGAGCAAAGCATGGGTTGGCAAACTTTTTCCATAGAGGGCCAGAGAGGAAATATTCCAGGCTTTCTAGCCCTATACTACTTGACTCTGCTGCTATAAGGTGAAAGCAGCCGTATATAATTGGGTGTAGCAGTGTTCCAAGAAAACTTTATTTTCAAACCAGTCAGCTGGTGACATTTGGTCCATGGGCCATCATTTGCTGGCCCCTGGAGAAAAGCATCATTTGCACACAGAGTGCAGCGAGCAAGGCCACTGGGAAAGTCAACAGCCTGTGGTGGCGGAACTCCTTTGCCAGCCCAAGCAGCCTGGCTTTGTGAGAAGTGACAGACAGCTAAGGCCTGAGCTGCCCCCATGAAGCGAAAGGCCAGATGGTCTTAATGCCTCTTGTTAAAACTTAGAAGGGAAAACCTGCTCCAACCAAAAGCAGTGGCAATTTTATCTCTTCTCAAAGAATGCAGAGTTCCTCTGAGCACTAAACAAGTGGCAATGCAGGAGGTTCCCTGCTGGGCCAGGCTCTTCCTGGCATGTGCCTGTGAAGCATCCACTATCTCTTTCCAGTTCTCTGCAGGCCTCTGGTGATAAGGCCACTCTGGGATTTTTCATGGGGTGTGTTCAAGAGCTGGGAGGGGACTGACAGGGAATCTAGAAAGTGCCAGGGATCTTCTCAACAGAATGTATGTGTTTTCTTCGCTCACGTGGAGATTTGGGAAATGGCATGGCATGCATTTATGCAAATGTGTTTGCCATTTCATTACCATTTCCTGTTTCCTTTATGTCCAGACTCCCCCTCCAACCAAATTTGTTATAAACCCAATCGAGAATAATTTGGCTCGTTCCTCTCATTGTGCGACAATTTGGCTGGCTCCCTGCCACACATCCAAAATGTACCCTTAAATGAAATAGTATCTGTGCTCCTTGAGCAACTCCAGGTGCAAGAGAGTATCTATAGTTACTAAGAAGGGCATAGCAGGGTGAGTCTAGACTGGGTGAAGAAGTGAATGAGTTCTTTTGGCAACTAGATTATCTTTTTAGAATAAAGGCTCCTGAAACCAGTGAATCTGAACCTTGGAAAGCTTATAGGGCAAAGGTAGGTTTCAAATCTGGTGGGATGCAATGGGCTTTTCAGTGTATACTTTTGCTTTTGTAAGTTAAAAGGGTTACTAAGTTTATCAGTAGTATCATGAAGATTGAGATGATATCTAAAAGGTTATTGGCATGCCATTTCCACAGTATTGCTAGAAGACAAGGCTGAATCATATCCTCCCTGGGATGGAAGAAACCTCAAAGGTTATCTAGGCTAAGCATTTGCTTGGCAGTGACTAGAGCTACGCCCAAGCTGATGGGTATGCAATGATTGGAAATGCTCTAGTGGTGGTATGGAGGCAGTGCAAACTATTATAGGATTTGAAAACCAGAAACAAAGCTGAGTAAAGCCACCAAGTAAAACAGACCCTTGTGAGCACTGAAGAAAATAGCAGTTTCAGCACATGGTGCCTGTAAGTATCTCTGACTATATCATAGCTTGAGACAATTGGTCAGCCAGATAATCAACTTGAACTCTCTATGCAGTTTCCCAGTTATCGCCTATGAAATATTAGCTATCACAATGACATGATTCCAAGGTGAATTTTATCTTCAGGAAAATCCCAAGTCTTCAACTGGACCTAAACTATTGTGGATAAATAGTAAAGAAGCAGGAGTATAATTATGAAAGAAGACCCCAAAATATGTGGATGTCTATAAAAAAAATGAGGGCTCTCCAAAAGACTAGAAAAATGTTGCTTAGAATGAAGAACTGGCCATTTCCATAGAATATGACCTTAGACCTGGAATTTATACTGTGGCCACCGAAAGGTAGACATTTCCCCAAATACACAAAGGGGACACCCACAGATAGTTACTTGAAGTAAAAGCTTCCTCAGATGTCAAGGAAATTCTGACCCTTGTAAATTATAAAAAGATAAATGGTCTATGCACGAATATAATTATATTCAACAATTATGAAAAAAGAAAAATGATGGCTAGGATAGATTTATAAGTTTTAACAAAACCCCACATATCAGCTGTAGGTTGAAAGTCTCTGTTCCTATTCATTAAGTCTTTAAAGTATTAATTAAATCTTTAAAGTATTAATCAGCTGTTGAATTCAGTGTGACTATTAGTTATGGAACTATTTAGTCACCAAACTAAAAATACTTAACAGCCAACTCCAAATGTGAAGTCACTTGTTAATCTACTTTTTAAAAGATCTTATCAATTGTGGTTGATCAAGGAGGATAGATGGATGTTAAAATTGTAAAAGAGCCACAGAA
This sequence comes from Cheirogaleus medius, assembly GCA_008086735.1. NCBI lineage: Eukaryota > Metazoa > Chordata > Mammalia > Primates > Cheirogaleidae > Cheirogaleus > Cheirogaleus medius. The sequence continues at coordinate 16,541,518 of VBSM01001927.1, forward strand.
AAACTGAACAGGTGTGCTCTGTAGTTTTATCTAAAGGGTCTTGGAATACGGATCTGAAAAGTATTCTTAGTGCATTCTTAGCATGATGTGCTTTGCCAAGTTCTTGAGAATCAGCGGCCATAATCCAGGGAGATTTATGTCTCGACTCAGAGGATATAGGGGGTACTGTGAACCCCAGCGTGGTCCTTTTTGGAAACTCAAGATTTGGGTACTGTACTTTCTTTCACTTTTTCATACTGATTTTAGAGGTAAATAAAAAATACTGTAAAATTAATATACCTTATTTAAGATATGGTCAAACAAGGTTGTAGGAAAAAAGAATTCAAAATATAAATATAGCATGACTCCAAATTTCTAAGATATTTAGCTTAGTTCTTTCTCAGTGATGGGATTAAAGATGACTTTTATTTTCTTTTTCATGCTTTTCTACATTCAACAAATATTAGTTTAATAGTTAGAAAAATATTTTCAGATACTCTATTCTCAATGCATGTAAAAGAAAATAAAGGTGATAAGCAGAAAAAGTGTTTAAGCTTGCTAATAATTAAAAAGTAAAAATTAAAACAACTTTATATCATTAGATGGGCTGAAATAAACTTACTAAATCCATTTATTGGCAAAGCTGCCTAGGAACTGACACATCAGACATTGCTGTTAACATTTTAAATTGATAGAATACTTTTAGGGAAAAATATACAATAAGTAAAAATGTTTTTCACATTTGCCTAAGTAATTATAGCGGTAGTAATTTATCCTAAGAAAATAATTCAAGAAAAGAAAAACAAACCATAGGCACAAAACTTTTATTATTGTTAAGAGTAAAAAAAAATTATGGAAAAAACAAAATATAAAATAAATTGGTTAAGTAACTTGTGATATGTAACAACAAAATTTTAAGTAGCCATTAAAATATGAATACCATATGAAAATAAGAAAATTATTTATAGTAACACTGTTTTAAAAAAAGGAAAATATATGTATACTATGATTACAATGTATAATATGGCTAAAGACTAGAAGGAAATCACGGAGAAATTCAAATAATTGTGTTTGAGTCATGAGATTATAAATGAAAATTTCAAAATAAAAAGTTTAAGATTTTATTTTTAAAGGAAATTTCTTTTATTAAAGTATTTTAGCATGTAGTATTCTCTTCAACAGCATGCAATTATTCTATATAGAGTAGATTGTATGGTTCTTGAGATACAAACAGTGTTGTCACCTCTTCATTTATATTCTCAATCCGATAGGTTAGCATTGTGTACCCTGTTAGCATCTGCATTCTATGATAGAGAAAAAAATTAGTTTTATGCAATTCAATCTCTCTAGAATAAAAAGTTTCTTTTTTAGTTTCTTCCTGAAGTACAAAAAAATCTTTTAGGGAGCTATGGTAATCAAAACAATGTGGTGCTGGCATAAGGACAGACTTATAGATGAATAAACTAGAATTGAGAGTCTAGAAATAAAACCATACATCTGCAGTCAATTGATTTTTGACAAAGGTGCCAAGACTGTTCAATGGAGAAAGAATAGTCTTTTCAACAAATGGTGCTGAGATAACTAGATAGCCACAAGCAATGGTATGAAGTTGGACCCCTAACTCACACAATATACAAAAATGAATTAAACACCTAAGTATAAGAGTTAAGACTATAAAACTCTTAGAAGAAAACATAGGAGTAAATCTCTATGACCTGGGTTAGGCAGTGGTTTCTTAGATATGACACCAAAACCACAAATGCAAAAGATACAATAGATAAATTGGACTTTATCAAAATTAAAAATTTTGTGCTTCAAAGTACATAAAGAATATAAAAAGATAACCCACAAAATAATAGAAAACATTTGCAAATTTTATATCTGAGAAGGGACTTGTATCTAGAATGTATAGGTTGAGCATCCCTAATTCAAAAATCCAACATGCTCCAAAATCCAAAACTTTCTGAGCACTGACATGAGATAGTGACACCTTTGCTTTCCGTGGTTCAATTTATACAAATTTTATTTCATGCACAGTTATTAAAAACATTGTATAAAATTACCTTCAGGCTAAGTATATAAGGTATATATAAAACATAAATGAATTTTGTGTTTAGACTTGATCCCATCTTCAAGATATCTCATTATGTGAATGCAAACATTCCAAAATCTGCAAAGAAAAAAATACAACATCTGAAACACTTCTATCCCAAGCATTTCAGATAAGGAATATGTCAACCTGTTTACAGAACTAATACAACTCAACAACAAAAAGACAAATAACCAAATTTTAAAATAAGTGAAGAATTTGAATAGTAACTTCTCCAAAGAAGATATACAACAGGCCCATAAACACAAGAAAAAAGTGCTCAGCACCACTAGTCTACGGAAATGCAAATCAGAACCACAGTGAGATACCACTTCATTCCCACTAGGATGGCTACAATAATAATAATGATAAAAAGGAAAATAACAAGTGTTGATGAGGATGTGTAGAAATTGAATCCCTCATCCATCGTTAATGGAAATGTAAAATGGTGCAGCTACTGTGGAAAAGTCTGATAGTTTCTCAAAAATTTAAACGTGAAGTTACAGTTAAGACCTAGGAATTCCATTCCTGCGAATATATCCAAGAGAAGCAATAACATATGTTCACACAAAAACTTGTACATGAATGTTCATAGCAGCATCACTCAAAATAGCCAAAAAGTTGAAAAAACCCAAATGATCATCAGTGCATGAATGGCTAAATAAAATGTGGTATATCCATACAATGGAATAGTTTTCAGCCACAAAAGGAAATACATATCACATAGTAGTCTGGAGCTTGAAGAGATCCAAAAGATTATCAGAAAACACACACACACAAAAAAACCCCTTCATTTGCTGATGAGGAAACCACTGCCAAGAACAAAGTGCTTTTCCCAGTCACATTAGGAGTTAATGGAGGATGGGAGAGCAGGCCTTCAAACTTGTAGTCAAGGGACTCTTTTATCTTAGCTGGCAGCTTCTTGGAATTCAGTTCAAAAGGCTTTCTTCTGCCTTGGTGCTAGGAAGAATAGAATCTGTCTTCACAATACATAAAGGCTTTCTCCTATATCAATGCCACAGTGCTCTGAGGCTGCCTGGCTCATTTATTGGAGACACTGGCTCACCAACGCAATGATGAAGCCAAGGTCACAGTCTTGAGTCAGGAATGAGCAGTCAACTTGGCTCGGGATCCACAGTAGAGTGTGGAGATGTTGGCCAGCCATGCTGGAAAAATGGGACCCTGCTGAGGGTTGGCGGGGCCCTGGGTCAGAGCATGTGAGCATCTCAGTAAGTCCATTAGGGCACTCAGAACACGGGGCAGAAGCTCCCCATGAGGCTGTGACACACACACTGGCATCAGCCTTACATAGACAGTCTGTAACATTAGACCCTTTGCTTTAGAAAACAAAGTGTATTTGACATAAAACAGCGCAGAAGTCCATTTGCCAAACAAAACAGGCTTGCCATTTGGGAAACATCCTTTCTCTTAGGGTAAATACCAGGTATTTCTTCCCTTGACAACTTTCCTATTTCTCTCTGCTCTTTACTACTGACCAAGCCTGGACTTTGAAAGGGAGAAGGGGGGACAGCCCGAGAATAGTCTACTGCCATGGCCCTCGAGTTGCAGCACCCACTCACTAACTTCTTATTGGTGGGTTATGTTTGGAGAAGACAAGGACCACCAAATTAATGTATACAACAGACAGTACATTCAGAGCACTGAGAGACATCCCTCTGGGCTGAAGGAATTAAGAATTAGTTGGAAAAAGAAGAACTGACCCTTGAAGAATGAGGGGAGTGGAATTTTATGGGAAGAGTGTGGAGCAGGAGAGGCATCCCAGTATTGGAGGAGCCATTTATAAACAGATGCACAAGGGGAAAAGGTGCAGGCACCTGCTGGGCAACCTGGAAGAGAACTGAGTGAAGAGGGGGTTCAATTAGAAGAGAAGGAGGGGATGAGTTTGAAAACAGCAGGTTAAAGCCATATTGTGGGGACTCTAGTTACAGATTGAGTAAGCACCGTTGTCTTTCTTCTGTAGCTAGTGGGGACTATTCGAAGGGTTTTGAGCAGGGGAAGAATGACAATCAAAGCTGTATTTAAGGAAGATGAACCTGACCATGGTGTGTAGACTCCACTGGAGCTGGACGGCAGGGAGATTAGACATGGCATTCGTTTAGGCAAAAGTGATGAAAAATGGCAGGAAGTTGAAGGGAGGGTTGGTGAGCTAGTGTCTCCGCCATGATGGGTCATGGACAGAGGGAGGAGAATTTACTCTTCTCTATTAGGAAGCACCTCTGGTGTCCTGCCTGATTCCCAGATGTGACTTTGCCTTGGACCAAGATACCAAAGACCACTGCCTTATGCAATGAACCTTGCTCTGTCCACACAGGCAGGCAGCGAGCTAACTGATCTAGGAGCTAATGGCTCACTCTGGACCGCACAGTACTCAGAGACGGTATGTGCTTCATGAGTCTTTATAGATGCAGGGTTCTGATTGAAAACACAGTGTGTTTGAGAGAAAACAGTGAGAATCCCACAGGTCACATTCCCTGTCTTGTTCAGTTCCTACCCAACCAGGCAGGATCTGAGACCCATGAAAGACAAGTCTCCTTTGCAGTGGGAGGTGAGTGGGCTGAGGACCTCTGGCCCTGGCTGCACAAGCTTGGCCTCCCAACTCCCTCTGTCTCCCTTCTGATGAGAAGCTGATTGCACTTGTCACCAGACCACCAGGCTGCAGACCCTGTCCTAAAGCTCACCCTCCAACCCACTGCCCCAACCCACATGCTCTCACATCCAGGATGGAGCTTTGTTGGAGAGGAAGAGAAGAATGGGAGAGACATTCACATTTTATTATACAAATTTAATTGGACTACACTTAGATATTAAAAACCTAAATCCCTGTCAGTCCATTTTCATCTAGGGCTACTGTTCAGGATATTCTACCTGAATTAAACAGTCTACTGAGTCTAACAAGTCATCTAATAGATATTTGACAGAACTGACCAAATATTTGACTATATTGTCAAAAGACACAAACACTCCATCATCCTAAAAAAAATCTGTAAGAAGACTTACTTAGAGCCTGGCATCTTATCACACATTTTGAGTAATAATCTTTTTTATTTCTTTTCTGTTGCCACCTACATCCAATACATTTATGAGTGGTAAGTAAATTTTCCTTATCACAGATATTTACAACCATCAATTTATTGGTTTATAAGCCCAAAAGGAGAAACCAGGTGTCAGCCTGAGAAAATTGGTAAGGAAAATGTAACGAGGTAAGGGGCATGCAAACATGTTCGCGATGTAGCTGTTATATGTGCTGGGCTCAGGAAAAAGAATGCAGAGTTCCTGTGTCACAGATCCCAGAGCCCAGATGCACCAGGAAGATGAAGTTGTGCTCTGAAAGTCCTTGGCCCTTGAATGCAACGGTGTTGCCGGAGAAGCAGCAGCGACCTCTTTCCCCACCATGGAGGAGCTGGAGGAATCCTATGTCCACTGGGGCAAATCCATCTCATCGGTACTTCATCCACTAGACCCGCCACTGAGAGGTCCAAGGGCTTAGTTGGCAAGAGCACTTCTGGCACGTGTGTGGAGTCAGGGCAATCACAACCTGCTCAAGCTTTGTTCAAGAGCCCGTTCAAGAGGCTGCTTTCATTTGATGAAAAATTCCATCCTCCAGGAAAGGAGTCAGGTTAGGCTGGAGCGTGATTCCTCGCAGAATTCCACAGAGAAGGAGGGAGACGAGGGAAAGGTTTGGAGCTCTGCTGCTCCCAAACAGAGCTGCACCCAGCCACGGGGAGTGCGGGGCTTCCCTGGCCCGAGTCCAGTCCTGGGTTCTGAGACTGTGCTCTGGGTACAACCCTGTGACCCTCTTGAAAGGCCAAGTAAGAACAGATGAGTAAAACTAAATCTTGGTGACTCTTTCCTGGGGGCATTGTCAGGGAATGTCCCAGGCACAGATCCAAGAAAGAGCTGTGCTTGTGAGTCTGTCATGGGGCACGGCTGATATATTACAGGGGCACGGCTGGCACAGTCCCGCAGAGTCGAGCTGGGGACCCAGAGAAGGGCATTTCACAAGGCTGTATGTCCTGCTCTGCCTTGAGCAGAACAGCTCCCTGGGCACCCTCAGCCTTTGAGAGCCAGGTAAAATTGTGAAGGTGCTCAGGAAATTTCACCCCAGAATATGACTTCTTGGTATAAAGAGTATTTTGAATTAAAGGCTTTTAGAGATCAATAGGCATTAGAAGGGGCTTTCCCTCTACCTGCATAAACCAGATGGACCCATCAAAAAGAACAATTGACTTCCCTTCGCCTCCCTGTCATCTTAATATATTGCAGGAAAGAAAATCAAGAATGCAAACAGAGCCAGGTGCAGTGGCTCAGGGTTGTAATCCTAGCACTCTGGAAGGCCAAGGGCGGGGGATCGCTTGAACTCAGGAGTTCGAGACCAGCCTTAGTAAGAGCGAGACCCCTGTCTCTACTATAAAACAGAAAAAATTAGCCAGGCAACTAAAAAAGAGAAAAAATTAGCCCAGCATGGTGGTACACACCTGTAATCCCAGGTACTCGAGAGGCTGAGGCAGGAGGATCACTTGAGCCCAGGAGTTTAAGATTGCTGTGAGCT
>VBSM01001927.1:16551585-16582990 GCA_008086735.1 Cheirogaleus medius
AAAAAAAAAAAACATGCCAGAGCAGCATATTTTGGGGTGGCACATTAACTCCCTCAAAAACAAAGTAAGTCAAGAACATGTTCTCTTAATGTCATATTGAAGCATTGTTTAACAGGGTCACTCAAAGGTTATTTCTTTATTCAGAGCAGTGGTGTTTAAACTTTGCTTCACATTGCAGACACCTGGGGATGTTCAGCACCTACAGCTGCCTGACTCCCACCCCCAGGCACCTGGATTTAATGGTACAGGATGATGTCATAGGTTAAATAATGACCTCACAAATATGTCTGTGACCTAATCCTCAGAATCTGTGACTATGTTACCTTACATGGCAAGAGACTTTGCAGATGTGATTAAGATAAGGGCTTGGAGATGGGGAGATGATCCTGTAAAATCCAGGTGTGCCCAATGTAATCACAATGGTTCCTATAAAAGGGAGGCAGGAGGCTCAGAGTCAGAGAAAGTTTAAGGATAGAGGGAGATGGCAGACAAAAAAAGAGAAGACACTATGCTGCTGGCTTTGAGGGTGACGAAGGGGCCACAAGCCAGGGAATGCAGGCAGCCTCTAGAAGGTAGAAGGGCAAGGATTCTCTCCAAGAGCCTCCAGAAGGAAAACAGCCCTTTGGACCCATCATAGACTTCTGACCTCCAGAATGGTAAGAGAATTAAGCTGGATTTCTTTAAGTCATGACATGTGTGGTAGTTTGTTACAGCAGCAATAAGAAATTAATACAGGTAGAATCTCGGGAGTCAGGATTTTTAAAATCTCTCCAAGTGATTTTAATGGGCAGCACAGTTTGAGAGCTCATTGATCTACGGAAATGTGCTTGGGTTTGGTTTTATCTTTAACTTTGATCAGAGCCGGACATTACTGTGAGGTGATCTGGTGCTTTGTAGATTTCAATTTAGTAGAGAGGATAACCTCAAGTTCATGAGTTTATTGCCTTGTAGGACATTAAAAGCTTTGCATCTAATCTAGGAATCTCATTCTGGCATTCTTTCCCCCACCCACAAAAGGCCTATAAATATCTAGTTCCTGAAAATGCTTTTGGAACCAGTTTTACTATCACTCTAGTTCCCCTCAATGAATAGAATAAATTTTTGATGCATGTTCATTTTATATTTATGAGTCATGTTTTTAACTCTTTGAAAATTCTTTCACATGCTCAGTAAGTATTTGGAAGGAGGCAAAAAGATGACATCAGAATACTGGTGTTTCCTCCTTGGAAGAGACCAAAGTAAGGTTGAGGAGCTTCTGAAGTTATGGAGATAAGGCCAGATTGGTCACTATCACTGAGGCCACATAGATTGGTGTTGGGGTAAACCTATCTTCTGCGGCCACCTCCCTAGTTCTCAGGCTCTGCTGTCAGGCAGGGATGGCTTAAAATCCCCAGTATGCTGTTTAATAGCTGTATGATCTTGAGAATACCCTCTTGAAGGCTTAATTTCTTCATCTGGAAAATTCTAATGATATATGTCATAGCATCGTGAGAGGTAGTCAGTAAGGGACGCCACATAAAGCATTTAGCCCCGTGCCTGGCATCTCACTAGCCATGCTCCATTTAAACATTACCCAGACAATTGAGCAGAATTGCTTTCTCACTTTCTTTTTACCTCTGGCGGTGACAATGATACCACTGACAGTTGCAGGGACAGATAGATTGCATTCAGTGGCTGCAAGTGTAAATCTGTTTCCCAGAAGATCTAACTTTTGGCTGGGTAGAAATTTCAAGCCAGGGGACAGCCTGACTCAGTTTCCTGTGCACCCACCCAGGCAGGCTGCAGGGCTTTGGAGCTGATGGGTTGTATTTCACGCTGGGGATAAGATGCCATTGTTGACCTGCCTTCCCTTTGACATTTCTGCCATTCAAGTATTTCCCTCTCCCTGATATGCTGCACCTGGCTTCAAGTTACATGCTGTGGCAGGGACTTCATGGGCTTTGCAGGCTTTGCAGCTCTTCCCATGATTAGGTCTCAACAAGGCTGAAAGGCTGTGCACTTTTTGCAGATGAAAAGATTGCAGCCAAACATGCAGTCTTCAGCAGAGGCTATAAGTGGCTCATTTCTCGGCCCCGAGTGACTATGTGTCCACACCCATAAATACACGCGAGTCTTCATCAGGGCTAAAGATAATACACATGTGTCTCTCAGTTACCTCTAGAAAACTCTCCCCTGGGCTGCTGGGGTTGAGATAACCTTACATAGAACTGGAAGGAAATTAGACCCGGCCAAGTGAAATGGTTAAGAATCTGGAGAGATTGATTTCAGGGATTAAATACCTACTCTGTCAATCGATCCAGCCGTGGGTCGAGATAGGTAGGAACGATAACCATGCAAGGAATGTTGACAAGATAAAGTGCCAGATAGGTAAGGCCTCATTTAGGGTCACCCAGAGGTTATGTGGAAAATAAGTGAAGTGAGACTACATCCATCACTAGGCTAGGAGAAAACAAAAGTGCGACACCACCGAATATGAAGGAAAGCACTAGCCCTTCATTTGGGTAAATTATGTAGCTGGATCAGATATTTTTCTTGCAAGTATGAAAAGTTCATTAATTCTATTGATCAATTGTTCAACAAACATTTACCGGCGTTCCACAAATTCAGACATTGTGCTAAGTATAAATAAGGTGTACACCCAGCCCCAACGAGTGCATCTTCTCTGCAAGCAACATAATAAAGGCTACTGTGGAGACACATCCTAAGTATGGCGATGCCACAGGAATGAGTATGAGATGGGGGGTATTTTAAAATTATGATTATTTTATGTAATGTCACATCTACTTTTATGTGGTTAGGTAGTCCCACTTCAGACATTTAGAAATAAGCTCTTTTCTCTAATCCAATATAGGGGACTCTGACAAATGCAGGGTAGTTCACTTCCTAACCAATTCATTGATGTGGAAGTTAGTATTTATTTGCCCCAGGCAAAATGCCACATAAGGAAAATGTTCTCTGCTTCTTCTGAAGATCTCTCACCCCTGTCCAGGCCTTGACTAGGAAACTCGGGCCATGAACTTTGGGAGGCTGAGACGTGATCGGACTCACCAGCTATAGCCTCGTCCTTGTCACTGGAGAGAGGTATTTAGGCCCAGGCCCTGCCAAGGGAACAACTCCTTGGCTATAACAGGTTTATAAGAAAATACTGGAATATGGATTCAGAAATTAGAATCCATCTGTTTAAACTCAGTTCATACCTAAGAGTATGAAATATATACTTGATGATCTATATTTAATGTAGCCATTCAATACATATGGTCATATGGTCTTTAAAAATTTCATTCTAGACTTCAGATATAGTCTCAAATTATCTTTTTTAATGGAAAAATCTCAACTTGAAAACCATGGAAAGGTATCATTGAATCAGAAACTCACGAACCTGAGTATACCTGACTCTACCTGAGTATAGCTGAGTACTCCTGAGTTTACCTTAGTGTATCTGAGTCAACCTGTGCTTATGCACAGACATATAAACTGCCTCCCAGCTAAGAAGGAAGATGAAATTAACAGATCTAACATGTGAGGTGGGTGGCTGCATCAGCACTGGCCTTTCCATTAACTGCAAAGGAAGGCTGAGGCAGGCCAGACTGTTCCAGAGACGACTCAGGCCTGACTGTAAAATGGGTATCAGATGCAAACAGAACATTCACACAAACTCAGGAATTTTTACTAAACTGAATCTCATCCCCATAATGGAGATGGAGGCAGCCTGGAACCTTAAACCTTCTATGGGGTGGGAAGGTGATATAGGTGTGTAGGAAGAGGAAGGGGAGATACCAAAGCCTTTAACATGTGACTCTTCTACATTACAAATACAGTTTCTGAATCCAGATCTCACTGCAAGGGAAGGGGTAGAAAGTGGAAGGGGAGCTAGTTTGTATTTCCTCCTACTGGCTCCCAAGAATTGCTTCTGGAACATGTTGTATGGTCGAATGGGCCATGTTAGGTTTTCCATGTGGCATCAAATATAATTTGTCTCTTTGCTACTGATGCACTGGCATGTTCTAAATTCAGCCCCCACCCCTATATATATATATATATATGACTTATATGTATATATATATGACTTATATGTATATATATGACTTATATTTTCAGCTGCTTTAATAGTGATAAAATATGAACTGTGTTTATAACTATGAAGAATCAATTACATTATCAAACTCTCAGGTCCCTGTGCTTGGGAACAGAACTCAACATGGGGACACAGTCTTTTTGGGTAAGGTCTAGGTTCACCACCTTTCTCCTGTCCCATGTAAGTTGCACAATCTGTTTAAAAACCTCTTCCTCTAGTCTCTACCTCAGTTCTCCAAATGTTAAAGTTGTTCACCTCACTTACTCTCAGCAGAACATAATAAAAATTAAGCAAAACAAAAATAGAACATCTTGAATGTGAAATCATTTAGTTGCCTAGTAAGAAATTTCCTCACTATAAAGATAGCAAAATGCTGCTTCTTTTCCTTGTAATTCCTCCTATCGTGTCCATTTCCCTTTTTAAAGATTGTTTAAAAATAAATAGATGTGATACGTAGGGGCAAATCTAGCAGCGTAAAGCATCAAACATTATATTTCATACAGCTATTAAGGGTCAATAATGTAGGAACAGTTGAGTTGTGTGGTCCTTGCTCAGGTTGTGTCAGTAAGTTGTCATTAAGCTGTCATCTGGGGCAGCAGTCTTTGAAGACTTAACTGGGCCTTAAGGATCCACTTCCATGCTCACTCACATAGCTGCTGGCAGGAGGTTTCAGTTCCTTCCTACATGGGACACTAAGGGACTGCGTGCAACATGGCTTCCTCCAGAGTGAGTATCTACATGAGAAAGAGAGCCGGCAAGATAGTAGTCAAAGTATTTTATAACCTCATCTTGGCAGCTACATTCCATCACTCCTCTACATTCTATTGGTCACACAGACCAACCCTGTGACAGTGTTATATTTTTATAATACTCTACCGAATACTACCTATTTTTTTCCCTAAGAATGTCATCCTCTCATTTTATAGTCCAATCTTTTCACATGCCAAAGATTCATTATCCATCTTGGTGAGTACCATGAAGGCAGGATTACTTAACCCTTAAAAAATATAAAGGGTTCTGGGCTGGGTGTGGTGGCTCACACCTGTAATCCTAGCACTCTAGGAGGCCAAGGTGGGAGGATGGCTTGAGCTCAGGAGTTGGAGACCAGCCTGAGCAACAGCAAGACCTCATCTCTACTAAAAATAGAAAAATTAGCTATGATGATGCCACTGTACTCTACCCAGGAGAACAGAGAAAGACTCTGTTTCAAAATGTATATATTTATATTTTTTAGGAAATTTTTCATATATATTAATATTTATATACCATAATATCTAGACTTTAATATATCTGAAATTAATTTGGGTATATAGTGGTAGATAACAATGCATTGAATCACCATTTCAAACAAATAGACAGCCAAATTTTTTAACACTACATATTGAATAGTTCATACTTGCCCACTTATCAGAAAAGAAATCTCTAACATATAGTAAATATCCATGCTCTGTTTCTATAGTCTCTTCAGGTATGTATCCATGCAGGTATAAAGCTATTTTAATTACTATAATATTAAAGTAAATTTATATAATGCAATGCAGTGGCTGAAACCTAAGACAATATTAGGTTGTATTAATAGGAGAATCATATTCAGAGAGTGACAAATAATGGTCACAGGATCTTTGATCAGAACACATCTGAGTGCCAGACTCAAGGCTGGCTACCACCTTTGGGCGGGAGCATTCTTGGACCAGAATGTAGTCAGAGAACAGCTGGATTCTGAACCACGTGAGAGAAACAGGGAGGGATAGTTGGTCTTAAGAGGAGACGACCCAGGGATTGCTGGTGGTTGTCAAGTTTAAAGAGGAGTTGGACAAAACTCTCTTGTCTGGAAGGGAAAAAAAGGGGGGAGTGGAGTTAAAGCTACCCCTCAGCTCTATGTTGAGGAGAATTTTCTAGAAAAAAAGAGAACATCCTCAAAATAAAAGGGGTTGATTTGTGAGGGTAAGGGATACCTGTATCAAAAATATTTTAAAAGAAGTGGTAGGCTGTGAGAAGGTTTTATGTTTGGATAGGAAGTTGAACTTGGTGCTTCTGAGGGTCTTTTCCATTTCCCTAATTTTGCTTTCCCTTCCTTGAAACCTTTCACTTCTCGCCTATACCCAACATCTATCTGTCTTGCAACATTTCTCCAGCTGTGGTTTTTTTCTCTTAAATTGTTATTTAAATTTCTACTCTTGTAACCACACCAGACCAATCTGAGTCAACTTTTATGTAACAAAGTTGTGAATTGTTTTTCAGTTGTCATGGACCCCCAGGTTAAAGGTCACATTACCTGAGCATGCCCAAATGAGCCAAGTTTGCAACCAGGGGTGGAACCTAAGTGCTCTTTGGAGGAGCAAGGAGCAGGGAACTGAATTAAGGAGCGGACACAGCACGGCAGGATGCAGGATCCAATCAGATCAAGCCCTGGCATCACCCCATGGCAGGATCCCATCAGAGTCTGTTTCCTGGCATCACTCCATTGCAAGATCCTATCAGATCATGCCTTATTACCCTCTGACTATAAATCCTGCCCCAATCCCCAGCTCTGGGAGACAGATTTGAGTCTGACTCCTGTCTCCTTGTTTTGGCCTCAACCCAGTGCTTCGGTGTTTGACTTTCCGTTGCTTGCAGACAAACGAACCCAGTTTGGTTCAGTTATATCGTCTCTCTTGAGTGCAGTGACTATTCCTTAAAAGTCTTTTTTGTTTTTCTTTCACAGCACCTAGCCTAGTTCCTTGCATTTAAAGGTAGCTTAGTATATATTTATTTTTTGTTCAGCAAGGTGCTGACTAATATGCTAATTATTCTAACTCCAGTCACCAAAAATTCACAATGCACTTTTTCAGGGATCTGTTTCAGAAATACCCACCTTCTTATGTAACTGCTTCTGCATCTTTCATCCTCTTTCATTTCGCCCTCTCCTTTTCCTTCCTCGTTATTTTTAAAAGGAAAGAATAATCTTTTGCTGAAATTAAACCCTTTTTTTGGTGTGGTCAGAATTATAGACAGGAGGGAAACAGATGGCTGAGTTTTCAGGAGACAATTCCAGGCTGCTGAGGCTTAACAAAGCTAATAAAAGGTAATTTACCAAAGACTTAGAAAGTCACGGGGCATTTGAGATTGTTTAAAGCCCCAGACCCACTGGCCTTGCCAATACCCCCCACTGGCTCCCCCTGCACCCTTCCAGCCTTCAGAAGAACGTGATGTTGCCAAGCTGCCAACGACCAACCACTCAGAGGCTGTGGCTCTCCCAAGCACATGTGCGAGGCTGCTCTGGCCCACAGGCTGGGGCACCATTGTCTTTCAGCAAATGGCATTGGCTCCGTTCAGCTGCCCAGGGCGAGTCTCTATGCACCTGGCTGCAATCCCAGGACCCCTGTCGTGAGAGCTAAACAAACAGTGTAATGTAGCATCGGGGTCTTTATTTCACCATGGGGGGAATGCCTTGTTTGGGTTCTATTTCATTTTTTTTCCTCCAGAAAGGCTCAGTTTGATGTTTCCTACATCTGCTCTGTTTTGTTAGCATGTGTGTCCAAAAGCCCTTTTTGGACAAATATGCTGATCTTCTCTGAATAGAAAGCTTACAAAATGGCCTCATCTGCTTCTCTCAGACTTTGTCCACAAAGATGACCTGGGCCTATGTGGACCATGATGACATGTCCCTTGGCCACTCCTTTAGGCTATTGTCACCCCCATACTGACCCTACACAGGGCAGTCACCAAGAGAAAATGCTGCTTGTGCTTTTGTTGTCTTAGGTTTAGGACAGAAACAGTATAAAATGTACAGGATTCATCACAGAACATCCAAAGAGGCAGGCGGGACCACTGGGACCCAGGTTGGCTGAGACAACACAGGGAGAACCTGAAATAAGACAGACAGAAAGTCATTAGCCACATGAGGCACTGACTTCATCTGACCGCTCTTGGTCTTCAGTGATAAAAGATAATGTATCCTGAGATGCCACTGGAAGACCTATGAAATGGGGAGGGATTTTGCTTAATTTAGATTCATACAGACCCAGCCTCTGAGCTTTCAGACTGGAGCAGCTAATGTTTATGGAATTCTTATTACAGTTGACCCTGGAATAATGTGGAGGTTAGAAGCACCAATTCCCCATACAGTTGAAACTTTTGATTCCCCAAAACTTAACTACTAATAGCCTATTGACCAAAGCCTTAGTGGTAACATGAAGAGCTAACATGTATTCTGTGTGTTATATGTATTTTATACTGGTTTTTTTTACAATAAAGTAAACTAGAGAAAAGAAAATGTTAAGATCATAAGGAACAACATAAGGAAACATATATTTACTATACATTAAGTGGAAGTGGATCATCCTAAAGGTCTTCATGTTGAGTAGGCTGAAGAGGAGGAAGAAGAGGAAGTGTTGGTCTTGCTATCTCAGGAGTGGCAATGGCAGAAGGAAATCTATGTATACGTGGACTCTCACAGTTTAAACCTTAATTGTTCAAGGGTCAACTATACTTTATGTGCCTGGTAATGTGCTAAGTACTTGCAGAGGAAGGGAGAAAGGAGCTTATATTCAGTTACAAAAAAAATACAGACACATTTCAACGTGATGCAATGATTGCTACATGCACCAGGAATGATGGGCATGCACGGGCAGTACTCACTCCTCCTTTTAGAAAACATGGTATCTGAGGTTGGACTAGAAATTGAGAGCCCAAGAACTGGGCAAATCAGCAAAGGAAGGGGTTTGTGCTTAAGCAATGTAGGAAAACATGAAACAGCACTGTCTGAGACTCAAAATCATGATCCAGCATGGTGTGGGCAGGTCCCCGTATGGAGCTTGGAATATTTACAACACAGAGAAGTAGGAAATGACAATGGAGAGGTAGAGACGGCCACATCACAAAAGCCTCCCTGTAGTAAATGAAGAGGGTGTAGATTAAGGGGAGCTGCCAAAGGTTTCAAGCAAGGAATGTACAGGTCCACCTGTAAAATGATTACTCTGGCAGGACATTGGAGGATGGATTTCAAGGAGGTGGTAGTGAGCAGGGAGAAACGGGGGGGGGGAGGGGTCAGGGGAAACTTCCACTTTCCCCCTAAAAGATCAACTCACAATTAAAGCAGATTAATAAGAGAAAGAGGTTTATTTGCCATACACATGGGGAGAATCACAGAGTGATTACCCAATATCCCAATGAGGTCCAGAAATTTTTATACCCTCCTTTTAGAGGGGAGGGGGAGATGAGGAATATGGGTAATTCTGTTTAGGGGCAACAAATGGTTGCTGGGGAGGATGAGTGGATTGGGGGAAACAGATTGACTTGTAAATAATTCTCTTTAAAAATTAGCCTGAGAGACTGGTATTATATTTAAAATATTTTGGGCCACATCTGGTTGCATTCTTGATCTCCTTTCCTGCAATATAGTGAGATAACAAGGAGAGGAAGGGAAGTCAATTGTTTTTTGTGTTTTTTTGATGGGTCCATCTGGTTTACCCAGAGAGAGGGAAAGCCCCTTCCAAGGCCTGTTGATCTCTAAGAGCCTTTAATTCAAAACACTGTTTATACCAAGGAGTCATATTTTAGGGTGACTTTTCCTAAGTTTCTTCAAAACCATTGGCAGATAAACCCCTTGGGTCACTAAACCCCTATCCCTGACTCCTATACTTCTCTCACACTGCAACCCAGTCTTTCAAGAAATTCCATTGCCTTTACTTTCAAAATATTTACAGAGTCTGCCTTTTCTCCCCACTTCCACTGCTACCAACCTGTCCCAGGCACCAGCATCTCTCACCTGCATTATGGCTACAGCTTCCTACTTTGTATCCCTATTTCTCTCCTGGTTTTCCTAGGTCTGTTCACAATGCAGCAGCCAAAGTGATCATCTTATATATCACATCCCATCATTCCCCTGCTCAAAACCCCACAATGACTCCTCTTGCTGTTTTTGGACATACCAGCCATACTCTCATTTTAAAGTCTTTTCCCTCTGTCTGGGATGTTTCCCTGGGTTAAGCACATGGCTTTCCTTCTTCAAGTCTTTGAGAAAATGTCATCTTCTCAAAGAGTCTTACTGCAATCATCCTATTTAAAATGGCAAACTACAGCCTCTCCACCCTAATCCCAACATCAGTGCCTATTTCTTTTTTTCTATAGTTATTATTTTAAAATTTACTGTATAACTTATTTATTATGTTTTTATTGTCTGTCTTCTCCCTCCCTAACTAGAATGTAAGTTCTTTGAGGGCAAGGAACTTTTTCTATTTTGCTTGCTAATTATATCCCAGGTTCCTAGAACAACAGTGTCCAGCATACAATATATTCTTAACAAATATTTGTTGAATCAATAAGTAGCATTCGTTCAAATGAGAGATAAGAGACTTAACCAAGGTAGTGATGTGGGGAAGAGGAGGAGAAAGACTTTGCATATACTCATAGGACTTCCCGATTGATTGAAAGTGCTGGGTAAGAGAAAGGGAATGATCTGGAATGAATGTCAGGCTTAGATGGTTAACTGAGACAGAAGAGGACTTGGTAGGGAGGAAAGGGAAGATCATGATGAGCTCTATTCAGGACATTTTTAGATGGAGTTGATTGTGGAATACTCAAGTGGAGAGTTAGAATTGAATCTTAAAGCTCATTGGAGAGATAAGAACAGATGCAATACAAGTCATCCGCAAATTGACTTGCAAAGAAACTAATGGCAACTAACTCAAGGAACCAGAGATCAGTAGCCAAGAAGAACTGTACATTATGCTATATACATACAGAGGAGAGAGAAGTTCCAGGTACATTTCAGAGGGGCTGGCTAAATTTTGTCTATAATTTCAAATTTCATTCTTCAAGGGAAGTTTTTCCTATGAGATGTAAGTTGTAACATCCTAAAATGAAAAAAAGATTTGCAAAAGCTAAAGTTAAAACATTCTTGGGGTAATTACATTTTGTGCAACTGAAAAGGACTAAACATTCATCCAAAAATAAACTCAATTGCATTGTTTATCTCAGATAATTATCTAAATGTTGGTGAAAGGGCAAGGTATGGTTTTTTTCCCTCTAGATTAAACACAACTTTCCCCCTGCGAATTGCATAGAATTTTAAAAGGCATCATGTGAAGGCAAGTAATATTATCTCCCTTTACAGAAGGGGTCAGTTCATAAAAAGGTTAAGGTAATTCCCAAGGATTGTACATAGAGTCAAAGGGCAACTCCTGGAACAAATCTTCAAAATCTTGAATCCCAGGCCAGGGTCCCACAAATCGAGGTCATCCTTCTGGTCACAAAAGCTTAGGCAGATTTATGAGATAAACAGAAGAAAAGCAGTAATGTTAGACTCTTGGTTTGGATACTAATAATTCATCCCTTTCTCTGATGTTTAAAAACTCATCTCATTTGATTTCTATCTTTTTTAAAAGCATGGATGCTTCAGAACCTAAATCCACTCTTCCATCGGTATCTTTTAGTCCCGTGCTGCTGGCCCAGAAGGATGGGGGCAGGGGGCAGAGGAACTTCCTTCTTTCTCTGTGATGGGGAAAAGGCTCCTCATTTGGTCTCACAATGTAAAGCAATGAGATCAGGAACCTGGAATTCTGGGCAAGGCTCTGCCCTGAGGATCCCAATGAGGCTGGGAATATTGTCCCTCTAGTCCCTGGTTTCTTATACTGCAGAACCAGGGAGCTGGACTCCACCATCCCCTGAGGCTGTTTGTTGCTCCACAGATCTAGAACTTTATGTTAAGTGAATAAGGACATTTGAATGGTAGCATCAAAATGTCACCAATTCCATTCAAATCAATCAAAAATGAATAATATGTCTGAGCTAGTTTGTTCGCCAGAATTCTGAGGGCCCCTTGGACAGACTGACCACATGCAGTTGCTCCTCAACTGGAGGAACTGTGTGAGTTGCGGGGCAGGGTGTTGGGGTCATGGCAGAGTTAGAAAGCAGCGAGGAAGTTGTTGATCTGGAAAATGGGCTTTGGGAGGTGTTGGTAAAAGGTTTGTGGGAAGGCTGTGTGGGACATGATAGAGTTCTTCTCTGTGATACCTCAAATCTTCAGTTAAGCACAAAACACAGAGAAGGATTGTATTGCTTGCAGAAAATAGAGAAAGGGCAGGGATCTATGTTCAGCTTTATGTCCAAATTTGGCTTAAGGTGCCTCACTGAAGAATCTATGGGATCAGAAATAGAAACAGAGGGGAAAAATGGAAGATGTAGGATCAGAAATAGAAACAGAGGAAAACAAAAGGAAGATGTAGAATTTATGGGGAAGACTCTGAATGTTCCAACCTAGAATAAGAACTAGAAGCTAGCTTTACCTAAATTAATGAGTGGCAAAGTGACCCTGAATAATATATTATCATATCTTGGTTACATTAAAAAGATATTTTAGGCCAAAATATTAATATGAATATTACACCCAAGAAACTCTGAGTCCTCATTGAAAAATAAAGCAAAATAATTAATATCAATGACTGCAACATTGTTCAAATCCAGTACTGAAACAATGATACATACAACTTAATATAAAACATTTCTGAAATCAAGCTCATGAAACCATCACGAATGTTTATGTATAGCTACATTTATTGACAGGGAAGTACTACACAAGGTAATGTTTTTGAAAAAAAAAAAAAGAAAGAAAAACAAAACAAAAACCCAGATGGCAAAGCAATGAGTGTGAATCTAATTTTAAAATAGACGTGTATGTATATTTGCTTAGGAAAAGTATCTAGAAGGATCTACATGATATGTGTATAATATGTGTCTATTTCTGGTAGGATTTCAAATTTTATTTTGAAAATGTTTACTAATATAGTCTAGCTTTTTTGCTATGTTTGTGTTTAGTTTAAAAAAGTTGGTTACAACCTGAAATCAGAGATATAGAAACACAGTCGAAGGTAATTTCTTCTTTGTTGGCTTATTCCCAAGGAGGCAGGGGAAGCCTTATCTTAGAAACAAGTTGTCCCAGCACTGCTGTCCTCATTGCAAACCAGCCTTGATTCCTGAAGCCAAAAGACTACATCCTGCAGCATTTGTCCAGAAAGAGTGGGGAGAGGTGACCTCTCGAGCTTGAAGTCTTCTCTTCCTGCTCTGTGCCCTGGGACTGCAGTTCCCTGCCAAGGACTAAGTAAAGGTCCATGCTCCTCGCAGTCTACCGTGAACATCTTGGTTTAAGTGCCCTCCTACCTCGGAATCCAGTCTTCACAAGGAAAGGAGAAGAAATCAGCAAAGAGGGAAAACTGGATGAAGATTATGAATAATAAGCACATGTCCTTCAAGGCCCGTGAAAACATGAAAAATAATCTGATGAGCCTTTTTCATCAAATTTAGGGTACCCTCATGTCCAAACAAAATGTCTAATATGCAGCCAAGCGGGGCAGAGTTGGGCTTCAAAGATGTTGGGAGGCCATGATTTATCAAAATGAAACAACCAAATGCAATGTAAGGTCATCTCTGGGCTGCAAGCGGGCCAGAAGTCATCTTGGATGGAAGTTCCATATGGCTCTCACGTCAAGCAGAGCTAATCCATTTAGAATAGTCAAGGGCATGTATCAGCAATCAATCAGTGAATATTTATTGAGCGTATTGGACAAGGACTGGCTGTCTTGATTAAAACAGTAATGAAACACTTCATGGTTTCATCAGAGAAGAGTTCCAGAAGGAAATCTCCCAGTAATAAGAGCAAGATGGAGAAGCAGCCTCAACTCTCCCCTACCCCTCTGACCTAGAGAAACTTACTTTTCCCTTAAGAATTTTCAATTTCTGCTACTATCATAAAAACCAACTCTTCTCCCTTTAAATTCCCAGTTCCACTTTAGACAAAATGGTTCTTAGTGACATCTAGACAGCCTGACATTTGCAAGAACAATTTTATCAAATTTTAAAGACACAGTAAAAATAATATTTTATAGAAAGTCTCCCAGAGAAAAAATGGTGGTGACTCTAAAGTCAGTTGTTGAGGCCATGGTAACTTTGCTGTTAGCTGCCACCAGGCTTCTAGCTCATTCTGCTTCCCAGACAATTTCCAAAACCTGAAGTTCTCTTCCAGTGTCTGTATTTTATTTCTTAGGGAAATACAGCACCTGTCTAACTGAGGGCCATGACAAGTGTATGATAGTTTGGAGAGGATTAAAGAATATCAGTCCTGTCTCCTGGCCTTTTCTTTCATTTTAAATGTTTCATATGAACTGAAGACAGTACTCCATTATTTGGGGGAAGAAAAAGGAGTTGACACGTTTAAAATTGTTGGTCCTAGCCACACTGTAATAACTAATCCTAACCTTATGTAGTATAAATACAGTTTTTAAATAGTGGGAATTACACTGAAGTCAATAAATACTTATTAAATGACTACTATGTGCTACTGTATAAAATATCGAAAGGCTTATGGAGATAAGTAAAACATGGCTTTGTCCTTCAAGGGGTTTATAATCCAATAATGGAAATAAGATGAATATAGGCTTTACTATAAGATGGAAAGTAAGTTCACAAGATTTTTTTTTCCCTCAATATGCCAAGGCAGCTTAGAGGTGGAAGAGAACACCGCCAATTGGAACCGAAGGGAGGACTTCTTCAAGGAATTAGTGTTGGGATGAGCATGGAAGGACAAAGTGGACAGAGATGAAAGGCACTCCAAAAAGGAGGAATATTATTAGCCAAGGTCCAGAGTTGAAAAAGTGAGACAGGAGTCAGGCCACTGAGCAGGAGGATCGCTTGAGGTCAGGAGTTCAAGACCAGCCTGGGTGAGAGAGCAAGACCCGCATCTCTAAAAAAAAAAAGGGGGAAAAACAAAAAAAAGAGAAACAGTCAAATGAGTGGAGCAAACTAAGGAAGATCTCTTAAAGGAACAGTTCTGAGACAGCAGATCCCTTCGCTTTTCTCTTTGTCATCCCATGCAATGTTCAAATACAGTAGCTTCCTAGTTGATGGGGAGGGAAGCCAGAATGAGTACTTGCAGTTCAGAGTTTCCAAATATTCTTTCCATCTGTGAACCAATTTTGAGGCTCTCAGGAGATTTAATGCTCTCTGTTCAGCTCCAAAGATCCTCTAATTAATGAAAAAGCTGAAATTCAGCCTAGAGATTAGGTAATCAAAGCACGTTAAGGAACTCATTGATTCAGGAATCTCTTGCAAAAAAAAATCCACTGGGTGGAAATCTAACTTTGCAAACAGAGTTCTTAAAGTAGGAATCCAAGCACAGAAAAGGGCGGCGTGCGGATGCTTCAGATTATACACAAGCTCTCTTTCTAAAGTCCCTGAATCAGAAAATTAGCCCCAGTGCCAACAGTACTGGGAAAAAAACCTGTCTTCTCAGCTTCTCTGGCTACCAGTGACAAGCAGAGACCAGTTGCTCAGGCATTCAGGGACCTCTTGTCTTTGCAATTACAACAGAGAAAATAGTTTCTAGGGCAGACCCAAGTCAGGGCAGGCCTATGTCATGAGTATCTTCTGCTTCAGGTTTGTTGTTTGATCACTATCCCCATTCTTTGGACCTGGGGATCTGGAAAGGAGACTATTTTCTGCTCTATGACCAGCCAGTCTTTTCATTACTTTGCCATAAGAAGTGCAGACTCCTTTGTCACCTTGCCAACCTGTGCTAGAAGCTTCTAGACTTAAGTCTCAGTTTCTATGGGACTGCCAAGATTTAGGTCTTGATCCTAGATTTTTTTTTTTTTTTTAGGAAGCTAAAAGTTATAAGCCAGGCATAGTGTTGCACACCTATAGTCCCAGCTACTTGGGAGGCTGGAGGATTGCTTGAGGCCAGGAGTTCAAGGACAGCCTGGGCAACATAGCAAGACCCCATCTCTAAAAAAATGTTACATATAGTAAAAATTACAGCTCTTAAGTGTAAAATTCAATAGAGGTTCTGACAAATGTATCCATCTGTATAAGCAACAACTCAATCAAAATATAGACCATTTCTAAGACCCCTGAAGATTTCCTCGTACCCTTATCCAGTCAAACTCCCCCCGACTCACACACACACATGAGCAACCATATGTTGATTTTGATCACCTTGGATTTCTTCTTCCTGATTATTTCATGTAAATGAAATAATAACATTTGTACTCTTTTGGGTTTGGTTTATTTTACTCAACATAATGATTTCAGATTCATTCATACTGTTGTATGTTTATTTCTTTTCTTTTCTTTTTTTTTTTTTGCTGAGTATATTTCATTGTGGATGGACATGTGAGTCATTTCCAGTTTGGGGAAATTGTGTAAAAAGCTGCTATAAACATCCTGTACACTATCTGTAGGCATATCTTTCATTTCTCATGCATATATAACTAAGAGTAAAATCACTGGATCATAGGGTAGGTGTAGGTTTAACTTTAAAATAAAGAAGCTGCTAACGAGTTTTCCAAAGCAGGTGTCTCATTTTATACACTTACCAGCAATATATGAGAGTTATAGTTGTTCCACATCTTGGCTAATATTTGATGTTATCAGTCTTAATTTTAGCCATTCTAGTCTTTGTAAAGTGGCATCTCACTGTAGTTTTAATTTGCATGTCTCTAGTGATTAATGATGTTAAATATCTTTTTATGTGCTTATTGGTCATTCACGCATCTTCTTTTGTAAAATATGTGTTCAATATTTTCACTGTTTTTTATTGGATTGTTTGTCTTTATTATGGATATATAGAAGTCCATTCATTATGTATTCTTGACACTAGTGCCTTAGGAGATATTAATGTATTAAAAATATTGTCTCCCAATCTGTGACTTGAGTTTTCATTTTCTTCATGTTGCCTTTACAGAGGCAGAAGGTCTTCTGTAAGTTTTTGTTTTGAAGTATAGACTCACAGGAAGTTGCAAAGATAATACAGAAAGATTCCCCAGTACCATTCACACGGTTCTTGCCAATGGCTGCATCTATAGTACATTATCAAAACCAGGAAATTGACTCTGCTACAGTGTGTATACATAGTTCTATTCTATTTTATCCCAAGTGTAGATTCCTGTAACCACCATTACAGTCCAGATACAGAACTAGGTCACCTCCACAAAGATCTCCTTGCAATGTCCTTTATGGTCACATGAGCTACGATCACCATCCCCAACCCTTGGCAACTACTCATTTGTCTTTACAAATCCTCATTTTGAAAAATGCTATGCAAGTCAAATCAGACAGTCTATGACCTTTTGAAATTGAATTTTTTCATTCATCATAATGCTCTTGAAATCCATCCAAGTTGTTGCATGCATCCACAGTATACCATCTGTGGTACGGATACACTACAGTTTATTTAACCTACTGAAGGACCTTTTGGTTATTTCTGGTTTGGGGCCATACAAATAAAGCTGTGATCAACTTCCATATATAGGTTTTTGTGTGGATGTAAGTTTTCATTTCTCCTGGATAAATGCCCAGAATGCAATTGCTAGGTTGTATTGTAAGCATGTGTTTAGTTTCTAAAGAGACAGCCAAGTTGATTTCCAAAGTGACTATGCCATTTTAAATTCCCATTATAAACAATGTCTGAGAAATCCAGTTTCTTCATGTCTTCTCCAGCATTTAGAATTGTCACTATTTTTTATTTTATCTGTTCTAATAGATGTACAGTGACCTGATACACCTAGTGGCTAGTGATCTTAAACATCTATTGATGTGCTTGTCGTTTGTATATAATATTCACCTCTTCAGTGAAAAGGCTCTTTATGTCTTTTGTCTGTTTTCTAATTGGTTATTTTTTATTGTTGTGATTTGAGAGTTCTTTTTATATTTTAAATATCAGTCCATTATGAAATAGTTTGTCCCACTCTGTAGCTCGTATTTTCATCTTCTTAATAGAGTCTTTTACAGAGTCAGTATTTTTAATCACGATGAATCTCAATTTATCAATTTTTTCTTCTGGTGTCATATCTAAGAACTTATCACCAGTCCTAAGTCCTAATGATTTTCTCCTATGTTTTCTTTTTAAAATTTTACAATTTATGTTCTACATTTAAATCCGTGACCCTATTTTGACTTAATTTTTATATAAGATGTAAGAGTTACATAATGGGAGTAATGGGAAATTAGTGTTTCATAGGTAGTACAGAGTGTCAGTTTGGGAACATGAAAAAGTTCTGGAGATGAATGGTGGAGATGGTTGCACAACAATGTGAATGTACTTAATGCCCCAGAACTGTACATTTTAAAAATAGTTAAAATACTGTATATATTTAACCACAATAAAAAAAATCAGTTGACCCAAAAGTGTGAGTATATTTATAGATTTCTGTTATGTTCCATTTGTCTATTTGTACTTATGCCAATAACACACTCTCTTGATTACTACATAAAACAAGTATTTGTATAAAATAAGTGACACCTGACTTATAGTATGTATTGAAATTAGGTAATATGAATCTTTTAATATGTCCCCCTTTTTCATGATTTTTTATCTTTTTAGGTCTTTTGAGTCTCCGTATGCATTTAAAAATCAACTTGTCAATTTCTACCCAAAAAAGCTTAATGGGATTTTGACTAAACTTGCAGTGAATCTTCAATCAGCTTGAGAAGAATTGGCATCTTCACAACAGTGAGTCTTTCAAACCATAAATATCATATATTTCTTCAGTTAGTAGGCCTAGTTTAATTTTTCTCAGCAATGTTTTGGTTTTCAGTGTAGTGATATAGCTTCTGTTAAATTTGTTTTTGTTTTGATGCTATTATAAATGGAATTGTTTTTAAGTTATTTTCCAATTGTTTGCTATTATTTGTATTTAGAAATACAAATGATTTTTGTATATTCATCTTGTATCTCTCTACTAAATTCACCAACTAATTGTTTTGTTGATTTATTGGGGTTTTTAAATTATAATTATAATTGTCTTATTTTTTCTTTCTAATTTTTATGACTTTTTCTCTTCTGGCTTCATTTGCATTAGCTAAGACCTCTATCGACATTGACTAGAAGTGGTGCTAGCAGACATCCTTGTCATTTATCTTAGGGTGAAAGTATTATATGCACCACCAAATATGATGTTATCAGCATACTTTCTTTAATGTATCCTTTATAAGACTGAGGGAATTTCCTTGCATTCCTGATTTGCTGAGAGTTTTGATCATAAATGGATGTGGAATTTGATCAAATGCTTTTTCTTCCTGTATTGAGATGGATATATCTCAATGGTTTTTCTCTTTGATGGTGAACTACATTGAGAATTTCTGAAAGCTAAGTCACAAGCATATCTATTAGAGTTCCCTTTTCACTCTCAAAAGCACTCCATATTTTACAAAAAATTGTGATTGACTTTTCTAGATTCCTTCTTAGTTGCATAGAACCACTGGGCTTCTTCAATTTGCAGCTTTAGAAACCTGCTACTCCCAGTAAATGAGATTTGCCTGACTTTATCAGACACCCTAAGAGTAGGAGGTCTCCCTGATACTAGTAGGTAGCCAAGAAATTTGGGAACCTAAAGAATTTCTTGCCTGATGAGATATTTTTAAAAAACAGAGTTCTCAATCCTTCCCCTACCCAAGTCTCCAAATGCCGCCATCTGGGTGGTGTTCAGGCCCAGGGAAAATCCGGAATGGGAACCACTGCAGAGAGTTCGTATTCACCCCTTTCTGGTCCCATTGCTCCCTACCAGAACTGAATCCTCAAAAAATTGGAACTTTCTAGAGATTTAAAGCTAAAGAGAAAGTGGTAAGTGGTAAAAGAATGGCCTTTTCTATTTAAGTACCATAATTGATAAATATATTTAAGGGAATACTCTCAATCTGAAGTCAAAAGTGTCTCTTGGGAGTTTCCACTGTGGTCTGGAGGTACTTTTGAGGTGAAGCCAAAGCCTTTGAGAATTGCTTTCAAATACTTTCTAAAATTAACATGACCAGGAGCAAATTTCATCGAGTAAAGGTAGATGGCATTTTGGTACCATCTTTAAATGGAAACTTCTTTAGGCTGGGATTTCAAAGACCTGGTTTTGAATCTCAGCTTTGTCATGAACTCAGTGTGTGATGCAAGGCAAGTCACACCACTTACAATAATAATAATAGCTGATATTTATATAGAAAAATGCCAGATATTTCACGTTATTTCACTAATGTAAAAGAGGGAATATTGGCAGGGTGAATTGAAGATAGTAATTCAAGAGTAGAGACAAGAAGTATCCAAAAAATGATAATAGCTGTCACTATGCTAAGGACTTGTTGTGAAGTATTTCACTGAACCTTCACGACATCCTGAGAAGGCAGGTTCCAGTATGGCAGGAAAGCAAGACGCAGAAAGGTGGCCTTCCCCAAGGCCAGAGAGATGGCAAATGGCGGAGCTGAAACTTAAATACAAGCACTCAGATCATAAAGTGCTAGTTTTAGTCTCAATGCTCAACTCGCTATGTCCTAACATGGAAAATAGACAAAAAGTGTATATATATAAGCTTTTCAAAGGAGCATGATCACAAGGACAGAGGAACAATCTGGAACTCATTACTTTAACCATGAACCCTCAAAGCTACCATTTACTGAGTGCTTATAGACAAAACATTTTTCCTGATGTACTTTTCACACATTTATTTTCTTTACTCCTGAAACTGGCATTTGCCGTTGTCTGGCCTTAGGTTACCAGCTCTGTAAAATGGCTTCAGTGCCATCTCTGGCCACCTCGGTGTGGATATCCTTTCTCAGGCTCAGCTACTTAGGATTCTGCATGTTTGCTATGTTTCCCTGCTTTGCTCACACCTGGATGTCCTAGAATCCATTCCCTTCACTGAGGATAATCCAATTTGATCCAGTCCTTGGTCCTAGGACACCTGACCCACTTATTGGTCAACTCCCAGCCCTCACCAACCCTGGGTTGGGAATAGGGTTAGACAGCCTGCCCCTGTATCCACAGGAGAATACCATGGAATGTTTTAAAACCTGGACTAGGCAATCTGAACAAAATGCAACTAACTTGTGCTTTCTCCTACAAAGCTATGAACTAGAAACCACTGGAAACCTGCCCTACGTCCCTAGCAGGTAGGGAGAAACCAAACATCAAAGCCAAGCAAAGAGAGCAGGGCACACAAAAATAATATAATGCATTAGGGGACAGGAGCTATAGCTAGGAGCCAAGTGAAGTGAGGGTAAAAGTCTGAGGGTTAAGGGAGAACCAAATTCAGGTCTTGCATTGAAGCCTTAGCTGATTCCATTTTATATTGATGGTCAATGTAATGTGAAAACCCAGAGCCAGAAGCATGGACAGGCAGGAACTCAAGGCAACAGTTCTAACTGGGGAATGACCTTATATATATTTTTTAATTAACTGTTTCCCTTAGCAGGTGACACACACATACACACACACACACACACACAACCTGGAATCACACAGTTTGCATTGAGATGGAGAATACTTGGGCTGTAACTTAAGCACCATTTTACTTCAATGTAAATTTTACAATCTTGTGACAATGTCTAATTATGAATCTTTGGAGGTCCCTGATAATGATCTGTGAACACTCCTTACACACTAAAGCTGGGAGTGGAATACTAGTCCCAAAGCAGCCAATATCATGCCTTCTACATATTCTGTTGAGATTCTTTGCACTCTGGTTCTCCAAGCAGCACGCCCGAGTCTCACTTGCACAGGGAATTGTTCCTGCAGTGTTTGCAGACTCCTTGCACACTGATAGCACTCCCACCGCATGACAAACCAGTCTCATGACTTAGGCATCTTCAGATCCAGAGCCCATGTAACTGTCTCTCTTCCTGGGGCTCAAAAAGGCCAAGGGGTTGAATACCAGACCCACCCCTGTCCTCTGGGCAGAAGCTGATGGTTTCCCAGACTCCTGGCCCAGACACGGGGTCTTTAGAACAGAGCTAGGAATGTTTCCTGGAGTCTAATGCAGCCCAGAGGTCGTGGGAGTGATGTTGCGTGATGATTAATGACAGGGAATGCTTAGTCGGGATTAGCTTTAATTTACACTTAGGTGTTGGCAATTTCTTGTAGACAATTATTTCTCCAGGACATCTCGTTATTCTCTCTGAACTACATGGCTATGACTGTTAGGTGTGTACTTGGGCTCCCAAACCTTCCTGAATAGTGAATGGAAGACACAGGACTGCCTGCGTGTTCCCATCTGGCACCTGTCTCCTATTGTTCCTATGGTCACCTCCATTATATTTCCCAAAATGGCGACACTTTCCTCTATTTATAGAACTGCTTGGCTAGTTGCATACTGTCAAAAAAAAAAAAGAAAACAGAACAAAGAGGGAAAATGACTGTCCTCATGTTCTTCATGGTCTGCCTTATTTGTGTTCCGAAGTCCACTAAATGAGATGTGTTCTGGTTCTCAGTTACTTCATCCTAAATCCTCATCCTATTCTTTGACAATTTCTGACTCCGCTCAAAATATAGATGATAATGCCAATCCCTTATATTTAAAATAAATTTGAATATAAAATCTGAATCTCTGAGATTTGCTTTTTAGAGGAAATGAAGTTTCAGGCAATTTCCTAAAGAAACTGAAAATTTAACTACTTAAGTAAACAAGCAGCAAACAAAGAAAAAGTGCAACACGATCGTGGAGGGTGGAGGGGAATCACAGACATGGTTATATTGGCCTTAGTGGGCTGAAATCTTGACATCTCTATGACAATATCTGATGAACACTTGTTTCTATTGTCTTAAATTGTTTCATCAGCCTTCATAACTACACTGGTACTTATTATTCTCAGGTGAGAGGCCAAGTTTAGTGCTCACTCGCGTGGTTTGGTCCTGATTTATCATGTTTTGGTAAGAACCAGACTCCACATTCATGTGGGTCAGTTGGGTACGTGAGCTACAGCTTCCTTCCACGTTGTGGCTGGACAATGTCTACAACTAGAATTTAGTCACTAGACAGCCTCTCTTTTAGCTGTACAAGCTCATGCCATCACTTTATTCTCTTAATATAATGAGGGTAATTTGGTGTTAAACTATAATTGATTTATAACTGTTTCCTTCTCTTTTGTCAACTAGTCTATGAGTTGAGGGAAAACATCAGTCTCTAGAAATCTAAATCAAATGCATCTTACCGTCTTCTCAGAAGTTATATTTGATCCAAAGCCCTACAACATGCTACCATATCCTGGGAAAATAAGACCAACTGTGTAGCAATCAGTCTCTTAAAATGATTGTGGCTGTCTTATACTTAAGAAGAGTTCATTGTCAACAGTCTTAATAGACAGTAGTCTTAAGTTTACAAAATATGACCCATTATTATTGAAACTGGAACTTCTAAATTTTAATTAACATTTCTTTTAGAGGTCCTAGTGCTATTAAAAAGTAGACATTGCCTGGTTTAGAAAAGAGAAATGAGTCGTTTGTCTTCAGAAACTGGCAATATTATGCAAGGAATCTTGGGTATACAGATAAACTGAGTTCGACAAGACACTTGGGAAACAAAGAACTGGTTTTTGTTTATTTGTTTTTACATGTGGCCTTATAAAACATATTTGGGTGATTTAATTAACCTCTGTGAGCCTCATTTATTCAGTTGCAAAATGAAAAAATAATTGAACCTAACTCACTGGTTTATTGTGAAGATTAGAGAAAAGGATACATGTGCTAGGCACGGAGTGAGCACTCAATAAATATTAGCTGTTAAGTTTTTTAATGAGGGAAGGACAATTATAGCCTCTCAAGTGTCAGATTCAATGTGACTCAAGTCACACCATCTCACTTGAAGTTGTGAGTCACAGGCTTTTATTCCAGAACTGCATGAAAACCCCATAATTCTGAAGTCAAAGGGAGAACGAATTCTCAAGAGATTTTGACCCTATTAGAATGATTCAGGGTGAGCTTTCTATTGAGTAAACAACACCTGGTAAAGAAAACCAGACATAAGTTAAACAGGGACACATCACAGTTAAAGCTTGCCTGATACTCAACTCTAGGACAGACATACATATATATGTATGTATACATGTATTCTATAAATCAGTTTGCCTTAATCTATTTGCCTTTAATCAATATCTACATGTCATTTTGAGTCTTTCTCTTCTGCCCTGACCTCTTTGGAATTCGTGGTGTGTCTTAGAATTGATGTCCTAATGTAAAGTTAAATACAGTCTGGGCATATGTTATTTCTAAATTCCTTTGCAAGTTTTCTCATTTCTATAAAAATAAAAATTTATAAGAAGTCATGGATTGTTAGTATTTATTAGGATGTCTGTTTTAATAAATAGAGTTGATTCTGATGGAAAAGCTAAATTGGTTATGTCTTGGGCCCATCTTTTCTGTTAGTTCTCCACAGAAAGCCCACAGGGATAAGCCACATGTGGCTCTCAGAATCATATCAGAATCATAGAAGTACTGTCTAGGAGGAAACGACACTCCTGGAATGAGGCTATGAAGTCCCTGGAATAGTTCTCAGTGCTAACTCAGATGCTGACCCAGTGTGGACTGCCCACACCAACACCTGCCCGGCAAAACCCTGTGCCTGATCCCAGCTCTGGGCTCTGCTTCTGCCAATCCCTCATGCTGAGGTCCAAGAAGAGTGGGAATACTTTCCTATGTGTAAGGACAGAGCAAGATTCTCCTAGTTTCAAACATTTAGCATTCCCTTCCTTTGGCATTAGCAATTTTCGTATCTAGGTGATGGTAATGCATATGGGTAAGAAATGTGTTATCAATATAAGTATATTGACAAATATTAGATATATAGATTTTATAAAGTATATCAACTCTAATCTATATATCTAACAGTAATATGATTTATATCACTAATATTATAGTACAGTTGGCCCTGAGTATTTGTGCTTTCTGCATCCCTGGATTCAACCACCCACAGATTGAAAATATTTCCCCCAAAATGGATGGTTGCATCTGTACTGAATATATACAAACTTTGTTCTTGTTATTATTCCCTAAATAATATGGTATAACAACCATTTGCATAGTATTTGCATTGTATCAGGTATTATAAGCAATCTAGGGATGATTTAAAGTATATAGAAGGGTAATATGCAATTACTACACCATTTTAGGGACTTGAGCATTCATGGATTTTGGTATGGTAGGGTCAAAACCAATCCCCCATGGATTCAAGGGACAACAGTAATCCCATATATTAATTTTTTTAATACCACCATTAGTAAGTCCTACATCAGAATCCAGACATTACAGGATAAATACATATCAGAATTACAGAATGTTGAATTGGATCATATAGATTTATATAGATCCTCTCTCATTTATCAATTAAATGAGGCTTGGCTTAGATTTTTGCCTAATTTGAATTCATTTAATTTTGAAAGTATAAGAAGTTAAAATTATCATTCAATGATACAACAATAAAGATTATGATATTTTAGAATATTGCTTTTATTCTCAATTATAAGCTCTATATGTGGCAGAATAAGTGGCTAATTTGTTAAGTAGCGTAAGACCCTATGAGTACAGGAAGGAGACACCCTTCCTATTCTACTTGGCTTAAAATTTTCACCTTGGGCCGGGTGTGGTGGCTCACGCCTGTAATCCAAGCACTCTAGGAGGCCGAGGCGGGTGGATCGTTTGAGCTCAGGAGTTCGAGACCAGCATGAGCAAGAGCGAGACCCCGTCTCTACCAAAAATAGAAAGAAGTTAATTGGACAGCTAAAAATATATAGAAAAAATTAGCCGGGCATGGTGGCACATGCCTGTAGTCCCAGCTACTCGGGAGGCTGAGGCAGAAGGATTGCTTGAGCCCAGGAGTTTGAGGTTGCTGTGAGCTAGGCTGATGCCATGGCACTCCAGCCCGGGCAACAGAGTGAGACTGTCTCAAAAAAAAAAAAATTTTTTTTTTCACCTTGGAAGCCATACTCTGGTTGAGGATAATAAAAGTATAGATGTATAAAAATGCTAGGCTAGAAAAATGAGATAAGGGTGAGAAATAAAAGAAAAAGTGCATCTGGTCAATTTACATATGAAAAATGTAATCTTATTAATAATCAAAGCAATGCAATGCAAATTGTAATTTAAAAGTAGCATTTTTGCCTTTCAAACACAGATGCAAAAAAAAACCTATTTTCCCCTTGATGTGAGCATGGTAAAATAAACATTCTCACACACTTCCAGCCTCTTTGTACTAAAAACTTTACAATATATATTAATATTAAAAGCCTTAAAAAATCATTAAGGTCTTTGACCCGATAAATCCATTTCTAGAAATATACACTAAGAGGAAAAAAAGATACATGTTAATATTTAGGTTTAAAGATAATCACTACAGTATTTATTTATAAGAATCAAAATTAGAGGCCTAACGTGTGTTCCACAATAGATGAATAAACAAATTACAAAATATGAAATATTTTACAGTAATTAAAAATCATGTTTTCAAATAATATTTAACAACATGGAAAAATGTTAATGATAAGTAAAAAACTGAAATGCTGTGTGGAAAAAAGCAGAGATGCCAAACTACATATACACTCTATTTCCAATTTACTAAACAAATATATAGAGAGAAGTTTGCCTGGGAGACCAACTTTGTGGCCATATTTTTTAGGGACATAGGACATTTGGGTCAGATCTAGGTTTAAAAGTCAAAGGATGCCCCAAGACACATTTCAGGAGGACATAATTGTCCTCCCCAAGGGA
This sequence comes from Cheirogaleus medius, assembly GCA_008086735.1. Lineage (NCBI taxonomy): Eukaryota > Metazoa > Chordata > Mammalia > Primates > Cheirogaleidae > Cheirogaleus > Cheirogaleus medius. The sequence goes on from VBSM01001927.1 coordinate 16,578,147, forward strand.
TGTTTTCCCAAGAGTTTAGGTTTAATAACAACAGCAAGAACAACTTCTTATTCATGTGAAGCACTTTACAGTTTACAAATTTATTTCAGGCATATTTTTTCTTTGGATCTTCAAAACAGTCCTTTGAGGTTGGCTGCATAGTGTCATGTCCATTTTACAGATGAGAAAATAAAGGCTCAGGGAGCTGCCCAGCTGGTGAGTGACAGAATCCTTAGCTTTGACCATTGCCCTCCACTTTTTTTCATAGTGGACACTTCCTCTGGAGATGTGACTCATAAATACCTTCAGTCAATTTTGGAATACATTTCTAGCTCTTATGTATACTGCCTCTCGAAAAAATACATTGTTTTCTTTTAATCTACCCTATGTGCTCTAAAACTGCCTCGTTTCAGTATCAGTAGGTATATAATAGTTATTTAATTTATCACATATAGTTAGACGTAAGGTAGGGTGTTAGCCTAATCAGATCAACCACCACCAGCAGTGAACGCCTTTCCATGGAAAGGTAAGATGGGGCATGAAAAACACCATCTAAGGGGACTTTCTTGGGGTGTTGGGGAGAATTTCTAGGAGAGCACTGAGAATCGAGATTCATTATAATGATCCAGCTAAATATTAATAGAATATCCACAAAATCCAGACCTTGCCTTTGTAGGAAGCCCAGAGCACGTATTTCCTACCCTTCTCTCAGTTATTCTGTCCCACCCTGTGGCTGCCCCAGGGCTGGCTTCTCAGATAAATCACTTGGGGATCTTGTTTAAGTGCAGACTCTGATTCCTAGGTCTGGGGCTGAGATGATGCATTTCTAACAAATTCCCAGATGATGCCGACGCTCGTGGTCTAGACCAAACTTTGAGTAACAAGGATCTAAGTAACCTGATCCTGGGGAGCTGGGCCAGCTCTTCTTGCTTAATTTTGTCGGTTTCTTTTCTATAAGTCGGTGACAATTCTCACTCCATTGTTCCTCTGTTAGCAGTTGTTCTATGTTATGTGAAATTCCTTTATAATGACTCTTGATCTTGGCTCTGTATTATAATCACCTAGAATGCTTTGTAAACATTTAATTCCCAGCTCATACACCAGTAAAAGTAAATGAGAATCTCCAGTGGTATGATAAGAATCCCAGATATCCAGGTTATTCTAATATGCGGCCAAAGTGGAAGAACCACTCATTAGGGGATGCAGAAAGTAGAGACCCCCATAAGGCTTGCTCCGGTCGTCGATGCTGCTAACATTGTTTTTAAGTCTGAGTACTTCTTTGGCTTTTAATGTTAACCTGAAAGTCGGCTGGAAATAACTCCGTCAGAAGCTAGTTTGCAAAGATAAGTCAACTTTTCTGAGGACAGAGAAAAGAAATTCCCTACAAGAGCTAGAGAATCAAGTTCTTCCTTGAATTTCTCTCATTTGGAATTATATTATAAATTCATATAAGATTTTACCTTTCATTTCTCTTTCTTGGGAACCAATTCTTTGAATTATTTTTGAAGAAATTAATGCTGTTTTTCCTTCAAGAAGGAGCAAACACTTTAAGACAAAAATCCAAGTAATCATCCAGGTAATTAAATAATCACAACCCTTTTAGGTACCCAGGGAGCTGAGAGTACTCTCTCTGAGACAGGAGTTCAAATAGATAAACCAAATAAATCAAATAGATAAGAAGAGAAAATCCTTTTTTCTATGAAGCTGGCTCATTTAAGCAAACCAAAACATCTGAAACCATGTTATTTTAAAGCAGAATTGAGATGAGGAAGAGTTTAAAAATATATAAAACATGATATTCATCACAGTTTTCCAGTTTTCTATCCATCTATTCAAATATCTAATGATTCCCTGATTATGATGTGACATTCACAAGAAAGAAAATCCCTTTCTATAATACAAGCCACCCCATGCATGGTCTAAATGCCAGTAATTTGTTTAAAACTTTTTATTCTTATGAGCCTGCCAAATTTTTCATAACAACCTCATGATATAGTTGGCTAGTGTTTTGTCTCCACTCAACAGGAACAAAAAACAAGGCACCGGTAGGGAAATACCACCACACCCAGGTTGAAGAAAACAGCCTCGTCCCTCAGGAAATTGGAGGAGAGTTCAAAGTTCTGAGCTGAGTAATGAAATTCACTTGATAACTGAAAACTGAGTTTTCAGAAAGGCTCCAGAGTATATTCATCCTTTTATCCATTCCTTCATTCAACAAGTATTTATTGAGGGCCTATGACGTTCCAGACACTGTTCCCAGGTAAAAAATACAGAAGTCATGGCCCTTGTCCTCAGGAGTTTAGATGCCAATGTGAGACCAAACATGGTGCAGAGAGGAAGAACTCAGGTGCAGATATCAGACACATGGATATTGAATCCCAGCTCTGCCATTTTCTTCACTGTATAATCTTAGATTATTCACAGCCTCAGTTTTCACATCTGTGAAGTCGAGATAATAGCAGTAACTATGTCAGAAAGTTGCTGTGCAGAAATCTTCCAGCCACTTAGCCCAGTACCGGTCATATACTAAGCAAGCCAGGAATGTGAGGCACGTGTGCGGTTCAGTGGTCGCACACAGAGAAAGGAGTGATTAATGTGGCTGGGGGACAGAGGCACCACTGTTTCAGGACTTTATGAATATAAATAATAGTGTGTTGAAGTCAGCCAGCCAAGTACAGAGGGGGGAATGTTTCAAGTAGCTCTGTAGCCACAGAGCATTCAACTTATGAAAGACAGAGATAGCTAATTATCACCAGGGCTCAAATTAAAGATCATTTCGATTAGTCTCAGAGTGCACAATAAGATTTGGTTGTTTCTGACTCTCTTTTTGAACATTTAAATCTTGATAGTTTGTAATTCCTGTACATGCATGTCCTCAGTTAGAAAACAGATATCATAATAAGGGTCCCATCACAGTGTTATTACTGTCAAATAAGATAACATATATGAAACTCTAAACACTAAAGCATTGTACAAAATATGCGGATGCATTAATTACACCAGGCAAGATGAAGTACTGTCTCCAAGAAGCATGCCAGACAATCCTGATGATGACAGCCACAAAAGCTTTTTTCTAGAGCCATCCAGCTACCTTCTGCTCATCCCTGGTCCCAACTACCCACCCCACTCCAATCTGGGTTTAAAAAATCATAGACTTCCCACTTGGGGAATGTGGTCACAGCTGATGAAGGGCGGCCCTGAGAATAATAAGAAAATTGGGTAGGAAAGGACGAGTCAAAAAAACTCCTAAGCCAGAAGTTAGAGAGGGCTTAGGAACCAAGGACATAACCCCTTGCAGGGAAAGAGAAAGCCTGAGAGGAATGAGTGGCATCTCCACTTACCTCCCGGATGACAGGTTAAAGATTAGAAGATAAAAATACACTAGCCTGAAAATACTAAACACTATTTTCAGAAGACGGTAAACACTGAGCCAGAATCACTGTGACTTAGGGCCAATAGGAACCCAAATCAAAGAACAGACAACATTAAACCAATAGCTACAAAAGTTAGTGCCATACTTGGCATTCAAATACCACCTGGAATCACAGTGTTAGCAATGCCTCATCTAGTGGCCATTGTCATTTCCTGCCTGCCCTCTGAACGCATCTGGGGAATGTACCATGGAATGAGTCATGGTGGGATGTGGGGTTCTAGGACTCTAAGATTGGGGTAAGTCAAACAGAACACCAGGAATTTGTTCCCTACCCTGGTACTGGGAATAGTGATGTATCCTAACCAGCCTACTTATGTGGCTTGGTCTGTGCTGAGCTTCTGGTCACCAGCTGTCCCCTGACCTGAGCCTGTGCATAGACACATAGATTCTAGGAGCTACCTACTTCTTCCAGTGTGTCTTGACCTTTTTATACCCTCCCACCTCCTGAAGTACCTTTATAGATGTTTTTCCCCTCTGATTATTCTGAATCCCCCACCCCCTCCAGTGAAATGTTAATAGCACAGATATCCAATACATTCTATGGCTCTGTGGAGGGCTACACGGCATTGTAATATCTAAGCTTTTGTTTGTTCCTAAAAACCAATTTTCACTCCTTCTCTGGGCAACATAGCCCCCACTGAGAATGCATGTATTAAACTCCCTTGTGCATATGTTAGCCAGAGTCCATCCTTCATATTTACCACCATGAACCTTGACAAGGACACCCTTTCTCTCACCATTACACTCAAATCAAAAAGGTTGATGTTATGTTCATGTACCCTATACCAGAGCTCTACAGGATTCTGATAAAATTCAAAAATTTGGAAGGAATTGCTTTTTTAAATAATACCAATAGCAGCTGCTCTAGGTACCAGGCACAGTGCTCTGTGTTTTATGCGTTGCCTGGTTAAATCCCCACATGAGTCTATACAAGCCCCATTAGCTCTGCTTTACACACCAGGACACTAGAGGTCAGGCAGGTCAATAACTGACCCAAGGTTACCTGGCTGGTCAGTGGCAGAGCTGGGAATGAGCACAGCCTTGTCTGATTTTAATATAGTGGGCTTTTCCACAATGCTGTGTGCTGGCTTCGCAGAACGTTTGCTTTGGAACACAGCTCTGCTTAAAAATAGTCTTAAAAATATCCACGTGTTCTCATTTGCACATCTATGCATCTTACCTTCCCTCCTAGGCAGCCTGAGACAGGGAGATAGGATAGATATGAAATTCCAATCACTCAACAAACCGTGCTGTGCAGGCACCAGCCAGTCAGAACAGTCCAGGCACCAGCCAATCAGAACAGACCAAACATCAGCCAACCAGAACAGTCGAAGAAACAGTCAATCAGAACATGACAAGCATCAACCAATCACAACAAGCCAGGCATCAGCCAATCAGAACAGACCAAGCACCAGCCAATCAGAACACACCA